>JBBCBC010000008.1:41287499-41827695 GCA_037126765.1 Stenogyne calaminthoides | reverse complement strand
TTGACTTATTACGGAAATAGAATCAAACAGATTCAATAATTTTATATCTTGGGCAATATTATTGGTCATATGTATTGCTAAGATTTAATACGGAGAATCGTGGTGCAAGCACGCTTTGTTCGATGGTTGTTCTTGGGAGGTTCATAAGTTTTATCATACCAAATCTTGCAAGTGGAACTAGTTTCCATGGATAATAATGTTGAACCGTTCTTTACGATAAAAAGATATTAATTAATGGAAAGCTATTTCAAAGGTTTGAATTAATTAAATGGGCAGATAATTTAAACACGGAAATAATAACTTTAGCCATATTAACTGTGAATACGGTTAAGATGATAGTGCAATATTAAGTATGTAGTGATTAATTAATATTTATGGGCTTGAGGAATATATTGTGGGCTCAATATTGATAATTCAAGGTCCATTGGAAGGTTCAATCTTAATTCTCCTAAAATTTAAGTAGCCCCAAGATAAAGTTCAATAACCGAAAAGGTGTTTAAAAATAAAATAAATCTTGTTGCCTATTTTTTTCCTTGTTTTTCTAAAAATATGGGTAAAAAGGAGAAAGATTTTCCTTGAATTTTGTTATGGAATGAAGATATGTATTCTTGGAATACAAGATTATCTCTATTAAATTCAAGAAATCTCCCACTCACATATTCATATTAGTGTTTCAAATTTTTGAACATAAAAGGGCATGAAAGATTTTCTGATTTTTTGAAATATTATGGAAGATATGTATTTGTTGAAGTACAAGTATATATCTTATAAATTCAAGAATCCCAAATCTTGGAATTTGAACCCTAATATTTCAAAAATCACCATAGCAAGACGAGGTGATTTTTGTGAATATTTTAATTATGGAGAAAAAGAATATAGAGATATATTCCAAGATTTCTTTGAGATCAAGAAAGATTTTTCCACATTGTTTTTTTCCCCTAAAATCCAATTCACCACCCCATCTATAAATAGGGGATGATTCTTTTCATTCCCAAGGGCAAATTCCATGTGCCGAAAAATTAGTAAATCCACAAAAGGTGGTGCAACAAAGTTTATTTTTCGCTTTGTTAATTGTTCATGAGTATCCTTCCACCGGATTGTCGGAAAGCAAGGACTAGGGAATACTTGGGAAGGACTTTTGGTGTGTTTTCATATACAAGACCATTGTAATTCCAAGAGGTAAGTTCGCCAGAACTCGTAGTAATTCGCATGAGGGATTTTACGTGAACTGCTTTTATATGCATGATTTGTTGTTGAATTATTATTTGAATAATATGGGTTAATTCATGCTAGTAATAATTATCGTAATTAAATTTGTATTTAAATATTCATCCCGAATAGATCCTCGCAAATAATTCCCCCAATAATCGTATCGAGAGCCTCGGCTTTGCTCAATTTTAAATTGTAATTTATTCATTGTCATTAAATTTTGGAAATTGATAGTAGAATTGCTAGATCTTTTTTTACGTATCCAATTGTCATGAATTTAATGTGTTTATTTATGCATATAAATTATGGTTTTTTAATTCGATCTGCTCGATTCATTTTGCTCCTCGAAAAATCCACGAGTAGATTAGAATTTGTTTGATTTGATCAATGTAATAGACTAGTCTAGATCTAGGTTTATTTATTTTTTAAATAAATTGTAAATCGGATCGAAAACTAGGCGAAATTAAGAATTAAAAGACGGATCCCGAATCCCGGGCGTGGGGCAAAGATGCGTTTCGAGACGCGGAGGCACGCCACGCTATGCTGCGATGCCGGCGGGCAGATGGATCGGGCGAGTCGAGGGGCCGTAGAGCGCGTGCGGGATTCGCTTAAGCGGCGCGCGCTGGCGGGCGATACCGCTTAGGCGTTGCGTTGGGGCGATTCGGGCGACGCAGGGCGATTTAGGCGTGCGCGGCGGGCGATGCCGCCGGGGTGAGCGCGGGCGACGGGCATGCGGGACAAGCAACGCGGGTGACCCGGGCGACGCTGCCGAGATTGGCGCGCGGGCAACGCGGGCGACGTGCGCCGGTGCTTCGGCGCTGCTAGCGGTGCTATTCGACACGGCCGGGAAGAAGCGGGCACTCACCCGCCGGGGGTCGATGTGGTTTGACAAGGCATTTTTAGACGGGTCAAGGGGAGCTTTTCGAGACGAATCTAATTTAAGGCTATGAAGACGATTAAGATTCAAGATCATGACAAAATTAACCATGACAATTGATAAATGCCTAATATGTTTAATTTTTTGTCTTGATGTTTATGAATTATTTATGCTTATTTAAATTGTGTTTAAATTTGAGATGCATGAGAAAATGTTTTGAAAAATCTCGCTTTTAAAATTACTAAAGATGTTTAAACATTAATTGACAATTTTATTCCTGGATAATAAAATTGAATTAATTATCGACCTCCATGATTTATTTATTTGTGAATTCTTTTGGAGAAATTCCCCTACGGGACGGTCAAAAGATAGCTTTCACATGAATAAATTCCAAACGGATGATTGTGGATTATTACTTTTACGAAGAATGACCCTCCCCACGAGGTTCGCTCAAAGCGTAAATAATAATTTCAGATTTAATCATGGTTATTACTTAGGTATAAAATTGATATGCATATACTTCCCCAAGTCCCCTCGCCAATTTTATATTGGTCAAGTGGGAGCCAACTATTAATCCGATATTAAAGGTTTGTAATTGTTCTTGTTTGTAACTCGCTTTGAATGTGTTTAAATAATGACCCACCCCACGCGGGCTTATTTAAACTGCTTTTTGAGATGTTGGCATGCATGTTCATATTTTTGGAGATTTTAATATGAAACATGTAATCAATTTTTGTGATATATTTGTGCTTATGCATATTATTATTTATTTCAACATCATGTCGTAACCTTTCAATCCATCGTTAATATACTTAAAAAGTCAATACAATATGTATGGAAACTATATTGATTGAAACGAAAAAATTATAATTGTCCTAATCGCACAAAAAAGCACAAGTGGATTCTTGACATATCAAAATCGATGAGTCAACCGACGGGTCAAAAATGGTGGAGGACAAACCCGGTAAGGGATTACGCCCCCGGGAATTGATGACCCATCCAATAAACTTGAGGTTCCGAAAGTGCATTATAACTGGGACTTCGATGAATTTGGTATTTCACTTTCCCAAAAAGTTTTCGCATTTTTGCCTCGCTAGCCATTTGTTGCAAGCTTTGGCATCGGGCAGAGAAGTTGATGGGGCACCAAACTCAAGCTTTGATGGTAAGAGGTTTGTCTTCATTTTCTAAAGCGCTTAGGCAAGAAAAAGAAGAGGACCAAGAGCCATAAGCAATAAACCTTCCAATCATACAAGGGCAATGGTAAGATGAGGAATGCTTGTGGTGTCAAGGAAAAATCCAAAGAGGAAGTGCTTAAGTCAAAAGTGAAAGAGGACAATGGAGGTTTTTTGCTCCAACCCCAAAAGGGGCCTGGAAGAAAGGTAATTTCACGCACTAGTTGTTGAAACTTGTTTAGCTAGCGATACTTCTCATTCTCCGGGTAGTTGATACAGATCTCAATTTAATGTATGTTTTTGATTACGGGTCCCAAATTTAATTTAATAACTTAGTGGGAGTGAGATCCGCTGATTATAATCGAAAAATTACGCTTTTTACTTTGTATAATCAAAACCAATTTTCGCACTTATTTATCAAAATAAATTGTTTATCACCGATGCTTTAAATATGATTGAATGTTACATATATTTTACCGCATAACTCGCTCAATAATTCAGACGTGTTACATTGTAGTTAATTTAGTGATACCGCATCACGTAAAATTAAATTAATAAATCCTTTGTAACTAAAAAGTACGCCATTCACGAACTAAGATGGGAATGAACAACCCATCACGAAAAAGGTTGAGGTGTAAGGCTCGTGATTGGTTTGTCTTGACCAAGAGATTACACTAGTGCATGACCTGGGTGCCGAATATGACCTACGCGAGGATAAATTCTTCTTAACCCAACAAGGAAGAATTAGACCTCGTTTCGTTGTTTCTTAAGTTCATTCCTTAAATAGGATCACGTGGATTGGTAACTATTGCTTTGACTTATCATGGGTAGCTTAATCGAGAGATTCAATACTTTTTATCTTGGACAATATTATTGGTCACATGTGACCGCTAAGATTTAATATGAAGAATCGCGGTGCAAGACGCTTGCTTGATTTGCCCCATCGAGGTTCATAAGTTTTATCATACCAAATCTTGCAAAAGGGAATTAGTTTCCTGTGATGGATAATAATGTTGAACCGCTCTCTACCAAGGACAAAAAGATATTAATTAACGGAAAGCTATTTCAAAGGATTGAATTGATTAATGGCCAGATAATCTTAAACACCTGAAATAATGACCGGAGCCATATTGATCAACGAATACGGGTTAAGATGGATAGTGGCAATATTTAATTATGTAGTGGATTAATTAATATTTATGGGCTTGAATTATATTGTGGCTCAATATTAGATATTCAAGATCCATTAGAAGGTCCAATCTTAATTCTCCTAAAGGCCCCCTAAGTGGCCCAACAAATAGTCCAATAACCTAAAAAAGGTGATTAAAATAAAATAAATTTTGTTGCTTAATTTTCCAACCAAAATTTCAAATTTATAGATATGTTGGGAGAAAGTTTTTTTTGAATTTTGTTATGGAATGAAGATATGTATTCTTGAATACAAGATTATCTCATTAAATTCAAGAAATCTCCCACTTAGCTTATCTATATAGTAATTTTTCAAAAAATAGAAAAAATATGATGAGCAAGAAAGATTTTCTTTTCTTGAAAAGATATTATGGAAGATATGTATTTCTTGAAATACAAGAATATCTCATAAATTCAAGAAGATCCAAATCTTGGATTCTTGCACATTAATTTTCGAAAAATCCATATTAGATGAGGTGGGATTTTTTGTGAATATTTTAATTATGGAAAGAATATAGAAGATATATTCAAGATTTCTTGGTGACCAAGAAAAGACTTTTCCCACATTGTTTTTCTACAAGAAATTCGACCACTCCCTCTCCTATAAATAGGGATGATTAGTTCATTCCCAAGTACAATTCCATGTGCCGGAAATATTAGCAAATCCACAAAAAGCAAACAAAAAGTTTATTTTTTCCTTTTTGTTAATTGTTCGACAAGTGTCCTTCCAATCGATAGTTGAGCAAGGGCTAAGGGAATACTTGGGAAGTCCTTTTGGTTAGTCCGTCCGACCAAAGTCAATGCCATCCCGAGAGGTACGCTCACGTAAAACCAAAGAGATTCCGCATGCGTGGGTTTTACGTGGCTTTTATATGCATGATATGTTGTTGCAATTATTATTTGAATTAATATAGATTAATTCATGCTAGTAATAATTAATGAATTAAATTTGTATTTAAATATTCACCCGAATAGATCTCGTGCAACTCATTCCCCAACAAGGGTATCGAGCCACTGCTTTCGGCTCAAATTTTAAATTGTAATTTAATTCGTGGACATTAAATTTGAAATTGAATAGTAGAACAAGTAGATCCGGTTTTTGTATCCAATTGTCATGGGTTTTAATGTTTTATTTTTGCATGCATATAAACCGTGGTTTTTTTAATTCGATTCGCTCGATTTGTTTTGCCCTCGGAGAAAAATCCACGAAAGTAGATTAGGATTTGTTTGATTTGATCAATGTAATAGACTAGTCTAGATCTAGGTTTATTTATTTTTGTAAAATAAATTGTAACCAAATCGGGAACCAAGAGATGAAGAATTAAAGGATCTAAATCCGAACTGTGCATAAATATGCGGGCGCCGGCGGCACGATGGGCTGCTGTGGCAGGCCGGCGGCCGAAGGCTGGGAAGAAGGGCCGCCACGGCCGCGGCGCGCCTGCGCCGAGGACAGTATGATGCCGCGGCGCTACGGGCGCTGGGGATAACGGGCCGCCGAGGACGCGGGCGAAGAGGGTGGGCGAAGGCTAAGGCCGGATGCTGCGGATGCACGCTTCGCTCGAGAATCGCTGATGCCTACCGACACTCGCCGAGGCATCGGGCGTATTCGCCGGGCAAGGCCGAAATGCCGAGGCGCCCCTGTGCCAAGTGGGCCGCCGGATGCGAAGGCATCCCTACCAAGAGCCGCCATGCATGTTCGAAAGACGGTATTTTTTGAGACGAACGAAAGGGGAGAAATTCGAGACCGAAAGTTTTTTCAAGATCAAGCCAAGAAAAAATCAAACCATGACAATTGATAATTTGTGCTCAATATGTTTATTTTTTTTCGCTTTTGCTTGATTTATTTTGGCTTATCTTATACTTTATTTAATTTGTTTAAATGTGTTTGGTATGAGGGTTGCCAAATGGAAAAATCTCAACTTCAAAATTACTAAGTATGTTTAAAAATTAATTGACAATTTTATTCCTGATAATAAAATTGAATTAATTTTGACCTCCATGATTTATTTATTTGTGAATTCTTTTGGAGAAATTTCAATCCAGACGGGTCAAAGATAGGTTTCACATGAATAAATTCCAAACGGATGATTGTGGGTTATTACTAGTGATGCATTTATGACCCTCCCAACGAGGCTCGATCAAAGTTTAAATAGTAATCCTCAGATTTAATCATGGTTATTACTTAGGTATAAAATTGATATGCATATATTCAAGTCCCCGGCAATTTTATATTGGTCAAGGGGGAGCCAACTATTAATCCGATATTAAAGGTTTGTAATTGTTCTTGTTTGTAACTCGCTTGAATGTGTTTAAATAATGACCCACCCAACGTGGCTTATTTAAACTGCTTTTGAGATGTTAATATGCATGTTCATATTTTTTTTTTGAGATTTTAATATGATGCACGTGGATCAAACCTTTGTATATTTTTGTGCTTATGCATATTATTATTTATTTCACATACATCATGTCGCAACCTTTAATCCACTATTCAATATAATCGAAAGACAATTTGCTCAATCGGAGAAAATTTTGTTGATTGAATCGAAAACTCACTATTGTCCTCATCGCACAAAGCCATAATCGGTTCTCGACCACACCTAAACCGATAAACCATCGATGAGTCCACTAAAAACGGTTAATAAAGAGTATGCCGACCGAGCGTCTAACTAAATGGCAAAGTGTACCATCTTGGCTTTATGTCGATGTGTTGCAACACCAACACCAGAACGTTGAGACCGGCCATGAAATCATGACTAGTCCTTTAAAGCGATGTTCCAACATCGTAACCGCGTGGTTTGCCGATCACCATGAGGGACTTTGTTTCTATGAAAATGGTGGAGGAACGCCGTGAGGGAGCACGCTTCCCGATGATGGCTCACCTTAATAAACTTGAGGTACTTGGCTAAATACTTATATCGAGACCCAAATCGATTTCGTGCTCCATTATTCCGCCGAAAAGCTTTGAATAATCTGTGTTGAACTACCGATGAATAATCGTAAGTTCTCGATGCCCGACCGTTGTAAGCTTTAGTCTCGGCGAGGCGATATTGGGGAAGAAAAGCCAAGCCTTGGTGGCAACGGACCTTCTTCTTCTTCTAGACCAAGGGTGGTAAGAACAAGAAAAGGAACAAAGGCCACAAGCAAGTGAATCCCAAGTGTCGCTTAACGGCAAAGACAAGGTGAAGAAGGGTGGTGGAGGAACAAGCCGCCTAAGGGGAAGCGCCTCAACGCGTGAGAAAGGACATTGAGGTCACTGCTCCAGATCTAAGAGGGATGGAAAGAAAGGTAATTCTCACGCACTAGTTGTTGAAACTTGTTTAGCGCGATGCCTCCCATTTTGTGGGTGGTGGATACGATCCACTAATCATGTTTGTTTCACATTACAGGGTTCGCCGAACCGCAACTTAGTGGGAGTGAGGTCCTCATCACACCGGGACAAGCACGAGAGTGGCAAATAAGCAAAGGGAGAAGTGCACCTGCTTTTTGAAGATGTTGTTTTAATTTTTGAGATATTCTTTACGCTCCGGTTTTTAAAGAATTCGCTTTTCAGCTTCTAAACTTTTTATGATGGATATTTTGGTTACCTTTAATAAAGTTGTTACCATTTTTATTTTGATAAAATTATCCGGCCATGGAACGTTGTTGAATGATCTCTATACAATTAATCGCGGCACACCACTCACTAAATGTATCCTATAACACATCAATCAAGCTTCCGAAAAAGAAAAAAACGCTCATCGACGTGAACGGAGACACTTTTTGGCATCTAAGATTGGTCATATAACCAAAGAGGATCCAAAGGTTGGTGAGAGACGGTTCACTAGGGCTTCCCAAGTTGAACCCATTCCAACCTCGCGAATCATGTTTGGAGGGTAATATGACCGAGAGGGCATTTGGAGCCAAGGAATAGGGCCAAAGAAGTGTTGTAGATCATTCACACGTATGTATGTAATGATGTCAACCAAAGCAAGAGGAGGTTATGAGTAATTTTATTGATGATTACCAAGGTACATTTTCCTTATGAAGCATGAATATGAGCCTTTTTGAGAAATTTTCGAGAATTTAAGGCTCAAAACAGAGAATCATAGGGAAAACATATCAAGTCTCTATGATCCGATCATGGAGGCTAAATACCTCAAAGAATGAGTTTTGGACTACTTATCCGATGAAGGGATTGTATCCCACCATCGCATGCCCGAACCCTCAACAAAACGGGGTTGTAGAGCTTAAGTAACATAATTCTTTTGAAATGGTTAGATCAATGATGAGTTATGGATCATCCCAAGTCGCTCCGGGGCTATATTTTGAAAACAAATGACTTATATTCCCGAGCTTGGTGCTATCCAAACCAGCCCCCAAACTCCCAAAGAATTGTGGACCGGCAGCAAGCCTAGTATGAGACAAATGAGAACTTTGGGGTGTCCACCTACGGTTGGACAAGGAAGGGCGGTAAATTGATCCTCGATCGTAATTAAGGTCAAGTTGTAGGATACCCCGTAGGAACAAAAAGGGGTGTATGTTCTATAGTCCCGAAGATCAAAAGGTGGTCATCAACACCCACTTTTAGATTTTTGAAGAAGATTATATGAACCAAAGAAAACCTGCAGTGAGATTACCTTAAATGAGCTTAGAGGGCAAACCTCAAATCAAATCAGATTAGATGATATACCAAACGATACACTTTCACAACCGGAGCATCACATAAAGGGGGGTTGTTAGACGTTCTAGAGATTCATGGAATAGAGAGAGTCCCTGACTTGATTCCCGTAATCGCACCCATGGACATATGACGAGGCACTCCAAGATAAGGGATGCGATTCTGGCAAATAGCAATGAAAGCCAAAGGGGTTTTATGTTTCATAATAGAGTGTGGAGCTAACAAACCACTTAAATGGGGGTCAAACCCATTAGATGCAAGTGGGTATATAAGAGGAAAAGAGGACCTGACGGGAAGGTTGAAACCTTTAAAGCAAGACTAGAGGCAAAAGGTTACACTCGTAAAGAAGGGATCGATTATGAGGAAACTTTTTTTCCTGGAGCTACGCTTAAGTCCAATTCGTGATTCTTCTCGATCGACGCGCATTTCGACTTTGAAAATCGGAAAATAGATGTCAAGATGCCTTTCCTTAACGGAAGTCTTCATAAAGAGATCTATATGCAACAACCCCAAGGTTTCATTGAAACAGGCCAAGAACACCTAGTTTGTAAGATCAAAAGGTCCATTTACTTGACTCAAAGAGGCATCCGAGTTTGGAACCAAAGATTTGATCATGTAATAAAGTCTTATGGGTTTGATCAAAACCATTTTTGAAAGTTGTGTGTATAAAAGCCGTTGGTCGGGACCGCATTGGTATTCTTAGTACTATAATGAGATAACATTGTGATCATCGAACAATGTGAAGGTGTGATCGACGTAGGGTATGGCTTTCAAGACAACATATGAAAGACTTAGGGAAAACTAGACACATCCTCGGGATCAAGATCACTCGAGATCGCAAGAAAAGGATGATCGGGTTATCGCAAGTTTCATACATAGACATCGGGTTTTGAAACGCTTCAAAGATGCAAGATTCCAAGAAAGGATTCGTTTCTTTCGTTCTTGAATCCATCTATCCAAGAAAATGTTCCCTAAAGACGAAAAAGGAGATAGATGACATGAAAGGTATTCCTTGTGCTTCTACCGCTTAAACCTTATGTATGCATTGTTGCAGACGAGACCGATATCCGCTTTGTCCGTAGGCATGGTGGCAAGATATCAAAATAACCTGCAGAAAGCGATCGACGACAAATTAAAAACATTCTCAAGTGTCCGAAAAGAACTCCTGGATAGAATGTTGATTTATCAACCGATACTCCAACCCCATCGGCCACACCTGACTCGGATTTCCAATCGATTTAGTTTCCATAAATTATCCGCCCGCTTAGTGTTTTCCATTTGGGAAGTGTAGCCATCAAATGGACGAAAAGTGAAGCAAAACGCATCAACGACTCAACCATGGAAGTCGGGTAAGTAGCCGCCAGAAGGTGCTGAAAGAACCGATTGGGCTCTAGATCTTCTTAGTGGACTTGATGGTGTTTCAATTTGTCTAGCAATATCCGCTGGGGCGCTTGCAAATTCAAGAGAACCAAAAGTCCACAATGAAAAAACAAACACATTAAAGGAAAGACATCTTATACGCAGAAATCGCTAAGAGATGAGATATAGATGTGGCAAAAAGATAGCGCCCGAGGACAAACTCAGCGCATCCATTTAGAAAGCCGCCTACCTCTCAATACATTCGAGAGACATGAGAGTGGAATGGGTGTCAAGACCGCCGCTAACTGGCTTGAAAGTATGCTCGGGAGAAATTATTAGGTTCAGTAGGTGACATTAGATGTCACGGACCACGGAGACGCGGTTGTAGTATACTTAAAAGCATTTTGAGTATAAGTGGGAGATTGTTGGATTATACCGAAAAGTATGCTTTTTTACTTTGTATAATCGAAACCAATTTCGTGACTTATTTGTCAAAATAAATTGTTTATCACTGATGCTTTAAATATGATTGAATGTTACATATATTTATCGTATAACGTTCAATAATTCGTGACGTTGTTACATTGTAGTTAATTTAGTGATACCGTATCACGTAAGATTAAATTAATGTAAATTCCTTGTAACTAAAAAGTACGCCATTCACGCACCTAGATGGGAATGAACAACCCATCACGAAAAGGTTGAGGTGTAAGGCTCAGATTGGTTTGTCTTGACCAAGAGATTACACTAGTGCATGACTCGATATAAATAATAGGACTTGATGTGAGGATAAATTCTTCGTAACTCGAACAAGGAAGAATTAGACCTCGTTGGTTCGTTGTTTCTAACCTTCGGCCCCTAAATAGATCACGTGATTGGTAACTATTGCTTTTGACTTATCATGGGTAATTAATCGTAGAGATTCAATACTTTTATCTTGGGCAATATTATTGGTCACATGTGATTGCTAAGATTTAATACGAAGAATCGCAAGCACGCTTGTTTGATTTGCCCCTTGGGAGGTTCATAAGTTTTATCATACCAAATCTTGCAAGTGGAATTAGTTTCCTGTATGGATAATAATGTTGAACCGCTCCTCACTAAGGACAAAAGATATTAATTAACGGAAAGCTATTTCAAAGGGCTTGAATTGATTAATGGGCTAGATAATCTTAAACACGGGAAATAATGACCGGAGCCATATCGATCGTAATATGGGTTAAGATGGATAGTGCAATATTAATTATGTAGTGGATTAATTAATATTTATGGGCTTGAATTATATTGTGGCTCAATATTAGATATTCAAGATCCATTAGAAGGTCCAATCTTAATTCACCTAAAGGCCCCCTGAGTAGCCCAACAAATAGTCCAATAACTGAAAAAGGTGATTAAAATAAAATAAATTTTGTTGCTTAATTTTCCAACCAAAATTTCGAAATTTATAGATATGTTGGGAGAAATATTTTCTTTGAATTTTGTTATGGAATGAAGATATGTATTCTTGGAATACAAGATTATCTCATTAAATTCAAGAAATCTCCACTAAATTATCTATATAGTAATTTTCGAAAAATAGAAAATATGATGAGCAAGAAAGATTTTCTTGATTTTCTTGAAAAGATATTATGGAAGATATGTATTTCTTGAAATACAAGAATATCTCATAAATTCAAGAAGATCCAAATCTTGGATTCTTGCACATTAATTTTCGAAAAAATCCATATTAGAGGAGGTGGGATTTTTGTGGAATATTTTAATTATGGAAAAAAGAATATAGAAGATATATTCAAGATTTCTTGGTGACCAAGAAAAGACTTTTCCCACATTATTTTTCTACAAGAAATTCGACCACCCCCTCCTATAAATAGGGATGATTAGTTCATTCCCAAGTACAATTCCATGTCAACGAAATATTATCAAATCCACAAAGGCGGTGCAACAAAGTTTATTTTTTCCTTTTGTTAATTGTTCGACAAGTGTCCTTCCAATCGGATAGTTGAGCAAGGGCTAAGGGAATACTTGGGAAGTCCTTTTGGTTAGTCCGTCCGAATCAAGTCAATGCCATCCCGAGAGGTACGCTCAATGTAAAACCCATAGATTCTCGCATGCGTAGGTTTTACGTGGCTTTTTATATGCATGATATGTTGTTGCAATTATTATTTGAATTAATATAGGATTAATTCATGCTAGTAATAATTAATGAATTACATTTGTATTTAAATATTCACCCTGAATAGATCTCGCGGGCAACTCATTCCCCAACAAGATCCTCATCACACCGGGCGATATGTTACTAAAGTAATGCCATTATTGCAATCGCTATGTAAGTAGTATATATTGCAATGCTACGTAAGTAACGGTTATTTCAATGCTACGTAAGTAGCGTATATTGCAAAGTCTAAGGCGAGTAGTGGTCAAAGCAAAGGGGGAGAAGTGCACCTATCTTTTGAAGATAAAGTTTTTAAGAGATTATCTTTTATGTTCCCATTTAGAAAGAATTCACTTTCGGTTCTAAAATTCTATTAATGGATACTTAGTTTCTTCTAATAAGAATGACATCATTTCTTGAAATGATGAGTGTATCTCATTATGGGACATTGGTCGAATAATCTCCATACAATTAATCTGGCACACCACTCACTTAAATGCATCCTATAACACATCAACTGCTTCCTAGAAAGAAAACATTCATCGACGCGGAACGAAACACTTCTATGGCATCTAAGATTGGGACATATTAATCCAAAGAGGATCCAAAGGTTGGTGAAAGATGGTTCACTAGAGTCTCCAAGTTGAACCAATTTCAACCTCGCGAATCATGTTTGGAGGGTAAAATGACCAAGAGGGCATTCGGAGCCAAGGGAATAGAGCCAAAGAAGTGTTAGAAATCGCTCACACTGCACGTATGTGGTCCAATGTCAACCATGGCAAGAGGAGGTTACTTAGCATTTCGGCCACTTTTATTGATGACTACTGAGGTAAGTTATCTTTTCCTTATGAAGCATAACCGAGACCTTTGAAAAATTCAAAGAATTTAAGGCTCAAGCAGAATCATAGGAAAAAATGTATCAAGTCTCTACGATCCGATCGTGGAGGCGAGTATCTCAAATATGTGTTTTTGAACTACTTATCGGATGAAGGATTGATCCCAATTGATCGGCTCCCTAACCCCTCAACAAAACGGGGTTGCAGAGCTAAGAAAACAGAACTCTTTGGAAATGGTTAGATCAATGATGTGTTATGCGGATCTTCCTAAGTCGCTCGGGTTATGCCTTGAAACAACAAGGCATTCTCCTAACTTGGTGCCATCCAAATCGATTCCCAAAACTACCAAAGAATTGTGGACCCAAGCAAGCCTCAGTATGAGACACATGAGAATTTGGGGGTGTCCGCCCACGTGTTGGACAAGGAAGCTGAAATTGATCCTCGATCGTAATTAAGGTCATTTATAGGATACCCCGAGAACAAAAAGGGTGTATGTTTTATGGTCCCAAAGATCAAAAGGTGGTCATAAGCACCCACTTTAGATTTTTGGAGGAAGACTATATGAACGAAAAGAAGACCTGTATGAGATTACCTTAAGTGAGCTAAGGGGCTAACCTCATTGCCAACTGCAGAAAGATGATATACCAAACGATTACACTTTCACAACTAGAGCCTCGTCAGAGGGGAGGGTTGTGGAGACAGCCCGAAAGAGATTCATGGGGATAGGAGAGTCCTCGGACTTGATTCCCTTGACAAGATGAATCGTACCCCATGGACATACGATGAGGCAATCCAAGATAAAGATGCGGTTTCTTGGCAAAAGGCAATGAAAGCATAAATTGGGTCTATGGATCATAACAGAGTGGGGAGCTAGTCTAACCACTTAATGGGGGTTAAACCTATTGGTTACAAGTGGGTATACAAGAGAAAGAGGGGACCGGGACGAAGGTGGAAACCTTCAAGGCAAGGCTTGTGGCGAAAGGTTATACTTTCGTAAAGAAGGGATCGACATGAGGAAACCTTTTCACCAGAAGAATGCTCAAGTCCATCCTGATTCTCTTGTCGATAGCTACGATCTTGATTTTGAAATCGGCAAATGGATGTCAAGACAAATTTTCCTTAACGGAAGTCTTGATGAGGAAATCTATATGCAACAACCCCAAGGCTTCATTGAAAAGGGCCAAGAACACCTAGTTTGTAAGCTCATGAAGTCCATTTACTTGACTCAAACAGCATCCGAGTTTGGAACCAATGTTTTGATCATGTTATAAAGTCTTACCGGGTTTGATCAAAAACGAAGTTCGAGAGTTGTGTGTATAAAAAGCGTGTCGGAATCGCATTGGTATTCTTAGTACTATACGTGATCGACATTCTCGCTCATCTGAAATGATGTAAAGGTGTTATCGCACGTAAGGGCATGTCTTTCAAAATAGTTTGATATGAAGGACTTAGGGGAAGTCGGGCACATCCTTGGGATCAAGATCACCGAGATCGCAAGAAAAGGATGATAGGTTTATCGCAAGCTTCACACATAGATACCGCCTTGAAAACGATTCAAAGATGCAGATTCCAAGAAAGGATTCGTACCTTTCGTGCATGGAATCCATCTATCCAAGAAAATGTGCCCTAAGACACAAAAGGAGATAGATGACATGAGAGGCATTCCTTATGCTTCGGCTGTCGGAAGCCTTATGTATGCAATGTTGTGTACGAGACCGGATATCTCGCTTCTTGGCCGGGCATGGTGGCAAGACATCGTGAGTAACCCGTGGAAGGAACATTGACGCGATTAAAAAACATTCAAGTATCCTAAAAGAACTCTCGAGATAGAATGTTGGTTTTATCGATTAGATAGTCTAATCCCCATCGGGCCACACGGACTCGGATTTCCAATCGACTTAGATTCCGTAAAAATCTACCTCCTGTGAGTGTGTTTTACATGGGGAGGAGCCATGACGTGGAGAAGCGTTAAGCAAAAAATGCATCACGAGATTCTACTATGGAAGCCGAATATGTAGTCAAAGGCTACAGGCAAAAAAAGAAGGGGTTTGACTCAAGAACTTCCTAGTGGACTTGGATGTGGTTCCTACTTGCCCAGAATCACTGCTTTTATTGTGACAATGCCGAGCAAATTGCAAATTCAAGGGAACTAAGAGCCCACAAGGCCGCCAAAACACATTGAAAGGAAATACCATCTTATACGAGATATCGTTAGAGAGAGATATAGAGGTGGCAAAGATCACGCCGGAAGACAACCTAGTGATCCATTCACAGTGGTCTCCGCCTCTGAATACATTCGAGAGACATGTGAAAGGAATGGGTGTCAAGACCGCTTGCCAACTGCTTTGAGTATAAGTGGGAGACATTATTAGGTTCGTTCGTAGGTGGCATTAGTTGTCATGTACTACACGAGACATGTTGATGTATACTTAAAAGGACTTTTGAGTATAAGTGGAAGATTGTTGGGATTATACCGAAAGTATGCTTTTACTTTGTATAATCGACTAACTAAATTTCGAACTTATTTACCGAAATGAATTGTTTATCGCTGATGCTTTAAATATCATTGAATGTTACATATATTTCTTTGATAACTGTTCATTAAATAGTACGTGTTACATTGTAGTTAATTTAGTGATACCAAGATCACGTAAGATTAAATTAATGATTTCTTTGTAACTAAAAAGTACACCATTCACGACCTAGATGGAAATGAACAATCCATCGTGAAAGGTTGTAGTGTAAAGGCCTCGATTGGTTTGTCTTGACCAAGAGATTACACTAGTGCATGACCGATGCATTGAAGAGGACCTACTGGAGGATAAATTCTTCGTAACCCAACTAGGAAGAATTAGACCTCGGTGGCTAGTTATTTCTTAATCTTTGTTCCTTAAATAGATTGCGTGGTTAAGAACTATTGCTTTGACTTATTACGGGAAGAGAATCGCTTAGATTCAATACCCTATATCTTGGGCAATATTATTGGTCACATGCGATTGCTAAGATTTAATACTTGAGAATCGTGTGCAAGCACGCTTTTGTTCGACGGTTCCTCGGAGGTTCATAAGTTTTATCATACCAAATCTTTGCAAGTGGAACTAGTTTCCCAGATGGATAATAATGTTGAACCGCCTTTACCAAGGATAAAAGATATTAATTAATGGAAAGCTATTTCAAAGGGCTTGAATTAATTAATGGGCTAGATAGTCTTAAACACGGAAAATAATAACCGGAGCCATATTAATCGTAATATGGGTTAAGATGGATAGTGCAATATTAAGTATGTAGTGGGATTAATTAATATTTATGGGCTTGAATAATATTGTGGCTCAATATTGATAATTCAAGGTCCATTGGAAGGTCTAATCTTAAATCTCGTAAAGGCCCCCCAAGTAGCCCAAGATAAAGTCCAATAACTGAAAAAGGTGTTTAAAAATAAAATAAATCTTGTTGCCTATTTTTCCTTGTTTTTCGAAAAATATGGATAAAAGGGGAGAAAGATTTTCTTTGAATTTTGTTATGGAATGAAGATATGTATTCTTGGAATACAAGATTATCTCATTAAATTCAAGAAATCTCCCACTTGGTTGTTCATATTAGTGTGTTTCGAAATTTTGAAATATAAAGAGCAAGAAAGATTTTCTTGATTTTCTTGAAAAGATATTATGGAAGATATGTATTTCTTGAAGTACAAGTATATCTCATAAATTCAAAAAGATTCAAATCTTGGAATCTTGGACCCTAATATTTCGAAAATCACCATAGCAAGATGAGGTGGGATTTTTGTGGAATATTTTAATTATGGGGAAAAAGAATATAGGAGATATATTCAAGATTTCTTGGAGATCAAGAAAAGATTTTCCCACATTGTTTTTTCCCCTAAAAATCGACCACCACCCCATCTATAAATAGGGGATGATTCTTTCATTCCCAAGGGCAATTCCATGTGCTGGAAAAATTATTAAATCCACAAAGGTGGTGCAACAAAGTTTATTTTTCCTTTTGTTAATTGTTCGCGAGTATCCTTCCACCGGATTGTCGAGCAAGGACTAGGGAATACTCTGGAAGGACTTTTGGTGTGTTTTTATATACAAGACCATTGCCATTCCAAGAGGTAAGTTCGCTTAAACTCATTAGTAATTCGCATCGCGTAGGATTTACGTGAATCTGTTTATATGCATGATTTGTTGTTGAATTATTATTTGAATTAATATGGGTTAATTCATGCTAGTAATAATTATCGAATTAAATTTGTATTTAAATATTCATCCCGATTAGATCCGGCAAATAATTCCCCAACACATTCAAGAGACATGTGGGAGGAATGGTTGTCAATTATGTAGCTAATCTACTTTGAGTATAAGTGGGAGATATTATTAGGATTCGTGTAAAAGTGACATTAGATGTCACGACAGAACTACACGAGACATACTGTGGGTATACTTAAAAGCGACTTTTTAAGTATAAGTGGGAGATTGTTGGGGTTATAATTGAAAGTATACTTTTACTTTGTATAACCAAACCAATTTCTGCCTTTAATTACTTAAATAAATTATTTATCGTTGATGCTTTAAATATCATTGAATGTTACATATATTTATTTAATGATAATTGTTCAATAAACAAAGACGTGTTACATTGTAGTTAATTTAGTGATACCGATCACAAAAGATTAAATTAATCCCCCTTGTAACTAAAAAGTACTGCTCACACACGACCTAGATGAAAATGAACAATCCATCGTGAAAGGTTGAAGTGTAAGGCTCGATTGGCTTGTTTTGACCAAGAGATTACACTAGTGCATGACCGATGCAATCGAATAGGACCTACAGGAGGATAAATTCTTCAAAGACTCGAATTAGGAAGAATTAGACCTCAATGGTTCGTTATTTCTTAATCTTCGCCCCCTTAAATAGATCGTGTGTGGTTAGTAATTATTGCTTTGACTTATGACGGATAGAGAATCAATGAGATTCAATACTTTATATCTTGGGCAATATTATCGGGTCATATGCGATTCTTAAGATTTAATACGAAGAATCGTGTCGAAAGTACGCTTGTGTTTGATTTGCCCTTTGGGAGGTTCATAAGATTTATCATACCAAATCTTGCAAGTGGAATTTGTTTCCTATGGATAATAATGTTGAACCGCCTTGACCAAGGACAAAAGATATTAATTAATGGAAAGCTATTTCAGTGGGCTTGAATTAATTAATGGGCTAGATAATCTTAAACACGGAAATAATAACCGAGCCATATTAATGAAGAATATGGGTTAAGATGGATAGTGCAATATTAATTATGTAGTGGGATTAATTAATATTTATGGGCTTGAATAATATTGTGGCTCAATATTATATATTCAAAGTCCATTAGAAGGTCCAATCTTAATTCTCCTAAAGGCCCCTCAAGTAGCCCAAACATAAAGTCCAATAACTGAAAAAGATGTTTTGTCGCGAGTCGTTTTATTTGGAGAATATTATGTGGCTAATTGGTTACGACTCACAAATAAAACATGCACGTATAAAATAAACTGTAAATAAGAAGAATTTGTTGACCCAGTTCGTCAAGAAATGACTACTCTGGGGGCATACCAAGCCAGGGATGTAGTATTGCGAGTTTTACACGTACAATATTTGATACATCTCATGAAGATGAATCATTATGGATGAAGATGATTTGGAGAATTAGTATATGAGTGCTAGGGTTTTTGCGTGCATGAACTCTCGTATTTTTTGTAACCTTACCCCTCTGGGAGATTTCTGAACGTATTTTCTGAACCTTTCTCTCTTTCTGGAATTTTTTTTGTAACCCTTCTCTTGTTGTTTTTTCTTCCATTTATAGTACTCCGACAAGCATGAGCTGGTTTGGCAAGCATGAGCTGGAGGCTTCGGGCCATGCAAGAACTCTTGTGATGCTACCACCTTTCCAACTTCGTCTTCTAGATTGATCTTAGCTCTTGCTTGTCTAAAAGGCACTCTTTTGGTCGTCCAAATCAATCTTTTGCTCGGCTGCATGCTTTGTTCGCCCCTTTAACCATGTCAGTTTTATGCTGGAATACTGTCCTCCTCGAGCATACTGAGCCCTCTGGATGTCTGGGTCTTCGGGATGTTTTGGTCTTCAAGATATCTGAGCATTGAGCATACTGACCCCTCAGGTTTGTCTGAGTCTTCAGGATATCTGAGTAGCGAGCATACTGACCCCTCAGGTTTGTCTGAGTCTTCAGAATATCTGAACCCTCAGGATGTCCGAAAGATCGAGCATACCGACTCCAGTTTGTCTGAGTCTTCAGGATATCTCGAGTAAGCGAGCATACCGACCCCTCGTGATAGTGTGAGCACTTTGTCGGTCGCCCGAGTCCTCGACTTGTTCGTGCCCTCGGACTTGTCTGAGCCCCTCAGGTTTGTCTGAGTCCTTAGATCACTTGACTTAGCTCATTTGATTCCTTCTTTCCTGATCTGAGTGGCGAACATGCTTATTTGCTCGGTAGGCTTGGTTGAGCAACTTTGGTTGGTAAATGGAATGCTTTGGCGAACAAAACTTACTTCATAGCGAATATGTTAAGCTTGGTTGACAAGTGAAATGGGTCGAACAAACTTGTTTGGTCGGCGAAGCAAAGCACACTTGTCCATCGTGCATGATTATTTTAATAGTTGAATATTACACGTGTCTCTCTTACGTGTCCGATTAATGCTGAATAATTATATCGAACACAACAATACCCCCCAGCCGGGTCGCTTTGTATTCATCATGGGGCTCGACTGTTATAATCTGATTGGGCCCTAGTTGATGTCGTTTTTAGATTCTCAGGTCGATTTTCAAAATTGAATCCGCATCTATAAATACCTCATTTCACGCCTCCCTAATCCCTTTTCTTTTCTTTCTTCTTCTTTTGCCTCTGCTTTCCATCTCTTTCGTGCCTTAAACAAATTTCCCATGAGGGCTTCATTATTCCGGCGAAGGATTTTTACTCAGGTAACCATTGAATACTTTCTCTCCTTGCGATTATGGCTTCTTGCTCAAACTCTTCTGTTTCCCTAGAATCGGACCACCATAGTTCCTCTTCCCTCTCTGTCGGTAGAATCCCCCGTAGCGATACTAACGCGCCGGAGACGAATGTCTCAGGTTCGGAGTTTCGTTGGCAAGTTCGGCAGCCGTTTGCCGTTCTTACCTCCGATTCCGACGAGGCCCTAAACGAATTAGATAGAGACTTGGTCCGTAGTGATTTTTTGGATGATTCAGATGAGGATTCTTTGCCCTAACCTCAAATTAGGTCTAGGGCTGTAGATAATGTTGATGTAAATAGAGATGATAATATTGTGAGGGGGGGAATTTTGATGGCTGTGAATGTATCTGAATCGAACATTGGGATAGGCGGCGAACAAAATTCTGAACTTGATATACCTGTTGGTGTCCCTCATAGTCCAACATATAACGAGTATAATGCTCGTTATAGTTTCGATTGGCCCGAGCAACCTCATAGGACTAGGGTTGAAAATGAGTACCCAGCGAGCAAGATTGCGAGTGTAATCGATAATGATATGCTCGCTCAATTGTATAGAAATTACGAAACCCCCAAAGATGTCTTTTTCTGGGCACCGGGTCCAGATGAGCGAGCAGACCAACCCCCTGAGGGTTGTGTTGCCGTGAATTTGGACACAATGGAAGCGGGCCTTAGGTTTCCACTCCATCCGGTTATCACCCGTTTGCTCGTGGAATGGAATATCACCATCACGAAGCTTAAGCCGAATGGGTGGCATATGATCATGAGCTTCCTGACTTTGTTCGGCAAAATGAAGCCTAGATATTATCCCTCAGCAGTTGAACTTGCTCGATTGGTGCATTTGACCCGTCCGAAAGGCAAACATGGATGGCTATTCATGCAAGCAAATGCCAAGTGCAAAATTATTGAGGATGTGCCGAACAAAATCAGTGATTGGAAGGAGAAATTTTGGTTCGTTGGGGGCGATTGGAAGAGCCCGGCTTCTGGAAGCGAACCAAGTGCTCGTTTAGACATCCCTACTGACTTCGGGGTTTATCGTAGTAAGTATTTTTGTGTCTTTTGTTCCTCAATTTGAACTGATTTTAACTTACTCTTTATTTCAGGGATTCCAGCTGCGACGGACAAAGAGACCAAAGACGGCTATTTTAGAAGCGTTTGGCAAATTGATCTCGAGTCTCGCTCGGAACGATCTGTGAAGACCCTGAATACTACCGAACAGAGGAAGAAAGGAGACTTGTTCGTGCCCCCTCACCATCTTGTAGCTGTTAACCCTGCTGGTAAGAATCGCTTCTTACATTAGCATAAACTTTGTACTTTTTTGCTCGCTGTTGCCCTTTCTTACATAATGAATTTTTTTTTGCTTATAGCTTTCCCTGCTGTTACTGTTGCCGTGAGCTTGTCCAAATATACCGAGATAGCTCATAGAAAAAGATCTCAGGAGCTCGCTCGAATTCAAGCTGAGCGGGAGGCTCAGCGAGCAAATCGGGGAGAAGCGAGTAGGGCGAGCAGGGCAAGCCGAGCATCTGCGTCCGGTCCTGGGGAATCGAGTTGACCGAAGAGGACTACTCGTTTGGTCGAGCAGGGGGCGAGCGAACAAGCTCCATCGCCAAAAAGACCAAGGATAGAAGCCAGCGAACAGGGGCCAATCGAACAAGCTCAGCCGAGCATGCCAAGCGAACAGGCTCAGACGAGCACTGATGCTGTTAGGGTAACCCAGACCCCTACTGCCGAAGCGATCAGAATGGCCTCCTCAGTGGTCGGTCCGGTCGCATAGATTGTTGAAATGGAGGTTGGCACATCTTCTCCACCTCCTGCTGGACCCCGGTCATGGACCCCTTTGAATCCTAAGCTTCGGTCCCCCGAGGATAAATCATTCTTGGGATGGGATCCGGCTCGTGCGAACAGGTACATTTTGTTCGCTTTAATTCCTTTTGCATTAATTTTGTTCGCTTTGTCATGCTTATTTGCTCGGGTGTATGTGTAGGTTGAGCAGGTTAGCGCCCCTGATGCCTAATCTGAAAAACTACTACTGCTCGCCTAGTGTTCGCAAGGTTCCGGGCATTCCCGAGCATATTCAAAAGGCATGTCAGACTCCCGTTCGAGCATGGACTACAGAGCTGGAAGAGTCTACTACGGGTCCCACACCCTTGGAAAACATGTGACTCGGCTTGGTACTCCAGGGCCAATCTATGGTCGTTCTTGAGAAAGTTTATGCTGAGTCCGCCAATCTTCATGCCAACTACTTGGCTCTGATCAGGAGTTTTGAAGAGAAGGTGAGCTAGCTGAACAGGACTCAGGATGAACTGAAGTTGGCTCAAGGACAAGTTTCCTCGGCACAAGCAGATGCTCGCCAGGCTCAGGAGGATGCTCGCCAGGCTCAAGAGAATGCTCGCCAGGCTCAGGAAGTTGCTCGCCAGGCAAGGGAGGAGCTAAATCATTCTCAGGAGGAGGTGGTCAGCATACGGAGAGCTCAGAGTGAGATGAATGTCGAGCTTCGTAGAATCCGAACTGACGTCGAGGCCATGGAAAGTGAGAGGAATGTGCTTGGCTAACAACTCATTATTACCGTCAAGAGACCAACACTGCTTTGGGTCTCGAAAATTCAAGGCTGCACAATGAAGAATATGTTGATTCTATGTCCAACTTCTCCTACATATGTGCCTTTGCTGATGCCATCCGGTCTGTTCGCCATACACTCACTGGCGAACAAATTGCCCCACTCATATCTAGTTTCCAGCAGTACTTGATCGACAATCCACCAGATCGCAATCTTTCGATGTTTGACTTGAACGATCTGTGTGACTTTTCCACTCTTCCTGAAGGGATCGAGGTTGATGATCCTATCCTGGATGAGAAAGACGGCTTCGGATGTGAACATTGCCGAGTTTCTTTGGTTAAACTCTCCGAATCGAGTCCGGTCCGATCAAAAGCTTGGGGCCGAACAAAGGGACCTCCCGCGACCGAAAGCAAAGTGTACCTCCTGGCGAGCATACTGGACCTGACCATGCTAGAGGAGCCGTTGCTGAGGGGGCCGAGCATGATTTGTTCGACATTTCTCTTCCGTCCACCCCCAACTATGAATTTGCTCCTTAGTGTAATTTTTTACTTTCACAAACATATGTTGTGTACTTTTTGTCTTCTTCATTTTTTGCTCGAACAATATCTTCTGAACTTGTATAATTTTTTGCTTTCTTCTCTTTTGTTCGAACAATTCAAATCTGAGTGATTGAATCCATATTTTGAACTTTTTCCTCTAACCTGATTGTTGTTGAGGATGAATGTGGTTGCTGATGATTGATTGATACTTGTGTTGCTTGATGTTAAGCTTTGTTGCTTTCTAGTTTATGCCTCTTTTCTTCCTCAATGAATTCAACATTGGGTTTGCCTTATGCCCGCCCCCGATTTCTTTTCGTTTTGATTGTCTTATTGACGTTGCAATCGGGTTGATCGTCTTTATTTAGGTGCGACCGATGGGTTAACTTTATGAACCCCCTTTCTTGGTTCGCGATCATCTTATTTAGGTCGCGATCACTTCGTCTTAGGGCCGTCTTTATTTAGTCGCGACCCGATCATCACCATTTAGGCCACGGTATCTGTAAAGCACGAGTCGCCTTTTGCGATCAAGCACCCATTACTCACTTTTTGTCGTGGAATCGAGTACGAACTCGCTTCGTCAAAAAGAACATATACTTGGGCTCGTTTCGTCTTTGTTCGGGCCATCCGATTTTAGGGCGCGACCTCAAATAGGCTTCAACTAGAAAATCTTAGCGAACAAAAATATTTTTTGCAACACGCCGTATTCTATTACAACCTTTACATTTGACATTTGAAGAAGACTATCTATTACACAACTATCGACATCGACTATGGTTTTGATTTAAAACCTTATCTTGAGTGAGACCTAACCGCCTCACCTTGTCCGCGGAATTGATGTTGACAAGCATGTGGCACATCATTATGTCTACCCCTTTCTTTAGTAACATGCTCAAGCAAAGAATAAAGATAAGCTTTTTGTCCCTCCCGACAAGTTGTGATTATCGCGGGCAACAAGGACATGAGCATGTATGGCGCATATACCGCCGCTTTCAAAGAAAGCGCGAAAGCAATATCTTCACCGCCTCCATTCTCGTCCCCTTCAAGATGCTCGAGCATCAAAGATCCGTGATGTTGCTTCGAAAGGACACCCACGACATCCCTCCTTCGGAGGAGATTTTGGGGATGCATAGAGGACTAGCGATTTACATTATCGTGATAAGCAAATGAAAGTAACGTGGAGGGGCAACCATGACTCGCCGAGCATCTTGAGTCCGCAACGAGCTTCAACCTTGTGCTCGGAGTGTCATATGGGGTATAAATCTTGTATTAGGTTGGATGCTCGATTCAAAGAATGATAGTCAATCGAAAAGCCGGATTCTTCGTCCGGAGGCATACTTGAACCAACTTTCTTCCGATAACTGTAGTATTTTTCTTTTTTCTTCTTCATCTGTTTTTTTTCTCTGCTTTTTAACCATCAATATGCCTCTATTTATAGAACTATCCCAAGCTAGTCTTTGGCATAGCTAGTTGGTCTTCCAGCCCTCTTACTTTTGCTCCTCCTTTTGACATCCGCTCGGCTTTTTGTCGCCTTCTTGTTCAAGGATTGACTCGTTCCTTTCTTGGTTGCCACCACTTATCAACTCGTTCTGACACGTATCTTCTGTCTTTCGATAGTGCTGCCAAGATTTCTTTCTAGAAGATATGTGTCGAACACAATGTGTTCTTCCTTCAGATTGTCCCCTTCGTCTTTTAGCCGAATGGTCGATTATGTTCGCCATTTGTGCTCGTTTCAGCTACGTTGCCAATTATGTTCGGCCAACTATGCTCGCTTCAGCTGTGTGGCTAACTTTGTTCGGCCGATCAGGTTTCGCTTCAAATTGTGGTGGTCGACTTTTTGTTCGGCCGACTGTGCTCGCTTCAGCTGTGTGGCTAACTTTGTTCGGCCGGTTATGCTCGTCATTATTGATAATATTTTTTCAAATTTGACACATTCCACGAGTAGGACAATGGGACTCCATTCAGATCTTCCAAATCATACGCCCCATTTAGCAAACGTTCTGTAACTCTGAATGGACCTTCCCATGCTCGGCCGAACACACCACCTAATACCCCCGTTGCTCGTCTTAAGACCAGCTCGCCTACATTGAACCTGCGTGTTTGGACTTTGGAGTTATAGAATTTTCTGATCTCTTTTTGTACATGGCATTCCTGAAATCAGCCTCCGTTCTTCTTTTTTCTAAGCAGTTCCGACTTTTCGTAGCGGCCGGTCATTGATGTGCTCTCCAAAAGTCATTGTTCGATGACTCGAATCTTGATTTCAAGGGTATAATGACTTCCCGCACCAAATGCCGTGGTAAACCGGGTCTCCGCAGCTTGATGTTCGAAAGTTGTTGATAGGCCCCATAATATTTCGGCAACTCTTCAAATTTATCCTCCCTCGAATTATCAAGTCTAAATTTGAGGGTATGCTTGATAATTTTATTAATGGCTTCAACTTGTCCGTTTGATTGGGGATAATACAGAGTTGAGTAATGCTTTTTTATGCCCCAGCGAGCACAATTCTGTCGGAATTCACTTCCATCGAACTGTTTGCCGTTATCTGTTACTAGTGATTGGGGAAGCCCAAAACGACAGATAATATTTTTCCAAACAAAGTTCCACATTCTTTGTTCGGTGATTTTGACAATGGCTTCGGCTTCTGCCCATTTAGTATAGTAATCAACGGCAACCACATCAAATTTTACTCCCGACGTGCCAGTAGGAAATGGGCCGATCAAATCGATCCCCCATTTAGCAAATGGCCATGGGCTATAAACTGACACTAATTCTTCAGGTGGGCTATGAATAAGTGGGGCATGTACCTGGCACTTGTGGCACGCGCGAGCATACGCGAGCGAATCCTTTTTGAGGGTTGGCCAATAATAACCTTGTCTGATTATTTTATGTGCCAGGACGAGCCCACCTGTATGATTTCCGCATACTCCATCATGGATTTGCTCCATAAGTACACGACCCTCTTCAGGAGTAATACACTTCAATAGTGGAAGTGAGAAGCTTCTTTTGTACAAATGCTCGTCTAAGATAGTATAACGAGCAGATTGTAATCTGAGGCGAGTAGCTTGTGCCTTATTCTCAGGGAGAAGTCCCTTTTGTAAGTAACTCAGGATTGGAGTCATCCAAGTTTCCTGTTCGCCTGTTACTTGGGCGACCATAACTCTGGGAACTGATGGCGAACAAGTTGTGACGACTACAATGTCGCTTATGTTCGCTACTCCTTCTCGTTGCCAGCGAAGCGTGCCAAAGATCAAATAACGAATTACCCAATCGTGGTAATTGTTTTATGAAAACTTGTTCGAATTTCTCAAGCAACTCTTTTGCTAGTTGCTGATATTGTGCCATATGTTCGCCTCGGGCCTCGTACTCACCAGTTACTTGATAAACGATTATCTGAGAATCGTTTGTAAATCATCGACCTCCTTTCCCATTGTCATAGCCATCCGAAGTCCAAAGAATCAAAGCCTCAGATTCGCTTCATTATTTGTAGCCGAAAATCAAAATGGATGGTCATTGTGAATGTTTGTCTAGTTGGGGATGAGAACTACTCCTGCTCCGGCTCTTGAACTTGTTGATGAGCCATCAACGTACATATGCCATGATTGGTCGACAACTTTTTCGGGCATTTGTGGATATGTCAACTCGACCATGAAATCGGCCATTGCTTTGCCCTTCATTGTTGTTCGCGGGGTGAACGTAATGCCAATTTTTAATTCCACCGCCCACTTGAGTAACTGCTGCAGATCACGGTCGGTGGAGGACTTGGCGTAATGGGAATGTGGTCAGTACCTCGACTGAGTGATCGAAAAAGTATGGTCACAATTTTCGAACACTCATTACGAGAGCATATGCTAGCTTTTCCAGTGGAGGGTACGGAGCTCGGGCTTTTTTGAGCACTTGGCTTACATAGTAAACGGCAAGTGTAAAGTCACTTCGCTTTCGTCTGAAAGCACAACGCTTAATTGCATGTTCGGATGCAACAAGATACTGATAGAGTTGTTCGCCCCGACAAAGCTTAGACAATCAATGAGTATTTGCAAGGTAATCGCTTCAATGATTCAATGCATTTTGGCAATGCTCGGTCCATCGAATTTCCCTTTCTTTAATGCATCAAAGAAAGGTTTGCATTTGTCCCCAGTTCGTGATATAAACCGGCTTATGGAAGCTAAACGTCCAGTTAACCTTTGGACTTCTTTCACACTCCTGGGGGCCTGCATATCGAGCATGGCCTCGAATCTTTGAGGGGTTCGCCCGATCCCCGCTGACCGACCATATGTCCGAGGAATTTTCCCCGAGTGAACCCCAAAGTCGCATTTTTTCAATTTAGCTTCATGTTGTACTCCCCGAGTATATCAAACGCTTGTGCGAGGTAGGTGATGTGGTCTTCCTTGTGTTTCGCTTCTTTACCACAATATCATCAATATATACCTCAATTGTTCGGCCGATGTGTTCGTAACATTTTGTTCACCAAATGTTGATATGTTATCTCGCATTCTTCAATCCGAATCAAGATGCGCCGCCAACAAGATATATTCTTTTCACTGCAGAATCCGATTCATTTGATCGTCCGGATGCATGGGTATTTGGTGATAGCCAAAGAAAAGCATCCATGAAGGTCATGAGCTCATGGCTCGTCAGATTATCGACCAAATAATCAATATGCGGCATCGAAATTATCTTTTCGGACATGCCTTGTTTAAATCAAAAAATCAATACATAGTCTCCAAGATCCATTAGACTTGGCGGATTTGAGCACAAGGTTCGCAAGCCATCTTGGGCATTTTACTTCTCGGATCGGGTTTATTGTCGAAAGCAACTTTTTGATTTCACTATTCATTGCCGCATACTTTTCCTGGACCGAACTTTCGCAAGGCTCGATTACTGGAGTTTGTGCTAGATCAAGGTTGAGGGAGTGGCATGCATGTTTTGGATCAATGCCAACCATGTCCTCGTGCGACCATGCGAACACATCCAAGTTTGCTTGAAGATAAGCAATCATTTCTATTCGAATTGGTTCAGGTAATTCCGAACCAATGAACACTTCTAACTCAGGTCTGTTCGGGTCGATGTTGATAGACTCTAGTTGTTTGACAGGTGTTGCTCGCTTTCTTTTTTGTTTCCACCGAGGATCTTGGATAGACCCCCGGTGTTCGTCATCAACCTCCATAGGTTCAAATCCTATGCGAGGTTCTAGGTCCGATAGCTCGTTTGGCTGATCAATATTCATTAGATCTGGGAGATCTGGGACATGAGTTGCCATCCTGATTTCGTGTTCGCGCTTTTATGTTCGCCGACGGGGAGTCGTGGTTCATCAAACTTGTGTTCGACAAAAGGACATTTTGGCAACAGATTTGCTCGTTATTTGACTCTCCGATCTCCCATGTTTGCTCCATCATGTTAACGATATTTTGCTTTTCTGGTGCACATGATAGCAAACAATCTCGAGCTTTCTTCTGATCTCCTTTTACACTACCTGTTCCATTTTGTGTTGGAAATTTAACACAGTAGTAATACGAGAAAAAATCCCGCTTTAAATTCCTGAATAAACCGGCAACCTAGAAACCCATTATAAGTAGACGGAGCATCGACAATTACAAAATCTAGCATTCTAGTTCATCGGATCTCCGGATTTAGAGTTGATTCTAACTCGACTCCTAACGTAATCATACCATAGGGTCGGGTTACAGATTCCACAAAACCCATAATGGTATGATCACATGGTTCAATATAACTGCTCAAATCCCCAACTTGCTTTTCCATTTGGTGCAGAGTGTTGACGAACAAAATGTTCGCATAAGCTCCCAGATCAACCAGAGGCGGTGTACCTTCAACCCGGCGGAGACGAAAGCAATCGATGGTTAAGAGTCATTGTGGGGAGTGATTATACCGTCGAGATCGCCTTCGAAAACATAATTTGGTGAGAGGGTGGCGTATTAGCCGATGTTTCGCCACCTTCACCGATGAATGCTTTGCAAGGCACGATCTCCATCTTCTTACGCCCTGCTCGATAATGTTGGTGCACGTAACATCCACCCAATCGACCATATTCGGGACGATCATGTGGATCTCTTGACTTTCTCGACCTCTACCCACAGTAGGAGGCCCTCTTTTGGGTAATTCAGACCTCTTACGTGATTCTTCGGGATCACTGTCAGATGTTTGTTCGGCTTTAGGCTTACCCCTTTGGTCTTGATTTTTTCTCGTTTGGGAGCTCGTTCACGGCTTTTTAGAATTGGGTAAGACGATTATCTTCGATATAGCTTCCAAAGTTGGCGAAGTAAATCGCGACAATCTTCCTCAGACAGTCTGATGTACTCGTGATAGTTACAATATTTGGAAGCATTAAGCCGATGCTTGTCCATTATGATTATTCGAGGCCTATCTAACATATCCCGATCTTTGATTTGGTTGAAAATTGTTTCTGCTGAAACGCCCAAAAGACTTCGTAGGGCGTTTGCTTCTACTCTTTCTTCGAATGGTTTGAAAGAGCCTGGGGGTTTGTACCCCCCTTCATTCATTACTTTCTTCCCAAAAACTTTCTTAGTTGTAGGTTCCTGATCCAATCATGATTGGGCGAGCAAATCTTGCATGGCTATGATCTTGGTCGCTCCTCTCGAATTCGAATATGTGTTCGCCACCTTGATGCATGGCTTTCCACATGTCAGTATTCAAGGTCAGGCCTCCGACCACCGCGACACGTCTGATGTGTGTGATGTGGAAATTGAGTTGGGAAACTATCTTGTTGTTTGTGTTGCTGGGAAATTCCCAAGACTTAAGTCATTTTTTAATTGAAGGATTATTGGAAAATTGACTGTGATATCATCCCACATACTGACGGGTGGGTGATATTCAAATTTCATGATCTTACTCAAGCTGACAAAATCTTTCTTGGTGATCCTCACTACATTCTTGGGAGATTTTTTTTCTAAAAGAAATGTCTAGGATTCGAATTCAAGAAAGTGGATATTTCATATTGTTCATACTTGGATTAAATTACTCACACTTGATCTTCAATGTTGGAACTCTTGTGCTATAGGTAAAGTCACATCCGCTTTTAGGAAACCCTAAACATAGAGAGACCAACTATTGAGAGAAGTCGGTTTGACCTATGCTAGGGTCTAAGTGGAAGTGAATACTTCTAAAGAGCTTCCTCATTCGGTTTGCGTTAAACTTCCTGATGGTACTTAGTATCATCAGAAACTGGTACTTGATAACAAACCAAAATATTGTGCTAAGTGTCAAAGTTTTGGTCACTACATATTTGATTGTGGTATTGTGTCACCTTCTAGCAAGCCTAAAAAGTCTAATGTTGTTAAGGAGGTTGACAATAAGGCTAAGGTGGTTGCTCCCTCTAACCTAACGGGAAGAGTGACGTGCTCGCCCTAACGGGAAGAGTGACGTGCTCGCCCTAACGGGAAGAGTGACATGCTCGCCCTAACGGGAAGAGTGTTGTTAACCACATGGGTGTGAATGTGGTGGTAAAAACTACCTGGCCGTGTGATGAAATAACCCCAATCTTTAGGAAAGACAAAACTGTTGTGAAAGCTAATGAAACTATTTGCCCATCATTGGTGGAAAAAACAACACATTCTATTGCGTCATCCTCTAAGCCAATTCCAAATTCTTATGATAATTCTCCTTGTGATATATTTAAGGGTGTGGGTCTGGTTGTTTCATCTACACCAATTGATACGACTGATGATTCACGAGCTAAATCTGCGGGTGTAACTTGTGAGAAATTTGATTATTCCTTAGACATCTTTTGTAACGATCGTGTATAGATCATAAACAAAAATGACAAGGAATGAGACATAAGAACTTTTACATTTCATTGCACCATGAATGTCTTGCGGGTAGGGTGAACAATGCTTGGATGTCCACACTAGGTGTTCCAAAACACAAGAATGTCTTTCACCCCTTGTACAATCAAAGTTGTTTCAGCCTTTAAATTTATTCCTAGAAATTAGGTTCAGGTCTTACATTTGTTTCAAGAATGCAAAAACATCAAACCATTCGCAAAAAATTATCTCATCTAAATTTAGAACTGAAATTGTTGATGATGTTGCTTTTGAGTTCTCTAAGAGTGCTTGTTTTTTAAAGAAGAAAAACATTGGCATCAACCTGCAAGAAAGTCAATTTTTGAAAAATTTTTTATTCTTTTTGCAAGGTCGGAAAAGTCAATTTTCCCTGGCTTTCGGCCTTTAAAACCTCACAAGTGATTCTGTTCTCATGATTATTGCATCTTGGAATATTACAGAACTTAATGACCCCGAGAAACAAGATGAGATAATTTGTCTTGCACGAAAACACAATGTTGATGTTTTCTGCATTCTTGAAACAAAATTCCAACGTAAGGCCTTATATCGAATTTTTAGAAAAAATTTAAAGGTTGGTTTTTTGCTCACAACTTTGATTGTACAAGGGGTAGAAGAATTCTTGTGCTTTGGAAACACCTTAGTGTGGACATTCAAGTTATTGAAGACTATCCTCATTTCATTCATTGTGCAATGAAGTGTAAAAATTCTCATATCTCAATCCTTATCGCTTTTGTCTATGGTCTATACATGGTCGTTAAAAAAAGATGTATGTGGGACAATTGGATTTCTCACAAGTTACACCAGTAGGTTTAACAAGTGAATCATCAGTCGTATCATTGAGTGTAGATGGAACAGCCAGATCCACACCGTTAAATATAATACAAGGAGAATTATCATGAGAAGGTGGGTTGTTTTTTCCACCATAGGTGAGCAAACAATATCAATAGATTTTACAACAACATTTTTTCCTTTCCTGAAGGCTGGGGCTGTTTCAGTACACGTGGAGTAGTTTTCACCACCACATTCGCACCCATGTGCGTAACAGCACCATCCCCTTTAGGGTGAACACTCCACTCTTCCCTCTTAGAGTTAGAGGGAGCAACCTCTTTAGCCTTATTGCCACCCTCAGTAGCAATCTTAGGCTTTTTATGCATGCTCGAAGGTGACACAGTATCACAATCAACAATGTATTGTCTAAAATTTTAGCATTTAGCACAATATTTCGGCTTATTATCAAAAACCAATTTCTGTTGATACTAAGTACCATCAGGAAGATTAACGCATATCGAATGAGAAAACTCTTTGGAAGCATCCACTTCCACTAGGACCCTAGTATATGTCGATCGACTTCTCTCGAGAATCATTCGATCTATGTTGAGGGGTTTCCCAAAAGTGGATGTGATTTTGCCAATAGCACGAGGGTTCCAACAATGAAGGTCGAGTGAGGATAATTTAACCCAAGTAGAAATCGTATGAAGATCAGTTTTCTTGAATTCGAATCCTTTCGACATTTTTTTGAGGAAAACTGTCCTCCCAAAAATGTGGTAGGGATCACCAATGAATATTTTATCAACTTGAGTAGGAACATGGAACTTGAATATCACTCACCCATCAATATAAGGGATGACATCACAATCCATTTTCTAATAATTTCTCAATCTAAAAATAGCCTTGAGTCCCGGGAATTTTCCAGCCACACATCTCACGAGGTAGTTTCCCCACTCGATATCCACATTACACACATAAGATGTGTCCAGAGTGACTGAATCACCAGGGATATCAAAGGAAGGAATTTTAAGCTCCTCCAACACAATATTTTGCCCTTAAGAGCATTTTTCCACGGGGGGCAAAGACACATTAGAAAATACAAGAGGATTATCCCAGACTCTCCAACATAACCATTCTCAGGCCGAGGGAAATCCTCCACAGGCACAAGTTTTGTTGCCTCAGAAGAGGATGGGGAATCAAAATTGCCAGTAGAGGGAGGGGAGGAGAAACAGGTGTGGGAGTTGGGGACAACACGAACTAGGCAGGTTATAGGAGCCATGACAGAACAAACAACCAACCAAACAGAGCAAGAGAAAATAAGGCACACAGGCCAAAGAGGTTAACAAGTTACAGGCAGGGCACACATGTCAAAGTTGTAAACAAGCTGGGCACACAGACCAAAACAATAGTCAGGTCACAAGCACATCACACATACATGGTTTTCTTTTCAGCTGATGCCTTAAGTTTTAGTTTCTTTTTTGCAGACGCTTTTGAGAGCTCAAAAAGCAACATCATCAGCACAATCAGAGTTCTTACAAGTTACACCCTTAGGTTTAGCTTGTGAATCATCAGTCGTATCAACGGGTGTAGATGGAACAACCAGATCCTCATCCTTAGAGCATTTCCAACCATGCGCGCTACACTAGCACGACTTCGCGCTAGTGTAGTGTAATAGTTCGCGCTACATTCGATTTTGTCCTCAACCGTTGACACTACATTTTACACTACATATATTATTTTTAATTTTTATACTCTTATTATTAATTATAATTATTTTTTATTACATATTTATGTATATACAAAAGAAAAAAATTATAAAAATGACGTTAAATTAAATTTCATGATAAAATACAATCATGCATATTAAAAACATAACAATAAAACTTCAAAGATAAAACAAATACACACGATACAAGAAATTAAATAAAAAACGATAACAGTTATCTAGGCCTCCGAGTTAGAATACTCCTCCCACAAATGATCAATCAATGCATTTCGAAGTGCAATGTGAGCATCTTTGTCTCTAATTTTTCTATATCGAACAACAAATGCTTGAAAGGAGGAAGTGTCATTGCCCAAAATTTCTATCTCGGAGGGTGGCACCTCTATTGCAGCTTCAATCGGTGCATTAAGATCTCGTTCATCTTCAATTATCATATTATGCATGATTATGCACGCACTCATTATGTCTCGCAAATCATCTTTATCTTGAAAACACGCTGGTTTGCCACAATTGCAAAATGACTATGCACACACTCATTATTTTGTGTGATTTAATTATGAATTATGTATTTTATTTTAGCATTTTATGTTTTAATGTATTTGTGCGTTTTAATTATGAACTATGTAATTTATTTTGTGATTTATGTATTTTAATTTATTGTATTTTGTGTGTTTTAATTATTTATCTAGAACTTTATTATTTAGTTTAAAATAATTTTATATTGTATAAATGTAATAAATAATAATTTTTAAAAATAATAATAATGAAAAGGAAAAATGATAAAATGTAAATTGTATTAAAAATAAATTAAAACAAAAAAGAATGATGTAGTGTGATGAATAGTACCTCTACATGTAGTGCCGAATCTTGCACTACATTAATGTAGCGTCACATTGTAGCGCACTGTTGGAACATCATCTTGCGCTACATGTAATGCTAGCGCAAGATCTGGTGTCCCATTGGGAATGCCCTTAGACATAACACAAGGAGAATCATCATGAGAATTTGGAATTGCCTTAGAGGATGAGACAATAGAATGGACTGTTTTTTTTCCAGCAAAGGTGGGGCAAACAACTTCCTTAGATTTCACAACAACAATTTTGTCTTTCCCTAAGGTTGGGGCTGTTTCAGCACACGGTGGGGTAGTTTTCACCACCACATTCGCACCCGTGTGCTTAACAACATCCTCCTCGTTAGGGCGAGCACGTCACTCTCTTCCCTTGGTGTTAGAGGGAGCAAGCTCCTTAGCCTTATTGCCACCCTCCGTAGCAACATTAAGTTTTTTAGGCTTGCTAGGAGGTGTCATAGTACCACAATCAACAATGTAGTGACCACCAAGAAAGATTTTGTCAACCTGTGAAAGATCATGGAATTTGAATATCACCCACTCGTCAATATATGAGATGATATCACAGTCAACTTTCCAATAGTCCTTTAATTTTGAGATGACTTTAAGTCCCCGGAATCCCAACAACACACCCCGCAAGATAGTTTCCCCACTCGATATCCACATCATACATTAGAATTGCCAAAGGTGACTGAGTCACCAGGGATATCAAAGTGGGGGATTTTTAGTTCCTCCAAAGCAATATTTTTGCCCTTAAGAACATTTTTTCCAAGGGGGCAAATGTTCATTAGAAATTTCAAGAGGATCACCATTATTCCTAGACTCCGCAACATAACCATTCCTGGGCCCTTTATAATTTTTGTTATAAGAGAAATTTTTAACGGGCACAATGTCGTAGCCTCGGAAGAGGATGGGGAACCAAGATGGCCAGTAGAAGTCGGAGATGAGAAACGAGTGTGGGAGTTAAGGACATAACAATTTGGACGGGTGACAGGAGCACCTGTCCAAAGGCAGATTGCTTTCCAAAATCAGCAGCAGAGCCGGTCCTACGATTTTAGGAGCCCGGTGCAAAAAAATTATTAGGCCCTTGCAAAGACAATTTGATAATATATTTTTATGATCTTGTGAAAATATATATATATATATATTTTTTTTTTTTACGTCCTTTTTTTTCTTACATTTTTCATATTTAGATGGACATTTTCGATGAGAAGACATCTCAAATTCATAATTAACTATTAAAAGTAACATAAAAAATAAAAATCAATTCAAGAAATAATAAAAAAATTCTAAAAAAATAATATATAATTGAAGTGATCAAGTAAAATTTATGAATACAAAATTCAAACTTAAAGGTACGTACCTTATTAGAAAAGATACGATTCTTTTCAAGGACCGTTCATTAAATATTCTTATGAGCTCCCATATGTAAGATGTGTAAGACTAATTTTAAGAGAGAGAAAATTAAAAGAAGTAAAGAAGACGAAGAAGAAATTGTGTGTAGATTTAATTTGAAAAATAATAAGAAATAACTAATAAATTATAAAAATATTTGAAAATAAGTTATGAATTGTGATTTGAGCGTGGGAAGGAGAATTATAAAGGATTATGTAGCTGATTAATATAAGAAAAACTTAAAACTTTGAAAAGAAAAGAAATAAGTAAGTACGCGACAAATAACTGAATAACTAAAAAAATAAGAAAAAACGATAAATATAAGGATAACTCAAGCCTTTGAAAAAATTAGGAAAAAAGCAACAAATAAAAGTTTAAGAAAATAAGCGACAAATAAGTAACTGGAAAAATAAGAAAAAAACGACAAATATAAGAAAAACTTAGGCCTTTGAAAAAAATTAGGAAAAAAGTAACTAAAGGGCGTCGATCTCGCGACCTAAAAGTAAGCTGATTCTTCCAGGCACGCATACATACAACTCGTCTAGCTATCGATGATATCTCATGTTTTGACTTTGTAAAAAAAAAAAAATATATATATATATATAGATGTATATATATATATATATATACCAATATGATGGGGGTGTGTATTATTATCCCACATAGGCCAAAATATTATTAAACAATTTTTATATAAACATGATATATATATATATATATATAAGCGAAAATTTTGAAAAGCAGAAAGATAAACAAGCCAAAAATAAATATTTAAAAAACAAAGTAAAGTAAAATTAAAACAAACATAGGAATAAACAATAAATAAATTTATACAAGAACTAATAAAAATAAAAAGACATTTAACCAAATTTTTTTTTTATAATAAATAAGTAAAATCTAAATTTTAAGGAGAGTAAGAAGATCATACTTACAGATAAGAGCTGAATTTTTACAGAGTAACAGAAGCTTTACACAAAAGGAAGGATTTACTTTTTTTTTTTTTTAATTTACAAGGATATGGGATATATTATGAGGATTGAAGGAATTTTAGCTTTGGCATAAGGAATCGAAAATGGAAATTTAGAAGATCATGGTGAGAAAAGATGCTTGATTGATTTTTTCCGGTGGTTTACAATGAAGGATTATTAATCCTTTTTAAAGACATAAAAAAAACCTGATTTATACGTCGGAACTGTTGGAATCCTGACTCTCTGAGAATAAGAAAGTCGCGGACTCAAAGAAGGGTTCCAAGAAAACCGGGGGCCACGGCAAGGCACCCGGCAGCTTCAAGTTGTTCGAAGAAACCATCCCGGTGAAGGTGATGGAGGTGTTAGGCATGACGTCTGGGCATGTCTACACCCAGATCAAAGGACGGGAGCTGCTCCTCCCACCTCGCCCTATCAAAAATAAGGGCAAGCAGAACCCCAACAAGTTCTGCCATTTCCACGAACAGGTGGGTCACTACACGAGCGAGTGCAGAGACCTGCTCCCACAACTCTGGAGACTGTACGAAGATGGGTTGCTGGACGAATTTGTCAAACGACTTCAAGGGAACCACGAGCCTAATCCAAGAGATCACCAACAAGGCAATCGTCTCGGATAGGCGGAACAGGCCCAAGTGAATCCCAACCCAAGGGCCGGGCAAGGGGAGCGACCCGTCCCACCTATGCCCGAGGATGCGGGAGGTCGTGTCATACATATCCTTTTTCCACTTGGGGCAGTAGGGGGACTTTCTTCGACATCCACATCAAAACGACGCATGAAGGCCGAAATCAGGGAGATGGAGAATGCCAGAAAAATGGTACTACCAGTCTTCACGGTGTCAGAGGAAACCAATAAAATCGAGTTCGGCGAAAAAGATAAAGCTGGGATAATCTACCCTTGGTGATCAAGGCTAACATCATGGGGACCACTGTATGCCGGCTGCTGGTGGATGGAGGGGCTTTCTGCAACATCCTCTTTAAGAAGACCTTAGACCAGCTCGGGGACTACGATGCTTACATCATCCCATGCGACCACGTCGTAAAGGGCTTCAGGGATGCGACTGTGAAACCATCTGGCATGATCCGCCTGGTTGTCAAACTGGTGTCTACCCTAGATGAGAAGGTTAGGGCCACTAGACTTTTAGATTTCCTCGTTATCGACCTCCCGAGTTCCTATAACGGTTTTCTCGGGAGGCCATTTGAGCATGAGTTTGAGGCTGCGTCCTCTACCTTTTATTTCTGTGTAAAATTCCCCACCAAGAGTGGGTTGGTTGGCACCGTTAAGGGTGACCAAGTCGATGCAAGAGGTTGTTTGGTTTATTCTTCGTCTAATTTCAATTCAGCATTAGTATCTAGCAAACAAATATTTGTAATAAATAGTGAAACACAATGTAAAGAATTGAACAATGGGAAGGAGAACAGGAAGAGAGGCCGCGACGACCTCAACCCAAGAATGGGACCAGAACCTGAAGAGTTTCTAATTAAGGCTGAGATCGACGATCCCCGTCAAGATGGCCATCCCGGGGGAAGAGCTCGAAAAGTTAAAGTAGACCCATCGCGACCAGATCTAGAAGTCATCATGGGCTCCAAGATACCAGGCGACCTGAAGGGCCAAATCATCGACTTTCTAAAAAAGAACTTGGATATTTTCGCATGGTCACACAAGGATATGATAGGTATCGATCCAGAAGTCGCACGCCAACGGTTACATATCGACCTAACTCGGAGACCGATAACCCAAAAAAGACAGAAATTCGGCCCAGAAAAATATGCAGCACTTGCCGAAGAAGTGAAGAAGTTGCTGGATAACGACTTGATTATGCAGGCCGACCAGCCACAATGGGTGGCCAATGCGGTGTTGGTGAAAAAATCAAGCAGAACCTGGCGACTTTGCATTGACTTTACCGACCTCAACGAGGCTTGTCCAAAGGATTTCTTCCCCATGCCTCACATCGACCACCTGATAGACAACACTGCAGGTCATGAGATGATGTCGTTCATGGACGCCTTCGTAGGCTATCACCAGATAGCCATGCACGAACCAGATCGGCAACACACCTCATTCCCGACAGAGAAAAACCTCTACTGCTGGAAGAGAATGTCATTTGGCCTGAAGAACACGGGGGCTACGTATCAGAGATTGGTCAACCACATGTTTGTTGATCAAATTGGCAAATCGGTGGAAGTCTATGTAGACGACATAGTCGTCAAGAGCCTGAAGAGGGAGGATCACCTCACCTACCTTGCACAAACTTTCGACATCCTAAGGAAGTTCAACATGAGGCTCAATCCCAAAATGTGCAATTTTGGAGTTGAGTCGGGGAAATTCCTGGGGCAGTTGGTCAGCAAGCGAGGAATAGAGGCGAATCCAGCAAAGGTCAAGGCCATTCTGGACATGGGAGCACCTCGAAGCGTGAAAGAAGTACAAAAACTTACAGGTTGCCTGGCCGCCTTGAATAGGTTCATCTCCCGAATGGGGGATAAATGAAAACCAATGTTCGACATGATTTGAAAGAAATCAAAATTCGAATGGACACCCGAAAGCCAGGAAGCTTTTGATAAAATCAAAGCTTATCTGACAGACGTGAGCATTATATCCAAACCTGTCCCTGGGGAAAACCTTTTTTTATATCTTGCGGCTTCAGAAACCGCTTTAAGTGCAGTACTCGTTCGGGCGGAAGGTCAGAATCATTTCCTATCTACTTCGTCAGCCAGACGCTGAATGAGACCAAGCAGCGTTATCCATTACTGGAAAAATTAGCATATGCACTAGTTATGAGTGTGAGGAAGTTGAGACCGTACTTTTTCGACCACCAAGTCGAAGTCCTAACCTCCTTGCCCCTAAGGAACGTGCTTCACCGACCTGATACTACAGGACGATGCCTCAAGTGGGCTATTGAGGTCGGGCAGTACGGGGTAACGTACGCACCTCGACCTGCAATTAAAGCTCAAGCGCTAGCCGATTTCATCGTCGAACTTACCTTCTCTTCAGAGGCCGGTAGTTCAGCCAGCCCACCTTGGCAGTTGTTCATAGACGGGTCAACAACTTCCCACAAGTCAGGTGTCGGGGTAGTCCTGATAAGTCCGGAGGGCACTTCGTTTCAGAATGCTATCACTTTCGATTTCCCAGCGACAAACAATGAGGCCGAGTATGAGGCACTCATCAGCGGCCTGGAGATGTCAACAACGATGGGTGTCAAGAGGCTGCAGGTACACACGGACTCTCAGCTCATGGCCAACCAAGTCTAGGGGGGATATGAGGCCCGAGATGATAGAATGACAGCCTGCCAGGAGGTGGTCAAGATACTATGTCAGAAGTTCGAACAAATCCACATTAAGCTAGTCCCGAGGGATCGTAACTCACGAACCGATGCTCTGGCACGACTAGCGACTTTAGAGGGGCCAGCAGAAATGAAGGATATCACCATCACAAGGCTCTCCCACCCCTCCACTACAAACATAGTGATAACGACCCTAAACATCCCACAAGAGAGCTGGATGACACCCATCTTCGAATATATGAGGAGTGGCATTATGCCACAAAACAGGATTCAAGCTCGGCAATTGCAGTTACGGGCCTCACGGTACGCCCTGATCAATGACACGTTATATAAACGAGGTTTCAGCACACTGCTGCTCCGATGTATCAAACCGGAATAGGGGCAAGCTATCTTGAGGGAGATACACGAAGGTGTGTGCGAAAACCACGCTGGGGGGGCAATCATTAGCTCACAAAACCACAAGACAGGGATACTTTTGGCCAACTTTGAGGGCAGACGCCATCATCTTCGCCCGTAAATGCCATAAATGTCAAATTTATGCACCATCGATTAAGGTCGCTCTAGAAGAGCTCACCAGCATCCTCAGTCCTTGGCCCTTTGCAAAGTGGGGGATAGATATCATTGGGCCACTCCCAACGGCCCCAGTTTATTTAAGTAAATAAATAAGAAATTCAGTTTGGTTATACAAAGTAAAAAACATACTTTCCAGTATAACCCCAACACCACAATGACGAGGCTTTAGCCAGAAACCTAGATCTACTCGAGGAGAAGCGGCTAGAAGCCAACATGAGAAACGCGAGATATAAACAATAGTCGGAGAGATATTACAATTCTAAAGTGCGACTTCGACAGTTCAAAGAAGGAGACTTGGTGTTAAAGAAAATACTTGGTGTATCTAAAGGGGCTTTCGGTCCAAACTGGGAAGGTCCATTCAAGGTGTCAAGAGTCTTGTCCAATGGAGCCTACGAGCTCGAAAGTTCGGAGGGCGTAAAGGTTCAGTACCCGTGGAATGCAACTCGCCTAAAGAAGTATTATCAGTAGGTTCGAAATCACATCCTTGTAAATAATTCGGCCTGTCAATAATAATGTCATTTCTTCTTTTCAAAATTCATGTGTTTAAACCGAGGGAGGTCGTGTATATAAAACATCGACCACCCGAAGTACGACTTTCGACATACTGGCGGTGAGATCACCCACCCAAAGAGGTGTGATCCTCCCCCAACTTTGTAAGACGACTAAGCAAAGTTCAGGATAAATCGCATTGACAATAAGACGATAAGAACAAAAGTAAATATTAAAGTCGCGTAAAGGAAATCAGGTCGGCATAGTAAAGGAAGGAAAAAAGAGATATGACATTGATGACAAATGCACGAAGGTCGGTACATTAGAGAGCCCGAAGGCTAATTACATCAAGTGGCCTAAAATCAACAGAAAGCAAAGATACATCAAGATAACCATTCGGACTACTAGCTAACATTCGACTTTTCCACGACTTCTAAGCGGTCTCCGACTTCAAAGCTTGCTTATCGAAAGTATTGTTGGGGATGGAGTTCAACAACTTCTCAATCTCATTTTTTTTATCGGGATTTGGTAAGTAGTGAATTATGTATGTTTTTAATATATTAGAGTGCAATTTATTGGACTCGTTTGTATTAAGATGACACGATTAATTACTTATGTGTACTTTGATGATGAAATTCTACACTTGATCTATTTATTGTGTTTTTGGGTGATTTCAGATAATTTTTAGATTTTTTTTATGAAGCTCGAGACAAGTCGAGTGGGAAGAGCAGGAGTTGGTCGAGGCAATTATATGAAAAAGTCCAATAAAAGGGACTTAATATTACTGCTTCAGGGAATTCGACCAATTGGGCCATGAATTAATTGTGTAGTGAGAAAAAGTCTTTTGGTCCAGCCCATTATTAATTTTAATTACATGGCACATATAGTAAGTTGGGTGAGGCCTTTATTAACAAAGATACGTATATGTCATAAATCTTGTTTGATTTGGCGGTGGTTTGACTTGGAGAATAAGCAAGGCACATTATATATATGTGGGAATCCAGCAACATACAGGAGAGAGCATACAGGACGGACGTAGCTTTTTGGGGAGCGAAGGAACGCACGACAATTTGATAATTCGAGGAGAGTAACAAGACTGCAGTTTTGAGAATCGTATTTAGTTAGTACTTTTATCCCAACTCCGGAAATTTCTGAACCCGTATTTAATGTCGATGTTTTAATTCAAAACGTTTATGATAATTGTTTTTTGGATTGTTTAATATATATGGTTTAAATTCTTGCGTATTGGAATTGATTAATTTAGTTTGATTGCCTATGTTAATTGTTTTAATATATCTGTTAGTTCTAAGCACGTAATCCGTAATTGTTATGTGTGGTGACAATTGGTAACAGCTAGTGGTTCATTAGGGTAAATTAAACCAAGTTCTTTCGGGTCGAGCTAGCGTACCTGACAATTTGTTTGCTCTCTATCCTAATTCGTAATGCTTCTACTAGGTTAAATCTATGTGCATACCTAGACTGCTTAGTTAGAAAGGTTCTCGCCTTTTCAATTGAATATAATTAAGAGATAAGACCGGGAAATCGAAACGTTTTGATCCCCGAGGGGCATTAATTCTAAAAACAATTAGAATAAACGTTGAGGTTGATTTATCGTGTTAAGCCGGGGATGAATGAACTGTGAGTTGGGATACTTTTCTATTATTGAATCTATTCCTTGGAAAGTTATTGTTGCTTCATAGTTGCTATTTGCAAATTAGTTGTTTGAAAATCCTTTTTGAACCCCCCCTCCCCCCACTTTGTGTTTGCCCATATAAATAAATTCGCACAATTTGCATAATTATAATCTCACGTTCCTCGTGGATCGATCCCTTACTTATCACTACTGCTAGTTAGTAGGGTAATTCTGGGTAATTTAATTTGGAGCACCTCGACAGTGCGGCCAAATTTTGGCGTCGTTGCCGGGTAACGGTGAAATTATCTTTGTGCCTGTTGTGTGATATTAGTGTGGACATTATTTTCTATTTTATTTCTGGTTATTGGTGTGTTTATTGAGTAATTTTCTGGTCCCGTTATGCTGAAGTGGAATCAAAAGGGATTTGGCCCAACTCATACTTATGGTGAAATACAATTCTGATTTTATGCCTAGCCAAAATAATCCCACGGTCAAATCCCTAATCCATCTCTCCCTTGCGGTCAATTCCCCTCTGCCTCCCTGTATGCCCCACACCGCCACTCCCACGTAGTCATCCCCCACTTCCCTCACCACCACGCCGCCGAGCCCGCAATTCACCTGCTCGCGCTGCACCACCATACCACCGCCGTCCAGCAGAAGCAGCGCCATCATTCAGCGCGTCGCGCCCCGTTCGCGCATCACCAGCCCAGACCAGTCCAGCCGTGCGTCTACCTCTGTGCGCGTCCACCCACCCCAGCCCCGCCGTATAGCAGCCAAGCCCGCTGCCATCTGCTCTCTCTCGCGGCCCGCATGCCGTTGATCAGGTTCTTTCTTTTCATGTTTTGCATTGCCACCCATATTGCTATGTTTTGCTTTTTATGTGATATGTTCGGCTTGAGGACAAGCTTTGATCTAAGTGTGGGTGGGGGGGGTAGACTTGTGAGACATGGAATGGGAAGTTTATGTGCATTTTTGTGTGTCGTTTTCAAGTTTGTAAGTTGTTTTTGTTGTTCTCTGTGCTGATAGTATAGAATTTTTGCAAGTTCTTATGTTCTTATTGTGTTTTGGAGTAGTGGAGTTGTGCATGGAGAAGTTAAGTTGCAATGATGAGTCGAGAGTTTGTGATTGAATTAATGTGATAACATTGTTGGGGGTAATTTGTGATGCATCCGGTTAAAGCTGCTTTGATTCATGCAAGATGAATTTGTAAGTTGATGAAAATTTGCATAAGGTACAATTGAATTTATGGTAGAAATTTTGGTGAATTGATAAGTTGAGTTTCCAAATTGTGCTTTGACTTTGTGTAGTAGAGTAGTCTAATTAGGTTGCTTGATAAATGATGCATCTGTGGTGTGCCCCTTAAGGTTGAAAAAGAATTTGATGATTTGGAGAAAATGGAGTTTAGTCGAAGAATTATGAAAAAGAACCGTTACAGCTGCCCATTTTTAGGGGATCGAAAAAAATTCCGAGCTAAAACCTAACGATGGAGTGAAGTTGCGGTTTTGCATTTGAAAAAAAAAAGGGTGCTGAGACAGCTGCCTACTTTCGGGGGTTCGAACGTTCAAAGTCGGAAACAATTAGAGCTAAAACCCGACAAGTAGAGTGGTGCTGCAGACCTTAGAGAAAAAATAAGGAGATAGGGGGTACACTAGGATGTAGAGTTTGTTGAAACTACCTATTTTAGATGAAGTGTATAGTAAGGGGGTCGAAGTATGGTAAGGGACTTAACGAGTCAAGGAATTAAGGATCTATCGTAAATGATTTTGGGAACTTGAGTGAAAGCTATCAAAAGTTCACGATTTCTAATTGCATTGAACTTAGTCCGAAATTTCATAAGTTGCTACTTTGCCATAGTGTCACATTTGGTGTGTAGAAAGGACCTAAGCGAATTTCTTAGCTTCTCCATTGTTACTCTCTTGGTGTTGTTTTACTTGAGGACAAGCAAAAGTTTAAGTGTGGGGGTATTTGGTAAGTAGTAAATTATGCATGTTTTTAATATATTAGAGTGCAATTTATTGGACTCGTTTGTATTCAGATGACACGATTAATTACTTATGTGTACTTTGATGATGAATTCTACACTTATCTATTTATTGTGTTTTTGGGTGATTTCAGGTAATTTTTAGATTTTTTTATGAAGCTCGAGACAAGTCGAGTGGGAAGAGCAGGAGTTGGTCGAGGCAATTATATGAAAAAGTCCAATAAAAGGGACTTAATATTACTGCTTCAGGGAATTCGACCAATTGGGCAGTGAGAAAAAGGCTTTTGGTCCAGCCCATTATTAATTTTAATTACATGACACATATAGTATGTTGGAAAGAAAAGTTGGGTGAGGCCTTTATTAACAAAGATACGTATATGTCATAAATCTTGTTTGATTTGGCGGTGGTTTGACTTGGAGAATAAGCAAGGCACATTATATATATGTGGGAATCCAGCAACATACAGGAGAGAGCATACAGGACCGACGTAGCTTTTTGGGGAGCGAAGGAACGCACGACAATTTGATAATTCGAGGAGAGTAACACGACTACAGTTTTGAGAGTCGTATTTAGTTAGTACTTTTATCCCAACTCTGGGAATTTCTGAACCCGTGTTTAAAGTCGATGTTTTAATTCAAGACGTTTATGATAATTGTTTTTTGGATTGTTTAATTTATCTGGTTTAAATTCTTGCGTACTGGAATTGATTAATTTAGTTTGATCGCCTAGGTTAATTGTTTTAATATGCCTGTTAGTTCTAAGCACGTAATCCGTAATTGTTATGTGTGGTGACAATTGGTAACAACTAGTGGTTCACTAGAGTAAATTAAACCAAGTTCTTTCGGGTCGAGCTAGCGTACCTGGAAATTTGTTTGCTCTCTATCCTAATTCGTAATGCTTCTACTAGGTTAAATCTATGGGCGTACCTAGACTGCTTAGTTAGAAATGTTCTCTTGAAGAGACGTCTTTTCAATTGAATATAATTAAGGGACATGACCATGAAATCGAAACGTTTTGATTCCCGAGGGGCATTAATTCTAAAAACAATTAGAATAAACGTTGAGGTTGATTTATCGTGTTAAAACGGGGGATGAATGAATTGTGAGTTGGGATACTTACCTATTATTGAATCTTTTCCTTGGAAAGTTATTGTTGCTTCATAGTTGTTATTTGCTTTTTATTATTTGCAAATTAGTTGTTAGAAAATCCTTTTTGAATCCCCCCCCCCCAACTTTGTGTTTGCCCATATAAATTCGTACAATTTGCATAATTATAATCTCACGTTCATCGTGGATCGATCCCTTACTTACCACTGACTATGTTCAAAGGCTGCCCACCTAATTGTTGATGAATAACACTCAGCATAGCTTGGCAGACAACCGATCTATATAATCTGTAGCTGGTAAGCATCTTCCTCAAAGGCCGGGAATGATAACAACCCCAGCAGGATCAACACTCGACTTCTCGGTGGTTTCCCCCTCCGCGACTTCCGGTGGAGGCCGGGTCTCTTCAAGTTGGGTCTCAAGGACCGTATCAGGAAAATCCGATTGTGTCTCGTCGGGGTCGGGAGTGGGATACACAATCCTGCTCGGGTTGGGGAAGAAGGAGAGGTCGACGCCAATACCCACCAAATCTTTGATCTCTAGCAGGATGTCAGGGGCAGGAGGGTTGTCACGAACATAATCGGTTAGCTCAGTAACAAACATGCTGAGGTCGCCAGTGGGGTTCGTATTGTGGTAGATTTGAATGGCCCCAACGAACGTCATCACATAAGCAAAGTTGTCATTCTGCTCCTCGACCTTTTTGAACCGCGCCTCCGTGGCGGCCAACTCCTTCTTGGCCTCGACCAGCTCACCTTTAACCCGAGCCACGTTTGCTTTCTCTGCCGCGAGCATGCCCTCAGTATCCCCCAAGCGACCCTCAAAATTCGAGATTCGCTGGGTCAGCTTAGAGTTGGACGTCTCCAGTCTCTTCTGGATCTCGGCCGCAGAAAGTATCGACTTGGCCTGATCAATAACCCTTTCATGTGCCTTCCTCAGGTTCTTGAGCTCGGTCTCCAGCTGAGCACTGGATCTCTCCAAGAAGAAGGCCGCCTTTTGGGATTGGACCAGGGCCGAGTACAAGTTACCCGCCACTCTCTGACGGCGGGCGTTGGCATGGTCTTCTCTCGTCCAACCCCGGGGCATATTCTGCAAGACCCTTGAGAGATAAGAAGGCCAGCCTTTAGGGACCCCTTCCGGAGTGATCTCGCACGACCTCAGAAAGCTCAATACCTTTGGAGAGAATTTGGCCAGCGTGATGTCCGTCAGAACATGAGGGCAAAGTCGTTAGCCCATGTGTGACCAGACTTACTCATTAACCCGGTCTTCGTCCCAACCCAAACAGGAGTCTTCCTCGGGGTGACGACCTCCTTCTGGGACAAAGGTGGGTTGTGAGGTCGAACGATGCGGCGACCTTCCTATTCCCCAGTTTATCTCCGACCAATACGAACCTATCTCCTCCCTCACCCTCTTCCGAGCGGGCTCAGAGTCTAACGGAGTCGGCCCCTTGGATTTTCTCTTTCCCTTTTCAACAGTAGAGGGACCAGTGGGGGTCGGACTTGGAGGAGGGGCATCGGTGGCCACCACATGCTTTATCTGGCCGAGCACAAATTTCTTCCGGGACGCCATCACAGAAGCTGGTGGTTGACGTCGGTAAAGAAGTGTCTCGTTCACGTTAGTTGAATATTTTCTTTTAGTGTTTGAAACAGTCGATGTGTTATAAGATGCATTTTGTGCATGGTGTGAACAGTTAATGTTGGGATACTTTATGTCAGGATCTATCGGGATGACCTCATAAACACAAATTTAAATTAACAATTATTACTAGCATGAATTAACCTAAGTGAATTCAAATAATAATTCATCCAACAACATCATGCAAATAATATTTCACGTAAAAGATCCTAGCATGCGGAATTTCTAGGAGTTTAAAAAACTTACCTGTTGGAGAGACAACCGTTGAGACGGACAGGATCAAGTAACTGGCTACCAACCAAAAGTCCTTCTCAAGTATTCCCAAGTCCTCGTTCAATAACCCGGTGGAAGGTTCTCCAATGAACAATTATAAAACAAAGGAAGATTAAATAATTTGTTGCACCACCTTTGTGGATTTCTAATATTTCCTGCACATGGAATTGTGTAGGGGATGAAAAATTCATCCCCTATTTATAATGGTAGGGTTGGACGAAAATATGGGGCAGAAAAGGGTTAAGAAAGATCTTTTCTTGATCTCAAAGAAATTTTGAATATATCCCATATATTCTTCTTTCCATGTGTATTTTTCCATAAAATCTCACACCCTATTTTTGGCCCTATTTTTCGAAAATAAGAGAGAAGATTTCAAGATTGGATATTTCTTGAATTTATGAGATATTATTGTATTCCAAGAATACATATCATTTTCCATAAAATCTTTCCAAGAAAATCAAGAAAATATTTTATTTTCTCTTACCCCAAAATTTCGAAAATTTCATATTAAAGAGGCCAAGTGGGAGATTTCTTGAATTTATGGGATAATCTTGTATTCCAAGAATACTTATCTCTTTTCCATAAAATCTTTTCAAGAAAATCCTTCTCCCTCTTTTCTTTAATAAATTTGAAAATAATAAGGAAAAATATGCAACAAATATTTAATTTATTTTAAACACCTTTTATTTAATGGACTTTAATTGAGCTACTTGAGGGACCTTTAGGAGAATTAAGATGGACCTTCCAATGGGCTACTGAATTCCAATATGGAGCCACAATATAATTCAGCCAATTAATATTAATTAATTTCACTATATAATTAATATTGCATATTGAATTTAACTCATATTACGGTAATATTGCTCCCGATTATTATTTCCCGTGTTTAAGATTATTTAGTCCATTAATTATTTAAGCCACTGAAAAGCTTTATATTAATTAATATATTTATCCTTGGAGTAAGGACAGCTCAACTTTATTATCCATACCGGAAAATTAATTCCACTTGCAAGATTTGATATGATAAAGGTTCCGAGCCCACCAAGGGGACCAATCATGCAAGACGTTGCAAGCACACAATTCTCTGTATTAATTTAGCAACTGTCATGTAATTAATATTATTGCCCAAGATATAGGGTATCGAAGTCGCAGTGATTCTCTTCCCATTTATAAGTCAAAGCAATAACTACTAATCACACACATTCCTTATTAAGTGACAGAGATTAAGAAATCAACAACCACTGAGGTCTAACTCTTCATCCCATAAGTCAGTGAGAATGAGTTTTGTTGGTCCCGGTGAAAATGAGTCTTACACGTGTATGGGGGGGAATACACGTGTTCAGTGTTTTTAAAACTTTTTTCTTACTGAGGTCAGCTTGGGTCAGATAATCCTGAAGATTAGGTCCTGAGAAGCACAAGTCGCCTGAGTCAAAGTCTATCGAGACAAATGATCCCGAAGTCGCTTTAAAAACCTCGATAATCCAAACCGAGTCCCGAGTGTCGAGATCCCGAGTTGCTTGGATCGATAATCTAACTTCTTCAACCCTCGTAAGAGTAAGTTCGGTTTGGTAACTATCTGTTCTAGCTACTCAGATGTGCGGAATGGTTGGCCCTTAGTTTATACTCGTTTTAAGCTTTGCTGAAAACCTTCCTGAATGGAATAGTGATTAGGCTGTGATTCAATTACATGCAACTTTCAGTGGATTGATTCCAACTGAGTATCAGTGAAAAGTATGCTTTCAAAATCAAGTCAATGCAAATTAAGCCTACCGAGGAAAGCAATAAACAACACAACAATTATAGTGGTTCGAGAGACTCAAGCTCCTACGTCCCACTCTCTCTCGATCCTCGAGAGAAATTCACTAATCACTTCGAAGTTCGACTACCTCGCGTAGTTTACTTACTCAACTCTCGCCCCGAGCTTTACGACTACTCCACTTAGTTTACTTACTCAACCCGACCTTGAGCTTTACGACTACCTCGGAGGTTTACTTACTCAAACACAAACAAGCTTTCGGACTACCTCTCAGAGGCTTACTAACTTCTCCTCTAGAGCTTTATGACTACTCCGCGTAGTTTACTAACTCTTTACAAACTCTTCTCACCAACAAACACACTCCAACTACCTTCTCAAGGGTTTGGGGTTTCTCGGTTGGTTTCCAACTAGGATGAGATATCCTTTACAATGAAGTACAATGCAAAGGGTTAGGATATCTCGACTAAGCTTTGGATAAAACTATCAAGCTAGGCTTAGTTTAGTGAGCTCTCTTCAATATAAAAGCACTTGGGAAATTCTAAGTTTTTCGAGTGCTTCAACTTCTTGATAATAAGTTTGAGCTCTTGAGTTGCGATAAATTTCCCGTAACCTTACAATGTAGAGGGTCACCAAGATTTATAGGCATACACCAAGGTCACTTTTGAAAACTATCCGTTGGAGAGATAGCTTCGTGAGTTTCCTCTTATGGTGTGTGAGGAACGACTATATTTAGGGTTTGAAACTCCCTAACACGTTTTAGGCAATAGTCTTTCATGTAGCCGGTCTTCACTTTTTGCAGTCTGGAACTTCGTACATCTGACATCTTTTTCAAATGACACATCATTTGTCGCTTGTCGGTATGGGTACAATCTTTGTCTTCCTCTTTTTGACTTTTGTCTCCAGTTAAAGGTAGACACCTTCAACGACTTTTTTTGTTACAAACTCTGAGTTTGATATAACCTTAACAACACTTCTGACTTAGTTCCTTTTGTCTGCATTGAATGTCTTGGCAAGTATCTATTTTCTAAGGAATCGCGATCTTCTCAGTATTGCATCCTTCAGATAGATATATTCAATTGCCTCGGAACATTCGTGTTTATATCGAGGATTCAAGATTCTATCGAGTCTTGATAATTCTTTATATTCAAGATTCTTGGTCTTGATCTTGATCTTGCGTCTTGAGTCTTGAGTCTTGAGTCTTCGAGGTCTTCGAGTCTTCGAGTCTTCTGAGTCTTCAGAGATATACTGACTGATACACTGAATCTTCATCTTTGAGTCTTGATTCCCTCGGTTTCATCTTGAGTCTTGATATCTCGATTTCTCCGAGTCTTGATTCTCGCTTTCTTCGAGTCTTGAAAAACTTTCATCTTATCAAACTTCAGTTTCTTCAAAAACATTCTGAGTTCTTCAGAGTCTTCAGAACCTATCCTGAACTATATCTGCTGACTATACATTTTGCAGATAACATCCTGAATACTCTAAACTGAATCCTGACTCAACTATCAAGATCATTCTGAACATTTCATACTCAGGGGTTTTGGGATCTTAATCAAAATCATATATCTTTTATTAAATTCATCTCCCAACAATTTCCCCCTTTTTGATGATGCCAAAACCTATCTTGTTACAAACATATAACCTATACTCAGGTTTCAGTTTATCCTATTACAAGATTGGTTATATTTTCAACAATTTTCCCCCTTAAATAATGAGTCTCCCAATACTATGAATCAGAGAATCTCCCAACAATTACAGAGAGTCTCCCAACAATTATTCTTTCAACAATTTCTTCAGTAATGAATCTTCTTAAAAAGTTCATCACCAAATACTTAAACAGTTAATTCAGAGACATTCATTCAGGCATATCAAATTTAAAAGACATGTAAATAAGATAATGAGATATTATCTTTTGAGCAAGAATGATAAATCTTCATTGATGATTGGTTTGAGTTACAGATTACAATGAGTTTATCAACAAAATCAAAAAGACAAAAATTTAAAGATTACACAATCTTCTGAGTCTTCAGTCTTCAGATTTTGGCTCTTTAGTCTTCTGCTCTTCAGTTTGCTTCTACTTCAACTTCATCAGCGGGCACCTCCAGGTCGAACATTCCGAAATACCTCTTCTTCAGTTCATTTCTCTCCTTGATGATATCCGGATCAAGCTTCTGTTAAACCCAACCCGACCAAAGATATCTTGAAAGCAATTTCTTGAGTAATGGCCTTCTAATTCACCAAGCCATTACCAAGTCTTGGAGGAGGGTAGGAATATGGACCAGGGGCTACTATCTGTACCTCTCCTTCATCCGCAAGGTTCATCCAACTTTGGAGATATTTTGGATAGAAGGTTAGGAGATATTCAATGAATGCATCATTCTGATCTGAGCTTTCCCCTCTCCACTCCCTGAGCACATCATAATAGAACCAGAAGGTTCTCTTGACCTCTTCCCACATATCGTTGAGTTTGATAGGCATCCATTTATCAACGTGGGGCCACTTCAGTGCTTTTGATGTCTCTCTCCTTTTGCTCGCAAACTTCTTGAATCCACTCCTTCGCTTCAGCTCCTCTTCAGTCTTTTTCCTGATCACAGGTACGCCTGAGACTGAAGCAGCTACTTTCTTAGCTTGTTCTATCTGGAGTGTCTTCAGAGCATTCTTCGTATTGAAGACTTTCTTCTGAGGTTGAGACTCAGATTCTTCAGTTCCTTCATCATCCAGAATCAGCTTTCTCTGGATTGGCTTAGAAGCCTTAGCTCGCTTACTCTCAGGTTGAACAATGCCCAAGGCTTTCCTCTTCATAGGCAATTCAGCAGCAGCCTGGCTTGTTCCAATCTTAGCTCTAGCACTCAGCTTCTCTCTTGCAACATCAAGCATGGTTTCCTTAGAAACTCGAGTGTAGATAGGCTTCTCCACCTGAGCAAACTTCAGTTTGTCAGTAGCTTCGACTTCCTTCAAGGCTTTGGATAGATTATACAATTCAGCATCTTTCTGAGCCTTTTTCTCCAAAGTACGTGCCAATAACTTCCTGAGGTCCTCATTTGGTCTTTCCCCCTTATTGGCACCGTAATTTGGAAGAAGTCTGGAGAGTGCTGTGTCCATGTGATATTGTTCTTTGCTCACACAGCGCACCTCCCCTGCTAGCTGATCTTACTCATCTTCCAGCCTCCTGATGTGGTTCTTAGCCACAGAAAATTCTTCAGACATATGGGCAAACTGGCCAGAGAGTGCTTCCTTAAACATCTCTGTCATCTTGGTCATGAGCAATGAGCTCATTTCCTCAACAACAGATTTAATCATCACTTCATTCCTCTCTGTCAATTTCACCTCTAGAAATGCAGTTGACTCCTGGTGCTTCTGTTTCATTTCAGCACTGAGCTCAGCCTTGACTCCCTCCAGCTTTTCATTCAGCTTTTCTTCCATGGAGGTCATCTGTGAGGTCAGAGTGTTTTGGATTAGCACCAGCTCTGAAGAGTGACTAAGGTTTTCCATCTTCTGAGCTTGGCTGGCCAATGTTTCTTCCATCTGAGCAATCTTGTTCATAATTGGCTCAACCTTCTCAAGTTTCTCCATCAAGGGAGTGAGGTCGATCTCAGGAACCTTCTGCACCTTCTGTGTTGTTTGATCATCCTGAGCTTCAGCTTCATCCTGAGCTCCAGTCTCCAACTGAGCCTCAGTCTGTTTATCAGACAATTCAGAATTAAAGATAGAACTTTCAGTAACTTTGGCATAATTGTTAATAGTGCCAAAAGGTACCTGAAGAGTGCTAGCTTCAGTCTGAGGTTGACCGATTTCAGGTTGATCAGCACCAGAAGTCTCCTTCTCCATCTGAGACTGATCCTCAGCATCTCCCTGTTGGTCCCCATCTCCATCTTGAGATTTGTCTCCGCTGCTAGGGGCACCAACTTCAGTAGCTTTCCTTTCAGCTATCTTCCTCTGAACCAGCTCATCAAAATCGAAATTTTTCATCCTGAGCTTTGTCCTCCTGAACCCTGAGAAGTCAGTCAGGAGGGCTGTCTCCTCATTCCACCAGTCTTCCCCTCTGAATGCAGCAATAACAAGCATCTCGGGAAGAGTCTGATTGAGGATGAACATAGTCGACCTTAATCTGAAGAAGACATCTTGCAGATCAGGGTATGAGCTGAACTCAGGGTAGCGGTCAAGAATGAACTGTTCCCCCTTGCTCCTCCACTCGCCTTCTTCAGCCTCGCCCTTCTTTCATCTCGGGCTCTCTGGTTCAGTTGAAGCATCAGCTGAGGGATCAAGAAGTAGATCACTCAGGAGCTCATCAAGAATAAGCTGCTCCTGAGTCTCAGCAGCCTCTGAACGTTGTGCAGTCAGGTCCTCAGTTTGCATCTGAGTAGGTTCTGGGGCCTGAGCTGGCACTTCCTCAGATTGACTCTGAGTTGGCTCTTCTGCTGTCTGAGCCGACACTTCTTCAGTAGGAATCTCTGAGGCCTGAGTTCCTTTGAAAATTTCCTGAGAAATTTTGTCTGAACTTAGTGATGTCTCAAGCACCTCAGAGAAGACCTGCTCCTCAGTCTGTTCCTGTGCCTTAGAGATAACCTGAGCCAAAACTTGCAATGGTGAACTCTGAGCGGTTTGGCCCTCAGGTTGAATCTCTTCTGACTCACTGCCATCTTCATCGGTGAGAACCACCAATCTTCTGCGCTTGGGGGCGAGGGTTTTCTACTTTTTAAACTTCTCACCCTGCTCCATCTTTGCCTCCAACAGAACCTCCCCCCTGGTTTGTTGGGTCTCTTCAGCAGCAGCAGCTTTAGGTGATTCTACTTTCTTTTCTTTCTTCCCTCTGATGGCCTGCTTTTTCACAGCCATGGGCTTGAATAGCACTTTGGACTTAGGGAATGGGGTCGAATTGGCGAAGATATCCTCCTCCTCTCTGCACATCTCCAAAATATAAGCTATTTTGGTTGCATGGTGGATCTTGCCTTTAATCGAGATCGCCCCGTCAACCTTCTTGAAGACTTTGGCTTGCTCACTCACCATCTGAATCAGAAATTTCAGCCAGTTGAAGTCAGTGGTGGATGAGGCCTCAATCGCCGCCATCAATCTGAGCTTTGGGGTACTGATCTGCTCAAAACTCCCCGCAAGGCTCATGATGCTTTTGCTCACAATATCCATCAAAACTCGATATTGTGGCTTCAAGTGCCTCGTATGCAGTGTCGCCTCAAATTTCACAGGATTCTCAGCAATCCTATCTAAATACTCCTGCTCCCTACCCAACATATACATAGCAGGGTCCTCTCCTTTATCACAGAGCTCAAAAACATCATTCAAATTCTTCGGAATAATATACAAATCCCTCTCAAAATCGATGTATTTGGATGATTGCTCTAAATGTGATACAGTAATCGCAGAATGCATACCATCCTCTTCATCTATTCTCAAATTACAGATGAATTCGATTACCTCTTTTGCGTACTCTTGATCCGGTCGGCTTGCGACTAGATGAGTGAGTTTGGCCAATCGAATCATATGCAGAGTATCCTCTTCTGGCTTGGAGTTGGTTGTGCTATCGAGCGAGACAACGAACTCATACCAGGGCTTGTTCGTTTCAGCTAATCTCTCGAATAGGGTTGGGGCCATTTTGGACATGAAGAATTTAAGCTTTAGGGTTTAGGAATTTCTGGGCAAAGGGATTTTTCGTAGAGGATTTGGGAACGAAGGGTTTGATAAAATTTTGGCTTGAATGGCTTATTGGGGTATAAATAGCTTCGAGATCGTGGGGAATCACGTTGGTTAGGTGAAAAGCAACGGTTGAGATTAATCTCCGATTAATCGGGTATACGAATAGACGATCTCCGAAAAGTAAGCCGCCAAACTATCCTCATTGGTCAATAATGTAACAGAGCATTAAATGACTATTGACCTTCTTCGGAATTTCAAATGATCCCGCCCAAAAACATTCCTTAGGTGTTTTTGTATTTATTGCAAATGATTACTGAGCTTCACTTAAGCAATAAATGAGTTGCATGAGTCATTACTTCTTCAGACTAATTTCTCTCTATCAGTTTTACTGAGTACTGACCTTGATAAAATGTCAGTATAATACTAAAATCTTGAATGGATTCAAGATGCTCTCGAAAATCTTGACCTTCAAGAACTGAAGTTTCATGAGACTTAGTTCAGTATTTCCATTTTATCCTGAGCTTCTCAGTAGAATTCTGAGAAAACTTCATGCATCTGAAAACCTTCAATTTTTCAGATTTTACTCTATACACCCGGATCTAACATCCCTAATTCAACTGAAAGTTCCTGAATTCTTGATTCAGCCAAAGGTTTAGTCAAGATATCGACTCTCTTATTATCGAGATGAATTTTCTCCATCCTTATGTCCTTTTTCTCGACATGATCTCTGATGAAGTGATGTTTGATATCTACATGCTTGCATCTGGTGTGCAATACCGGATTTTGTGAAATAGCAATGGCACTATTATTGTCACAAAATATTGGTACTTCATTGGCTACAACTTTATAATCCATTAATTGTTGTCTGCGAGCGAAAAGAATCGAAAACACAACAAACTTCCTCGCAGACCATGTATTCAAATTTCAATAAGATTGGTTGCTATTGAGGTCCGCTTTTGAAAACCAAGATATCACCTTTTCCAAGGAATTGACAAGTTCCCTCAGTAGTGGACTTCCCGTCAATCCTCAAGAACCTCCATAATCGAGATCCGAGTAAAACCAGTTAATTCAAGGTTATCATCACCGGATACCATAATCCTCTATTCACTTTGTGCCCTTAAGATACTTGATTGTCTTTTTTGGCGACCTCCATGTGATTAGCCTTAGGATTAGCTTGGTATCTTGCACATATCCCAACAAAGAAATGTTATATCCGCCTACTTGTCGTGAGATAGAGCAATGATCCAATGATTCCTCTATAATCGGTATGACTCACCGATTTGCCTTCGAATCGATCCATCTTGTAGTTAGTATTCATAGGAATCCTAACTGCATTGCAATCTCATACACCATATTTGCAATCGGATCTCGTGTACTTTGCTCGGTTGATGAATATTCCTTCCTTTGATTGTTTCACTTGAAGACCTAGAAAGAAATTCATCTCTCCCATCATTGACATCTCAAACTTGCCTTTCATCAGTGTTGAAAACTTTTCACACAGCTGATGGTTGGGAGATCCAAAAATGATGTCATCAACATATATCTCAACCCAAGAAGATATCTTCCCCATCTTCTATCCCTAAATGAGTTCTATCAACAGTTCCTTTGACAAAACCATGGTCAAGAAGAAATTGAGAAAGAGTATCATACCATGCTCTGGTGCTTGTTTGAGACCATACAAAGCTTTTCCGAGCCTCAGAAACTTGGTCATTCTGCTTGAAACCGTGAGGTTGTTCCACATAAACCTCTTCTTTAAGCACACCGCTCAGAAATGCACTTTTCACATCCATTTGATAGACCGTGAACTTCATGTGGGCAGATATGCAAGAAACAATCTGATGGCTTCTAGTCTTGCAACAGTGTGCAAAGGTTTCATCATAATCCAAGCCTTCTTCTTGAATAACCTTGTGCAACTAAATTTTTGCCTTGTTTCTTACAATGTTGTTGTTTTCATCTCTTTTATTCTTGAAAACCCACTTGGTTCCAATGACATTGTGCCTTTCAGGTCTATCTACTAGCTCTCATACTTCATTCCTTGAGAATTGATTCAGCTCATCTTGCATAGTAGTAATCCAATGAGAATCTTGAAGAGCTTCACCAATCTCAGTAGGTTCTTTCTCTGATAGGAAGCAGCAGAATAGTGCACTCTCACCATGGAACCTTCTTGTTTTAACACCTTCAGTTAGATCACCCACAATCTGACTTGTAGGATGACTATCTAACCATTTCCTTCTTGATGTTCCTGTTTCAACAGTATCCTCAACATTTGAAATGTTAGGTTCAGTTAAATAAGTAAAATCATGGAACAACAGAAAATGAGAAAGGGAATCATCTTCCTCAGGGGAAATTTCATTCAGAACATTGTCAGAGACATTTGTTCCCCTTTGGTTGATAGATTCAGAATTTGCCGCAGCTGTGACCACATCTTCATTGGCATCACATACCCGAGTCCGAACCGGTGTCCGCTCGTGATTGGTAACCTTTTGGAGTGTTGGTTTTCCCGAGTCTCATCATCTCGAGTTCCATCCTCGAACTTCTTTATTCGAGTCCGAGTCACTCCAATCATAGGATGTGACTAACTTCTTCTTTTCGTGTTCAAATGGATGATTTATCTTTTCGCTTTCAGTGCTTAACTGGTGATCCTCTTAGTCGGTTCATCTCGCATCATGTTCCCTGCTTTTCTTCCGAACACAAGTAGATTCATCAAAAACAACATGAGGTGTTTCCTCCACAATAAGAGTCCTACAGGTTGTAAACTCGAAAGCTTTTTATCGACTTCGAAATATCCTAAGAATATTCCTTCATCGCCTTTTACTATCAAATATTTTCAACCGATCTTTACCATTATTGTGTATGAAACACTTGCAACCAAACACACGAAAAGAAAGAAACAAGAGGCTTCCTTTCATTCCAAAGCTCATAGGGTGTTTTGCCTTGACTCTTGGTCAAGATGGATCCGTTTCCGAGAGTAGCGTGCAAAGTTGATGCCTTCAAATTTCAAAATCTTTTAGGAATATCGCCTTCATATCATTGTCCTTGCAGCTTCTTTCGTAGTCATGTTCCTTCTTTCAAAGAACACCATTTTGTTGAGGGGTCCTTGCAAATGATGTTTCATGTGAAATTCCATTTGTTTGCACAATAATCGATATGATATGATTTATAAATTCAGTTCCTTTGTCGATCTCGATTTTGACCACACTCGATTTTTTCTCAATCTTGAGCCTTTTCGCACTTCTCGCAACTTAGTTCGAGTCTCTTTCTTCTTGAGTAAGAATATGACCCAAGTATATCTTGAGTAGTCATCAACTACTACCAATGTGTATTTCCCGCCATTAGTGCTTCATCGGTGTTATAGGACCAAAAAGATCCATATCAAGAATCAAGTATTCTCACAAGAGAAACATCTACTTTGCTTTTAAATGATGCTTTAATTTGTTTTCCTTTTCGCACACATCACAAATATGTTCCTTCATCGAACACTTCATTAGGCAACCCTCTTACAAGAGCTAATCTTGCAAGCTTGTTCGGGGTTTTGAAATTTAGGTGATTCATTCTTTTATGCCATAACCAACCGGGTATCTGTGGAACTTTTAGCAACCAAACATGTATCTTTAGGAGTTGAACTCCAATCGCCAAAGATACACATTCCCTTTTCTTGTACCAACAAGAATACTTTCGTGATGTATCATCTTTCACAAAACATAAGTTCTTAGAGAACTCAACATTAAAACCCTTATCACGTAATTGGCTTATTGAAAGTAAATTATGTTTCAATCCGATACATATGAAACACCATGGATATGAATCGAGTCGATTTCCAAAGTTCCATATCCTTCACCGTCCCCTTGGAGTTATCTCCAAAAAGTGATCTGGGGCCTCTTTGTTCAACATAGTCACCGAGTATCTTCTTGAATCTGTCATATGTCTTGAGCATCCACCGTCAAGATACCATACATCGAGCTTTTTTCATCTCTGCTCATCGCTATGTGATCTTTAATCAGCTTAGTGCCCTTGTTTTCCTCCCCGAAAAATGATCAAATCTTAGGTACCCAATTTGTGTAGGGTCCTACAAGGTTAGATGTACCTTTTGGAATCCAAATCGCCTCGACAACTCTAATCACTTTAGAGTGGCTAATTTGTCTTCCATAAACATCAACATACACATCTACTACTCGGGTGCCTTAGCAGTTTTCTGTGTATGTGTGCTAGATTTAGCATGAACATGGGCTTTTGAATTTTTCTTTGGTTCAGATAACCTTTACCCTTAGGCAAGTGGGGTTCGGGTTGTCCATCTTTAACTGGTCTTTCAAGATAATTTTGAGGACTTGGTCTCTTCAATTGAGAATGTCTCTGGCTGAGTGTTTCTCATCCGAGGATTCCTCCGATGGTTCAATGTTGAGCCTTTCAGTTTGTATTCTTAGCCCGAGGCTTTGAAGTACTTGCTGAAACTTTCCAACCCGATCGCTCGTGTTTTCTAGCCTTCGCTTTGAGGTTTGGGCTTTTCGACCGATCATTCGGGCTTTACCGAGACCATAGGTCTTTTTTCCTTGTCTACAACCTTGGGCATTACTTCAGTTGAAGTGTAGGTGCCAATCGGTTTTACAAAGATTGTCTTCTTGCTACTTGATGCGAAGATTCGAGATGACCTTGTGAGGTTCCCCGAATGTATCCCAATCCAGATTTTATAGTCACAGATCTCTGGTAACTCAATTTCATCTATTACATTAGATGCATTATTCAATAGAGTTAACTTCTTCTCGCACTATCCTCACAGCTTCAGAGAGTTTCATGCTTCTCGAGAGGTCATTGAACTTAGTCCCGATTAGTCAATTTCTTCATTGGGTTTCTCTAGCTTTTTCGCTTAGGGTCATTATCAACTTCTCTTTCTCTCGAGAGTTGTACTTTCGTAACATCCAGTTCATCAAGAGCTCCCATTAATTGAGAAGTGATTTCAAGATTGCTAGAGTCTTTCCATTTTAGATTTTCACTTTTCGGTTCCTTATTCTCGCTCTTGAGTTATATTTAGCGCTTCTTGTAAAACAAAGATAGTCCTTCATCGATTCTCAAAAGAATCCATCGGTCAAAATGATTTGTTTTTTCGATTGGAACTTGAAAACTCTTGTGCTAGTGTAGGAGCAACAACAGAGAAAGAAGAGTTTACCTCCTCAATGGCCATCGACATGATGTCATCACTTTCACTTTGTCGAGAATATTTCATCCAAGAGCTAGATCCCTCCTCGTAGTGTTCTTCTTCTTCGCAACCATGGCCTTTTTTTCTAGAGAACTTCTTGTCTCTTTTTAGCTTGCCTTTCTCTTCTCTCCTTAGCACTCAAATCGACAATCATAATTGGAAGTGACCTTTCTTTTTGGCAATTATAGCATCTGTTGGTATCATCATCCCGATCACTTTCTTCTTTGGACTTGGAGTCCTTCCTTTTGGATGAAGATCCCTCGGCTTTTCGTGTCCTTCTTCTTCTCGGTTGATCCGTCCCTCGTGGTTTCTTCCGGTACACCGGGTTCCCGTAATAGTTTTTGTATTTTCCAAATCTATTATTAAGTCTTTCAAACCTCCTTGCCATCGATCTTTAGCTTTTCCTCAAGCTCATCCCGATTTTTTGGCATGGGGTTCTCGAACTCTCTAGTTTTTTAGGTTTTATCTTTTGGCTTTTAAAGCCACATTCTTACTAGATGATGAATCATCTTTCTTTGTCGACCTTTTTTGGATTTCTTATTAATTACAAATTCATAGGCCTTCAAATTTCAGAGAAGACTTGTTGATATGGCATTGAATTAATGTTCTTGGTGTTTTCAATCACCACTGCATGAATATCCCATTTCTTAGAAAGACCTCTAAGAATTTTCAATGCAACTTCTCTTTGTGGATATTTCTTTCCAAGTGAATTTAGATCATTCATGATGCTAGTGAATCTAACTTCTAATTTGTCTATTGATTCACCATCATCCATTTCAAAACTATCAAACTTTCCAATTGCCACTGAAAGTTTGTTTTCTTTTTATATGATCTGCGTGCCTTGGCACATTCTGATTAGTGTATCCCAAATCTCTTTAGCAAGATTACGGTGAGAGATCATTCCCATCACACCATCATCAATTGTCTTTGTATAGTGTGTCTTTTGCAATGTAGTCTAGATTGACTAACTTTCTCTCCTCAGGAGTCAGTTGGTCATCAGACTTAGGAAATTCTGCTCTAGGATCAATTCTCTCATCTTCTGTTCCTCTGAGATTCACCACAGTAAATTGGAATGTCCTTGAGAGACCACTCTCCACATACGCTCATGTTTGGAATACAGGTGAGCCTGCATTCTCAGTCTCCATAGATCATAGTTCTCCACTGAGAACATGGAAAGTTTTTTAGAAGACATTTTTATCTGAGCTTTTGAAAAATTTCAGCAAATAAGATCAGTTCAGATAGACCACAAGTATTTTTAGCAAATAAAACTTTGGTCAACAAAGCAGGTGGTCAAGTTGAACCATTCGCCTCGATACCACTTGTTGGTCCCCGGTGAAAACGAGTCTTACATGTGTATGGGGGGGAATACACGTGTTCAGTGTTTTTAAAACTTTTTTCTTACTGAGGTCAGCTTGGGTCAGATAATCCTGAAGATTAGGTCCCGAGAAGCACAAGTCGCCTCGAGTCAAAGTCTCATCGAGACAATGATCCCGAAGCCGCTTTCGTAAACCTCGGATAATCCCAACCGAGTCCTCGAAAAGTCAGAGATCCTGAGTTGCTTGGATCGATAACTAACTTATCAACCCTCGGAAGAGTAAGTTCGGTTTGGTAACTATCTCGTTCTAGCTACTCGGATGTCGAAATGGTTGGCCCTTAGTTTATACTCGCTTTTAAGCTTTGCTGAAAACCTTCCTGAATGGAATAGTGATTAGGCTGTGATTCAATTACATGCAACTTTCAGTGGATTGATTCCAACTGAGTATCAGTGAAAAGTATGCTTTCAAAATCAAGTTAATGCAACAGTTAAGCACAGATAAGGAAAGCAATAAACAACACAAAGAATTATAGTGGTTCGGAGACTCAAGCTCCTACGCCCACTCTCTCTCGATTCTCGAGAGAAATTCACTAATCACTTCGAAGCTTTACGACTACCTCGCGTAGTTTACTTACTCAACTTCGCCCTGGGCTTTTTTTGGACTACTCCACGTAGTTTACTTACTCAACCCGACCTTGAGCTTTCTCGACTACCTCATGTTTACTTACTCAAACACAAACAAGCTTTCGACTACCTCTCAGAGCTTACTAACTTCTCCTCTAGAGCTTTCTGACTACTCCGCGTAGTTTACTAACTCTTTACAACTCTTCTCACCAACAAACACACTCCAACTACCTTCTCAAGGGTTTGGGGTTTCTCGGTTGGTTTCCAACTATGATGAGATATCCTTTACAATGAAGCACAATGCAAAGGGTTAGGATATCTCGACTAAGCTTTGGATAAAACTATCAAGCTAGGCTTAGTTTAGTGAGCTCTCTTCAATATAAAAGCACTTGGGAAATTCTAAGTTTTTCGAGTGCTTCAACTTGCAGTAATAAGTTTGAGCTCTTGAGTTGCGTATAAATTTCCCGTAACCTTACAATGTAGAGGGTCACCAGTATTTATAGGCATACACCAAGGTCACTTTTGAAAACTATCCGTTGGAGAGATAACTTCGTGAGTTTCCTCTTATGGTGTGTGAGGTGTTGGGGAATGAGTTGCACAGATCTATTCGGGGTGAATATTTAAATACAAATTTAATTCATTAATTATTACTAGCATGAATTAATCCTATATTAATTCAAATAATAATTGCAACAACAAATCATGCATATAAAAAGCCACGTAAAACCTACGACGCGAATCTACGGGTTTACGTGAACGCATTTCCGGGATGGCAAAGACTTTGGTCGGACGGACTAATCAAAAGGACTTCCCAAGTATTCCCTTAGCCCTTGCTCAACTATCCGGTGGAAGGACACTCGTCGAACAATTAACAAAAGGAAAAAATAAACTTTGTTGCACCACCTTTGTGGATTTGCTAATATTTCCAGCACATGGAATTGTACTTGGGAATGAACTAATCATCCCCTATTTATAAGAGGGAGGGTGGTCGAAATTTTAGTGATATTTCAATGTGGGAAAAGACTTTTCTTGGTTACCAAGAAATCTTGAATATATCCCTTATATTCTTTTTCCCATAATTAAAATATTCCACAAAAAATCCCACCTCCTCAATATATGGAATTTTCGAAAATCAAGAGTGCAAGATTTCAAGATTTGGATCTTCTTGAATTTATGAGATATTCTTGTATTTCAAGAAATACATATCTTCCATAATATCTTTTCAAGAAAATCAAGAAAATCTTTCTTGCCCTCTATTTTCAAAATTTCGAAATATCCCTTATGAATAACCAAGTGGGAGATTTCTTGAATTTAATGAGATAACCTTGTATTCCAAGAATACATATCTTCATTCCATAACAAAATTCAAAGAAAATCTTTCTCCTCTTTTTATCCATAAATTTCAAAAATTTAGAGGAAATATAAGCAACAATATTTATTTTATTTTAATCACCTTTTTCGCTTATTGGACTATATGTTGGGCTACTCGGGGGGCCTTTTTAGGAGAATTAAGATTGGACCTTCTAATGGATCTTGAATATCTAATATTGAGCCACAATATAATTCAAGCCCATAAATATTAATTAATCCCACTACATAATTAATATTGCACCATCCATCTTAACCCATATTACAAATAATATGGCTCCCCGTCATTATTTCCGTGTTTAAGATTATCTAGCCCATTAATTAATTCAAGCCACCAAATAGCTTTCCGTTAATTAATATCTTTTGTCCTTAATCGAGGAACGGTTCAACATTATTATCCATACCTAAACTAATTCCACTTGCAAGATTTGGTATGATAAAACTTATGAACCTCCCAAGGGGGCAAATCAAGCAAGCGTACTTGCACACGATTCTTTGTATTAAATCTTAGCAATCACATGTGACCAATAATATTGCCCAATCCCACGTGATCCTATTTAAGGGACGAAGGTTAAGAAACAACGAACCACTGAAGTCTAATTCTTCCTTGTTCAGTTCTGAAGAATTTATCCTCTTGTAGGTCCTATTCAGCACATCAGTCATGCACTAGTGTAATCTCTTGGTCAAGACAAACCGATCTGAGTCTTACACCTCAACCTTTCGCGATGGTTGTTCATTTCCATCTAGGTCGTGAATGGCGTACTTATAGTTACAAGGGACTGTTAATTTAATCTTTTGTGATCTGGTATCACTAAATTAACTACAGTGTAACATGTACGAATTATTGAACAGATATGCAGTAAATATATGTAACATTCAATCATATTTAAAGCATCAGTGATAAACAATTTATTTCAGTAAATAAGTCTGGAAATTCAGTTTCGATTATACAAAGTAAAAAGCATACTTTTCAGTATAATCCCAACAATTTCCCACTTATACTCAAAGTCTGCTTTTAAGTATACTACAACACGTCTCGCATAGTCCGTGACATCTAATGTCACCTACACGAACCTAATAATTTCTCCCACTTATACTCAAAGCAGATTGGTAACGGTCTTGACACCCATTCCACTCACATGTCTCTCGAATGTATTCAGAGGCAGACGCTTTGTGAATGGATCTGCTAGGCTGTCCTCAGACGCTATCTTTGCCACATCTATATCTCCTCTCTTAATGATTTCTCGTATAAGATGTCTTTCCTTTAATGTGTTTGTTTGACTCGTGGACTCTTGGTTCTCTTGAATTTGCAACTGCCCCTAGCAGATATTGCTTAGACAAATTCAGAACACCATCCAAGTCCACTAAGAAGATCTAGAGCCCAATCGGTTCTTTCACTGCTTCACAAGCAGCTACTTACCCGAGTCCCATGGTTGAGTCAGTGATGCATTTCTGCTTCACACTCGTCCATTTGATGGCTATACTTCCCAAATGGAAACACACTAACTGAGGCAGATAATTTTTGGAATCTAAATCTGATTGGAAATCCGAGTCCGTGTAGCCGATGGGGATTGAAGTATCTGACTGATAAATCAACATTCTACCCCGAGTTCTTTTCAGACACTTCAGAATGTTTTTAACTGTCGTCCAATGCGCTTTCCCGGTTACTTTGATATCTTGCTACCATGCCTACGGCAAAAGCGTATATCCTGGTCTCGCATACGCAAAATGCATACATAAGGTTTCCAACAAATAGAAGCACAAGGAATACCTTTCATGTCATCTATCCGCCTTTTCAGATAGGGGAACATTTTCTTGATAGATGGATTCCAAGTCCGAAAGGTACGAATCCTTTCTTGAATCTTGCATCTTCAATCGTTTCAAAAACCAAAGGTTTATGTATGAAACTTGCGATAACCCGATCATCCTTTTCTGGCGATCTCGAGTTATCTTGATCCCAAGGATATGTCCGGCTTTCCCTAAGTATTTCATATCAAACTATTTTGAAACCATGCCCTTACGTCTGATCACACCTTCACATCGTTCCCGATGATCACAATGTCATCTACGTATAGTACTAAGAATATCAATGCAGTTCCGAAACGCTTTTTATACACACAACTTTCAAACTTGTTTTGATCAACCCCATAAGACTTTATTACATGATCAAAACTTTGGTTCCAAGCTCTGGATGCCTGTTTGAATCCGTAAATGGACTTCTTGAGCTTACAAACAAGATGTTCTTGGCCTGTTTCAATGAAACCTTGGGGTTGTTGCATATAGATCTCTTTATCAAGACTTCCGTTAAGGAAAGCTGTCTTGACATCAATTTGCCAAATTTCAAAGTCGAAATGCGCAGCAATCGACAAGAGAATACGGATGGACTTAAGCATGGCTACGGGCGAAAAAAGTTTCCTCATAATCGATCCCTTTCTTTCTGAGTATAACCTTTCGCCATTAGTCTTGCTTTAAAGGTTTCAACCTTCCCGTCCGGTCCTCTTTTCCTCTTATATACCCACTTGCATCCAATGGGTTTGACCCCATTAAGTGGTTCGACTAGCTCCCACACTCTATTATGAAACGTAGAACCCATTTCGGCTTTCATTGCTGTTTGCCAAGAATCTGCATCCTTATCTTGGAGTGCCTCGTCATATGTCCATGGGTCTGATTCCGGGAATCAAATCCGAGGACTCTCCTATTCCCATGAATCTCTCGGGCTGTCTAACAACCCTCCCACTACGACGAGGCTCCGATTTTGAAAGCGTATCGTTTGGTATATCATCTAGTACAGTTGGCATTGAGGTTTGCCCTCTAAGCTCATTTAAGGTAATCTCACTTCTGGGTTTTCTTTGGTTCATATAGTCTTCTTCCAAAAATCTAAAGTGGGTGTTGATGACCACCTTTTGATCTTCGGGACTATAGAACATACACCCTTTTGTTCCCTCGGGGTATCCTACAAACAGCCTTAATTCTGATCGAGGATCCAATTTACCGGCTTCCTTGTCCAACACGTAGGCCGGACACCCCCAAATTCTTTATGTGTCTCATACTAGGCTTGCGCCCGGTCCACAATTCTTTAGGAGTTTTGGGAACCGATTTAGATAGCACCATGTTCAGAATGTAAGTCGCTGTTTCCAAGGAATGACCCCAGAACGACTCGGGAAGATCCGCATAACTCATCATTGATCTAACCATTTCCAAAAGAATTCAGTTTCTTCGCTCTGCAACCCCGTTTTGTTGAGGGGTTCCGGATGCAGTGAGCTGGGATACAATCCCTTCATCAGATAAGTAGTTTAAAAACTCATTGCTGAGGTATTCGCCTCCACGATCAAATCGTAAAGACTTGATATGTTTTTCCTTATGATTCTCTGTTTGAGCCTTAAATTCTTAGAATTTCTTAAAGAGCTCATATTCATGCTTCATAAGGAAAATGTACCTTGAGTAATCATCAATAAAATTACTCATAACCTCCTCTTGCTTTGGTTGACATTGGACTACATACATCCGTGTGAACGATCTCTAACACTTCTTTAGCCCCATTCCCCTTGGCTCCAAATGCCATCTTGGTCATATCACCCTCCAAACATGATTCGCAGGTTGGAATCGATTCAACTTGGAGACGCTCCAGTGAACCATCTTTCACCAACCTTTGGATCCTCTTTGGATTTATATGACCTAATATTAGATGCCAAAGAAGTATTTCGTTCACGCTTTCTTTTGTCGGAAATAGTTGATGTGTTATAGGATGCATTTCGTGGGTGGTGTGCACAGTTAATTGTATAGAGATTTTCTATCAATGTCCCGTAACAGGTACACTCATCATTTCAAAAAATGATGTCATTCTTATTAGAAGAAACTTAGTGTCCTTTAATCGAATTTTAGAAACTGAAAGTGAATTCTTTCTAAAACTGGGGACAAAGATAATCTCAAAAAAAAACTTTATCTTCAAAAGATAGGTGCACTTCTCCCACTGCTTTAACTGCCACTCATGTAGCATTGCAATGTCTGCTACTTGCGTAGTATTGCAATAATCGTTACTATCGTAGCATTGCAATATCTGCCACTTACGTAGCATTGCAATGTCTTCTACTTTCGTAACGTTACCCAGTGTGATGAGGATCTCACTCCCACTAAGTTGCCGGATCATTTAGAACCCGTGAAGCCAACATGATTAGTGGATCTCGTATCAACCACCGAGGAATGAGAAGTATACGCCGCTAAACAAGTTTCAACAACTAGTGCGTGAGAATTACCTTTCTTTCCGTCCCTTATGGGGTTGGAACAGGCAAAACCTCCATTGTCCTCTCTTACCGCATCTTAAGCACTTCCTCTTTGGATTTTCCTTGACACGATAAGCATTCCTCATCTTACCATTGCCCTTGGCAATAATTGAGTTTTATTGCTTATGGCCTTTTGGTCCTCTTCTTTATCTTGCCTTCCTTTGGCCTAGAAGATGAAGACAGACCACTTGCCATCAAAGCTTGAGTTTGGTGCCTTATCAACATTTCTGCCGAGACCAAAAGCTTGCAACAAATTAGCTAGCGAGGCCAAAATGCTCAAAAAACTTTTTGGGCATAGAGTGAAGTACCAAATTCATCTGAGTCTCCGGATCATAATCTGACTCTTTCGGAATCTCAAGTTTGTTCAGATGGGCCATCTATTTTGAGGACGAATCCCTTACGGGTTTGCCCTCCACCATTTTCAAATGACGACATTTCAAGAAGGTGATTTGACGAGTCCCGCATGTTTTGACTTCGTCGGTTGGCTCATCGATTTTTGTGTGTCAAAAATCCACTTGTGCTTTTTTGTGCGCTTAGGACAATTATAATTTTTTCAATCAATATAGTTTCCATATAGTATTGACTTTAAGTATAATAACAGTGGATTAAAAAGTAACGACATGCTGAACTGAAATAAACAACTATATGCAATAGCACAAGTATATCACAAGGTTCGATCACATGCCATCATATTTAAAATCTCCAAAAAATATGAACATGCATCGCCCAACATCTCAAAAAATGTTTAAATAAGCCACATGGGGTGGGTCATTATTTAAACACATTCAAGCGTTACAAACAAGAACGATTACAAACCTTTAATATCCAGATTAATAGTTGGCTCCCATTTTGACCAATATAAAATTGACAGGGACTTCGGGGAAGTATATGCATATCAATTTTATACCTAAGTAATAACCATGATTAAATACAGGATTACTATTTCGCTTTGATCGAGCCTCGTGGGGAGGGTCATCGTCGCCACTAGTAATAACCCACAATCATCAGTTTGGAATTCATTCATGTGAAACCTATCTTTTGACCGTCCCGTGGGGGGAATTTCTCCAAAATAATTCACAAATAAATAAATCATGGAGGTCAAAATTAATTCAATTTTATTATCCGGAATAAAATTGTGAATTAATTATTTAAAACATACTTAGTAATTTTGAAGTTGAGATTTTTCCATTTGGCAACCCTCATGCAAACACATTTAAACAAATTAAATAAAGCATAAGATAGCACAAATTAAATCAAGCAAAAACAGAAAAAATAAACATATTGGGGCAAATTATCCAATTGTCATGGTTTGATTTTTCTTGGCTTGATCTTGAAGAAAACACGCCTCGAATTTCTCCCACTGCTCGTCTTCAAAAAAACATTGCTCGAATCGCCATGTTGGCAACACAATGGATGCACGCCATGATCCGCCGGCCACTTGGTTCGGGATGCCAGTTTCTAAGACCGCCTCCTACAGCCACGCCACAAAGGCTCGGCACTCTCGATAGGTACTCCAAGCAGGGCTCAAGAAGCCTAAGAAAGGACGTGCGACAGATCCGCCTGGGCCTCCGCCTGGCCACAGATCCAAGATCGCCAGCCGCGCGCTCGCTGCATCCACCTCATTCCCGGCTGGCCCGAGCGCCCAGACTGCCTGTAGGCTATGCCCTCATCTCACGGGCCGCCTGCCTCGGCCTGGCCCATATAGGCACATACGCCGGCCACCCTTCTCTGATTCGATTTCGTCCTTTAATTCTTCGTCTCTTCGTTCCCGATCCGGTTACAATTTATTTACAAAAAATAAATAAACCTAGATCTAGACTAGTCTATTACATTGATCAAATCAAACAAATCCTAGTCTACTCGTGGATTTTCTCACGAGGCAAAACAAATCCGAACGAATCGAATTAAAAAAAAAAAAACCACAGTTTATATGCATGCAAAATAAAACATTAAAATCCATGACAATTAGATACCTGCAAAACAGATCTAACAGTTCTACTATCCAATTTCAAATTTAATGTCCACGAATTAAATTACAATTTAAAAAATTCAGAGCCCGAAACGTGGCTCTGATACCAGTTGTTGGGCAAATCAAGCAAGCGTACTTGCACACGATTCTTCGTATTAAATCTTAGCAACCACATGCGACCAATAATATTGCCCAAGATAAAAAGTATTGAATCTCACTCTGATTCGCTACCCATGATAAGTCAAAGCAATAGTTACCGATCCCACGTGATCCTATTTAAGGGACGAAGGTTAAGAAACAACGAACCACTGAGGTCTAATTCTTCCTTGTTCAGTTCTGAAGAATTTATCCTCCTGTAGGTCCTATTCAGCGCATCAGTCATGCACTAGTGTAATCTCTTGGTCAAGACAAACCAATCTGAGCCTTACACCTCAACCTTTCGCGATGGTTGTTCATTTCCATCTAGCTCGTGAATGGCGTACTTATAGTTACAAGGGACTGTTAATTTAATCTTCTGTGATCTAGTATCACTAAATTAACTACAGTGTAACATGTACGAATTATTGAACAGTTATGCAGTAAATATATGTAACATTCAATCATATTTAAAGCATCAGTGATAAACAATTTATTTCAGTAAATAAGTTTGGAAATTCAGTTTCGATTATAAAAAGTAAAAAGCATACTTTTCAGTATAATCCCAACATGAGGAACGGCTATATTTAGGGTTTGAAACTCCCTAACACGTTTTAGGCAATAGCCTTTCATGTAGTCGGTCTTCACTTTTTGCAGTCTGGAACTTCGTACATCTGACATCTTTTTCAGTGACCTGTCACTGTCAGTGTCAGTATGGTACAATGCTGTCTTCCTCTTTTTAACTTTTGTCTCCAGTTAAAGGTAGACACCTTCAACGGCTCTTTTGGTTACAAACTCTGAGTTTGATATAACCTTAACAACACTTCTGACTTAGTTCCTTTTGTCTGCATTGAATGTCTTGGCAAGTATCTATTTTCTAAGGAATCGCGATCTTCTCACTATTGCATCCTTCAGATAGATATATTCAGTGCCTCGGATTATTCAGGTTTATACTGAGCATTCAGTACATTACTGAGTCTTCAGTAATTACTGTGCCTTCAGTATTCTTGATCTTCAGTCTTCAGTCTTCAGTCTTGCGTCTTCAGAGTCTTCTGAGTCTTCAGGGTCTTCTGAGCCTTCAGAGTCTTCTGAGTCTTCAGAGATATACTGACTGATACACTGAATCTTCATGCTGAGTCTTCAGTTCCTCAGTTTCATACTGAGTCTTCAGTATCTCAGTTTCTCACTGAGTCTTCAGATTCTCAGTTTCTTACTGAGTCTTCAGAAATTTCAGTTTCATACTGAAACTTCAGTTTCTTCAGAAACATACTGAGTTCTTCAGAGTCTTCAGAACCTATCCTGAACTATATCTGCTGACTATACATTTTGCAGATAACATCCTGAATACTCTAAACTGAATCCTGACTCAACTATCAAGATCATTCTGAACATGTCATACTCAGGGGTTTTGGGATCTTAATCAAAATCATATATCTTTTATTAAATTCATCTCCCAACAAGTTTATCCTCTCTGTAGGTCCGCTTTAGCGCATCGAATGCACTAGTGTAATCTCTTGGTCAACACAAGCCAATCTGAGTCTTACACATCAACTTCTACCAATAGATTGTTCGGATCTATCTAAGTTGTGAAATGCACATTTGTTTACAAGGGACTGTTAACGTGATCTTCTGTGATCTGGTATCACCACGTTTACTTCAATGTAACACGTCCTATTATATGAACGGTTTGCAATAAATATATATATAACATTTAATCATATTTAAAGAAACAGTGGTAAATAATTTATTTCAGTAAATAAGTGTTTAATACATAGGTTATACAAAGTAAAAACATACTTTCACGTATAACCCCAACAGTTAATAGTGTAAAGATTGTTCGATAACGTTCCATGACAGATAAACAGATTATTTTGAAAAATTGAAACATATTTACAAAAGGTAACTGAATATCCATCCAAAAACAGTTTAGAAACCGAAACGAAGGTTCTTTCTAAAACTAGGAACGTAAAGAACATCTCTTAAAACTAAAACTCTGTCTTTAAAAGACAGCTTCACTTCTCCCACTGCTTCAGCCGCCACTCTCGTAGCATCGCCTAGCGTGATGAGGATCTCACTCCCACTAAGTTGTCTGGTCCATTTGAACCCCTGTAAAGTGAAACAAACATGATCATTGGACCCTGTATCAATTACCCACGAGTGGGTAGCATACGCCGCTAAACAAGTTTCAACAACTAGTGCATGAGAATTACCTTTCTTTCCATTCCGCTTGGGCTTGGAACAGGCAGACCTCCAATTTCCTTTCTCACCACAATTGAAACATTTCCCCTTAGCCGACTTCTTAGCTCCTACCTCTTCCTTCACCTTTCCTTTGCCTTTGGCAACGCTCGAGTTAACTTGGCTTTGGCCTTTTGTCTTTTTCTTGTTCTTACCTCCTTTTGGCCTAGAAGAAGAAGAAGGAACATTTCCCACCAAGGTTTGGCTTTGCTGCCCCAATATCCCTTCTGCCGAGACTAAAGCTTATAGCAGATCAAGCAATGTGAACTTTTGATTTTTCATTTGGTAGTTCAGCCTGAATTGCTCAAAACTTTTCGGTAGAGAATGGAGTATGAAGTCGATTTGGGTCTCGATATCATATTCAGCTCCAAGTCCCTCGAGCTTGTTTAGGTGAACCATCATTTGGAGAATGTGTTTCCTTACGGGCGTTCCCTCCACCATTTTCATCGAGAGCATGTCCCTCATGGTGATCTGACGAGCTACTCGGTTCTGATGTTGAAACATCGCTTTAAGATTTTTCATGATGTCCGCAGCAGTTTCAACATTTTGGTGTTGGTGTTGCAACACATCTGACATTGAAGCTAAGATGGTACACTTTGCCATTTCGTTGGACCGCTCCCAGTCAACATAATCCTTCTTATCCGATTTGCTAGACTCGTCAGTTGGCTTGTCAGGTTTAGGTGCAGTAAGAACCCAACTATGATGTTGTGCGATTAGGACAATAGTAAGTTTACGATACCAATCAACAAAATTCTCTCCAGTAAGCAAATTGTCTTTAAGTAAATTGAACAGTGGATTAAAAGGTTGCGACATGATGATACTGAAAGTAAACATACATTTTGTATTAATAACACAAAATTATCACATAATTCGATAACATGAATCATATTAAAATCCCAAAAAAAATATGAACATGTATCAGCCAACATCTTAAAACAGTTTAAATGAGCCACGTGGGTGGGTCATCATTTAAAAGTTAAAACACATTTAAGCAGGTTACAAACAAGAACAGTTACAAACCTTTAATTCCCAATTAATAGTTGACTTAAACTTTGACCAATATAAAATTGGCAGGGACTTCGGCGAAGTATATGCATATCAATTTTATACCTAAGTAATAATCATGATTAAATACATAATTATTATTTCATTTTGAACGAGCCTCTTGGGAGTGTCATCGTCGCCACTAATAACAACTCACAATCATCATTTTGAGAATATATTCATGTGAAAGCTTTCTTTTGGCCGTCCCTTAGGGGAATTTCTCCAAAAGATTTCACAAATAAATAAATCATGGTGTTGTGGCCCCATGGCTATGGGGCGACCACTCACCAAGGGCATGACCAGAAAGAAACCCCCGAGGCGATCTCCGGTCTATGCTGGAGGGCAGAGGCCGGACAATGGGAGCGAGCATCGGGAGTAGCCCTGGCCAACATGGTCGGCCACTACGGGCGACTACCCGAGGCCGGAGATGATAAACAAGGAATGAGATCGAAACGGTTGGGCGACCGAATTTTTTGGAGATAAGTATGGGAAGCATATCCAGGCGCGAGAATCTTGGTCTTTAGGAGCGAAGGAATTACCATAACCACGGGGGGAAACCTTAAAAGGCCGATGGGCACGGCCCAAGGAGAAATTGTAACCCTAGTAGTGCAGCCTATAAATATGACAATGTACTCACAATGTAAAGCATGAAAAATATAGTATTCTAGACATATATTATTAGAGTTTTCCTGGCTTGGTATTGCCCCCGGACGTAGTCGAATTTTGGCGAACCGGGTAACCAAATTCTGTTGGGAAATACGGGTTGCCCTGATCTATTCGAGGTGTATTTAAAAACATATTTAAATTATTCAATTAATTACTAACATGAATCAATCCTAAATTAATTCAACATAATAATTAAATAAGCAACAACAACATGCATACACGTAATTCACGTAAATCCTAAGCATGCGGAATCTAGGAGTTACGAAATTGCATACCTCTTGTAGAGACAACCGTTGAGACGATGGATCAACCCAAATTGTCTTCTCAAATATGTCCCAAGTCCACGAACGTAATCCGGTGGAAGGATTCTCACGAACGATTTTAATAAAGGAGAAAACTAAAAATATTTGCCACAACCTTTGTGGATTTCTAATTTTTCCAACACATGGAATTACCTTGGGGATGAAAAATTCATCCCCTATTTATAGGACTAGGGGGGGACGAAAATTTGACCTAGTTGGGTCTTTGGGAAATTTCCTCGCTTCTTCCTCAAGATACAATCTTGAATATATTCAATATATTCTATTTCCCAAAATATCTCCCAACAAAATTTTCTTCTCCTTATTAGTCATTATTTTCGAAAATTTCATTATGTGTAGGGAAGGAATAAGATCTTTTACCTTTCTTGAATTTATGGGATAAACTTGTATCTCAAGAATACTTATTCCATAAAATCTTTCCAAGAAAATCAAGAAAAAAATTTCTCTCTCCTACTCATAATTTTCAAAAATCATCATGGAAAAATAGGCAATAATATTTTCTTCTCCTTTTCATTAATTGGACTTTAATTTGGGCTATTTGAGGGACCTTTAGGAGAATTAAGATTGGATCTCCAATGGGCTATGAATTTCTAATATTAAGCCAAATATTATTCAAGCCCATTAATATTAATTTACTCCACTATAAAATTAATATTGAACTATCCATCTTAATCCATATTACGATGCTACAATAATATGGCTCTCGGTTATTATTTCCCGTGTTTAAGATTATCCAGTCCACTAATTAATTAAGCCACTGAAAAAGCTTTATATTAATTAATATCTTTATCCTTGGAGTAAAGACAACTCAACATTATTATCCATACCGGAAATAAATTTCCACTTGCAAGATTTGGTATGATAAAGCTTCTGAGCCCACCAAGAGGACAAATCAAGCAAGACGTGCTTGCACACGATTCTCCGTATTAAATCTTAGCAATCGTCGTGCAACTAATAATATTGCCCAAGATATAAGGTATCAAATCACGTTGATTCTCTTCCCATCATAAGTCAAAGTAATAGATATTAATTTCACACGATCCTATTTAAGGAACGGAGATTAAGAAATAACGAACCACTGAGGTCTAATTCTTCTATATTCAGTACTGAAGAATTTATCCTCCTGTAGGTCCTATTCAGCGCATCATAATGCACTAGTGTAATCTCTTGGTCAAGACAAGCCAATCTGAGCTTTTACACTTCAACCTTTCACGATGGATTGTTCATTTCCATCTAGGTTGTGAATTTGTACTTAGTTACGAGGAACTGTTAATTTGAACTTCCGTGATCTGGTATCACCAAATTAACTACAATGTAACACGTACTATTTATTGAACATGTATGCAGTAAATATATATAACATTCATTCATATTTAATGCAACAGTGATAAATAATTTATTTCAGTGAATAAATAAGAAATACAGTTTGGTTATACAAAGTAAAAAGCATACTTTCCAGTATAACCCCAACAAATTTCGTGTCACGCCTTGCTTTTTCATTCGATCCATTCGTGAGTTATTGTTAGTACACTCGAGATAATCTTAGCTATAACACATGGAGGTCAAAAATTAATCCAATTTTATTATTCGGAATAAAATTGTCAATTAATTATTTAAGCATACTTAGTAATTTTTTAAAAATGAGATTTTTCATGCACAACAAATTCTCATGCAAACATATTTAAACAAATTAAATACATGCATAAGAAAATAACATAGCATCAACAAAAAAATTAAACACATTGGACACATATATCCAATTGTCACGGTTTAATTTTTTATCTTGAATTTGAGAAATCATCCATCTTCAATTCCTCCCACTCGATCTTCTCAAAAAAATATGTCACGTCTCGTGTACCGATCAGCTCACGGGTCAGGAAGCACGCCTTGCATCCGGCCCAGCCGTATCTGTCGGATCCCGTGCGCACATGCCTTAGCATCCAGCGCACGTCGCCTGGCTTGGCTCGGTAGCTCTCGGTAGTTTCTTGGCGCCGCCGTGCGTGTTCAAGACGCCATCCTGGCCTCGTCGCCGCCTCGCCCTCTTCGATCCGCGCCGCCCGCCCAGCTTCGCTTCCCCAACCATCCCCACGCAAGACTCCGCAGTGCGCCGTGCCTCAAGACTTCGCCCGATCCCACGCACGTCCGGCCCCACCATCACATCCGTCTTGTATTGGGAAATTAGGGGTGCCCAGATCTATTCGAGATGAATTTAAATACATATTTAAATTATTCAATTAATTACTAACATGAATTAATCCTAAATCAATTCAACATAATAATTAAACAAACAAATAAGCAACATGCGTACACGTAATCCACGTAAATTCTTAGCATGCGGAATCTAGGAGTTACGAGATTACATACCTCTCGTAGAGACAACCGTTGAGACGATGGATCCACCCAAAGTGCCTTCTCAAATATGTCCCACGTCCACGAACATAATCCGGTGGGAGGATTCTCAACGAACGATTTTAATTTAAAGGAGAAAATATTAAATATTTTGCCACCACCTTTGTGGATTTCTAATTTTTCCAACACATGGAATTTCATTGGGGATGAAAAATTCATCCCCTATTTATAGGACTAGGGGGGACGAAAATTTGGGCATGTTGGACATTGAGAAATTTCCTTGCTTCTTTCTCAAGATACAATCTAGAATATATCCAATATATTCTATTTCCCAAAATATCTCCCAACAAAATCTTCTCCTCCCTTCTTGTCCATTATTTTCGAAAATATCAAATAAAATAGGGAAGAAATAAGATTTTTTTTCTTTCTTGAATTTATGGGATAAACTTGTATCTCAAGAATACTTATTCCATAAGATCTTTCCAAGAAAATCAAGAAAAAATCTTTTCTCTCTCCTGCCTATTTTTTTCGAAAATAATTAGGAAAAATAAGCAATAATATTTTCTTCTCCTTTTTATTAATTGGACTTTAATTTGGGCTATTTGAGGGGCCTTTAGGAGAATTAAGATTGGATCTCCAATGGGCTATGAAACTCTAATATTTAGCCAAAATATTATTCAAGCCCATTAATATTAATTTACTCCACTATAAAATTAATATTGAACTATCCATCTTAACCCACATTACGACTTCACAATAATATGGCTCCCAGTCATTATTTCCCGCGTTTAAGATTATCTTAGTCCATTAATTAATTAAGCCACTGAACAAACTTTATATTAATTAATATCTTTGTCCTTGGAGTAAAGACAGCTCAACATTATTATCCATACCGGAAATAAATTTCCACTTGCAAGATTTGGTATGATAAAGATTCTGAGCCCACCAAGGGGACAAATCAAGCAAGTCGTACTTGCACGCGATTCTCCGTATTAAATCTTAGCAATCGTCATGTAATCAATAATATTGCCCAAGATACAATGTATCGAATCACATTGATTCTCTTCCCATCACAAGTCAAAGCAATAGTTATTAATTTCACACGATCCTATTTAAGGGACGGAGATTAAGAAATAACGAACCACTGAGGTCTAATTCTTGTATATTCAGTACCGAAGAATTTATTGTTGGGGAATTAATTGCCCGGATCTATTCGGGATGAATATTTAAATACAAATTTAATTCTAATAATTATTACTAGCATGAATTAATCCTATATTAATTCAAATAATAATTCAACAACCAATCATGCATATAAACAGTTCACATAAAACCTACGCATGCGGAAATACTACGGCTTTATGTGAACTAACCTCTCGGAGTGACAACCGTTGAGAAGATGGATCCCGTTCACACTAACACACCAAAAAGCCTTCTCAAGTATTCCCTTATCCTTGTTCAACAATCCGGTGGTAGGAACTCGCGAACAATTTAACAAAAGGAAAAATAAAATTATGTTGCACCACCTTTGTGGATTTCTAATTTTTCCAACACATGGAATTGCACTTGGGGATGAAAAATTCATCCCCTATTTATACACATAGGGGTGGTCGAAATTTTAGGTGTGATAAGATGGGAAAATCTTTTCTTGATCTCCAAAAAATCTTGAATATATCCCATATATTCTTTTCTACATAATTAAATATTTCCACAAAATTCCACCTCCTAATATTATGGTATATTTCGAAAAAATAAGGAGCAGGAATCCAAGATTTGGATCTTCTTGAATTTATGAGATATTCTTGTATTCCGAGAATACATATCTTCCATAATGTCTTTTCAAGAAAATCAAGAAAATCTTTCCTTCCCTTATTTAATCAAAATTTTCGAAACCTCCTCCTTAACCAAATTTCTTGAATTTAAGAATATACTTATCCTCATTCCATAACAAAATTCAAAGAAAAAGTTTCTCCCTCTTTTATTTATTAATTTTGAAAAATTTTGGGAAAAATTAGGCAACAATAATTTATTTTATTTTAAACACCATTTTCAATTATTGGACATTATCTTTGGGCTACTTGAGGGGCCTTTAGGAGAATTAAGATTGGACCTTCTAATGGACTTTGAATATCTAATATTGAGCCACAATATTATTCAAGCCCAAAAATATTAGTTAATCCCACTACATAATTAATATTTCACTATCCATCTTAACCCATATTATCAAGTAATATGGCTCCCTGCTTATTATTTCCCGTGTTTAAGATTATCCAAATTTCATTAATTAATTCAAGCCACCGAAATAGCTTTCCTTTAATTAATATCTTTTGTCCTTGGTCAAGGAACGGTTCAACATTATTATCCATACCGGAAACTAATTCCACTTGCAAGATTTGGTATGATAAATCTTATGAACCTCCTCCCAGGGCAAATCAAACGAAAGCGTATTTCGCATTACGATTCTTCAGATTAAATCTTAGCAATCGCATGTGACCAAAAAGAATATTGCACAAGATATAAAGTATTGAATCTCATTGATTCTCTACCCGTCATAAGTCAAAGCAATAATTACTAACCAAACACGATCCTATTTAAGGGATCGAAGATTAAGAAATAACGAACCATCGAGGTCTAATTCTTCCCCGTTCAAGGTTTGAAGAATTTATCCTCCTCAGGGGTCCCGTTTCAAAGTGCATCACCAAGCACTAGTGTAATCTCTTGGTCAAGACAAGCCAATCTGAGCCTTACACTTCAACCTTTCACGATGAATTGTTCATTTCCATCTAGGTCGTGAACAACGTACTTTTAGTTACAATGGACTGTTAATTTAATCTTCTGTGATCTGGTATCACTAAATTAACTACAATGTAACACGTACTGTTTATTGAACAATTATGCAGTAAATATATGTAACATTCAATGATATTTAAAGAATCAGTGATAAATAATTTATTTCAGTAAATAAGACAGAATTTAGTTTGGTTATACAAAGTAAAAGCATACTTTCCAGTATAACCCCAACAATCTCCCACTTATACTCAAAGTCTGCTTTTAAGTATACTACAACATATCTCGTGTAGTTCCTAATACATGACATCTAATGTAACCTACACGAACCTAATAATATCTCCCACTTATACTTAAAGCAGATTGACAACGGTCTTGACACCCATTCCTTCTACATGTCTCTCGAATGTATTCTGAGGCAAACCCTTTGTGAATGGATCTGCTAGGTTGTCTTCTGACGCGATCTTTGTCACCTCTATATCTCCTCTCTTAACGATTTCTCGTATAAGATGGTATTTCCTTTCAATGTGTTTGCTGGCCTTGTGGGCTCTTGGTTCCCTTGAATTTGCCTTTGCTCCCAAGATTATCACAAGAAATAGTGATTGTCTTTGGGTAAATTTAACTACATCCAAGTCCACTAGGAAGTTCTTGAGCCAAACCGCTTCTTTTTCATTTGCCTCGTAGCGACTCGTGATTTAGCTTCCATGGTAGAATCGGCGATGCATTTCTGCTTAACGCTTCTCCATGTCATGGCTCCTCCCCCCATGCAAAACACACTACCGGAGGTAAATTTTCTGGAATCTAAGTCTTATTGGAAATCCGAGTCCATGTAACCGATGGGGATTAGACTGTCTGACTGATAAACTAACATTCTATCCCGAGTTCTTTTTAGATACTTCAGAATGTTCTTAACTGCCGTCCAATGCTCTTTTCCCGGATTACTTTGATATCTCGCCACCATGCCTACGGCAAAGTAGATATCCAGTCTCGTGCACGGCATTGAATACATAAGGCTTCCGATGTTGGGATTATACTAGAAAGTATTCTTTTTACTTTTGTATAATCAAAACTGAATTTCGGACTTATTTACTGAAATAAATTGTTTATCACTGATGCTTTAAATATTATCGAATGTTACATATATTTACTGCATAACTGTTCAATAAGTCATACGTGTTACATTGTAGTTAATTTAGTGATACCAGATCACAGAAGATTAAATTAACAGTCCCTTGTAACTAAAAGTACGCCATTCACGAACTAGATGGAAATGAACAACCCATCGTGAAAGGTTGAAGTGTAAGGCTCAGATTGGCTTATCTTGACCAAGAGATTACACTAGTGCATGACTGATGCACTGAATAGGACCTACAGGAGGACACATTCTGACAAGTAGTTCAAAAAACTCATCGCTGAGGTACTCGCCTCCATGATCAGATCGTAGAGACTTGATACGTTTTTCCCTATGATTCTCTGCTTGAGCCTTAAATTCTTTGAATTTGTCAAAGGTCTCAGATTTATGCTTCATAAGGAAAATGTAGCCGTACCTTGAGTAATCATCAATGAAGGTGACGAAATACTCATAACCTCCTCTTGGTTTGATTGACATTGGACCACATACGTCCGTGTGAACGATTTCTAACACTTCTTTGGCTCTATTACCCTTGGCTCCGAATGCCCTCTTGGTCATTTTACCCTCCAAACATGATTTGCAAGTTGGGATTGGTTCAACCAGGAGAGACTCCAATGAACCATCTTCTACCAACCTTTGAATCCTTTTTGGATTAATATGTCCCATTCTAAGATGCCATAGAAGTGTCTCGTTCACGTCTGATGAACGTTTTCTTTTATCGGAAATAATTGATGTGTTATAGGATGCATTTCGTGAGTGGTGTGCACAGTTAATTGTATAGAGATTATTCAACAACGTTCCATGACAGATAAATTTATCATAAAGAGAAATGGTAACAACTTTATCAAAAGTATTCGAATATCCATCAAGGTAGAGTTTAGAAACCGAAATTAATTTTTTTCTAAAATTAGGAACGTAAAGAACATCTCTTAAAATTAAAACTCTGTCTTCAAAAGACAGGTGCACTTCTCCCACTGCTTCAGCTGCCACTCTCGTAGCATCGCCCAGTGTGATGAGGATCTCATTCCCACTAAGTTGTCGGGTCCGCTTGAACCCCTGTAAAGTGAAACAAACATGATCAGTGAATCCCGTATCCACCACCCATAAATGGGAGGCATACGCCGCTAAACAAGTTTCAACAACTAGTGCGTGAGAATTACCTTTCTTTCCATTCCTTTTGGGTTTGGAACAGGCTGACCTCCAATGTCCTTTTTCACCGCAGTTGAAGCACTTCCCCTTAGCTGATTTACTCACTCCTCCACCTCCCTTCACCTTTTGTTTGCCATTGGCGACACTTGAGTTCACTTGCTTGTGGCCTTTGTCCTTCTTCTTTTTCTTACCACCCTTTGGCCTAGAAGAAGAAGAAGGTCCATTTGCCACCAAGGCTTGGCTCTTTTGCACCAGTATCGCCTCTGCCGAGACTAAAGCTTGTAACAGGTCAGGCATCGAGAACTTCTGATTGTTCATTTGGTAGTTCAGCCTGAATTGTTCAAAACTTTTCGGCAGAGAATGGAGCACAAAATCGATTTGGGTCTCGATATCGTATTCAGCGCCAAGAACCTCAAGTTTGTTAAGGTGAGCCATCATCTGGAGAACGTGCTCCCTTACGTGCGTTCCCTCCACCATTTTCATAGAGAGCAAGTCCCTCATGGTGATGTGACGAGCCACAAGGTTCTGATGTTGAAACATCGCTTTAAGACTAGTCATGATGTCTGCAGCGGTCTCAACGTTTTGGTGCTGGTGTTGCAACACATATGACATTGAAGCCAAGATGGTACACTTTGCCATTTCGTTGGAACACTCCCAGTCAGCATACTCTTTCTTAACCGCTTTAGTTGACTCATCATTTGGCTTTTCTGGTTTAGGTGTAGTGAGAACCCAGTTATGGCTTTGTGCAGTGAGGACAATAGTAAGTTTACGATTCCAATCAACGAAGTTTTCACCAGTAAGCAAATTGTCTTTAAGTATATTAAATAGTGGATTAAAAGGTTGCGACATGCTGGACTGAAATAAATAACAATTTGTATAAGCACAAACATATCACAAGGTTCGATCACATGTATCATATTAAAATCTCAAAAAAATATGAACATGCATCAGCCAACATCTCAAAACAGTTTAAATAAGTCACGTGGGGTGGGTCATTATTTAAACACATTCAAGCAGATTACTAACAAAACAGTTTCAAACCTTTAATATCCAGATTAACAGTTGGCTCCCACTTGACCAATATAAAATTGACAGGGACTTCGGGAAAGTATATGCATATCAATTTTATACCTAAGTAATAACCATGATTAAATACAGAATTATTACTTCGCTTTGAACGAGCCTCGTGGGGAGGGTCATCGTCGCAGCTAATAATAACCCACCATCATCCATTTGGAATTTATTCATGTGAAATCTATCCTTTGTCCGTCCCATGGGGGGAATTTCTCCAAAAGAATCCACAAATAAATTAATCATGGAGGTCAAAATTAATTCAATTTTATTATCCGGAATAAAATTGTCAATTAATTATTTAAACATACTTAGTAATTTTGGAAGGTGAGATTTTTCAAAACATATTCCCATGCATCGCATATTTAAACACAATTTAAATAAGCACAAAATAATGCAAAATATTAAAACCAAAAATTAAACACATTGGGCACATATATCCAATTGTCACGGTTAATTTTTGTCATATCTTGATCTCGAGAAATCGTCTTCATAGCCTTCATCATTCGTCTCGAAAAGCTCCCACTTGACCGTTTTGAAAAAATGCCTCGTCAAGCCACATCATCGACCCATTTCGCGGTCGAAGTGCCGCCTTACTCCCGGCCGTGTCGTCGGCGTATAGCGTCGCCCGGTGATTACTCAGCGGATCTCGGCGGTAGCGCGCGTAAAAGCGTGCGACCGCCCATGCCCGATCCGCTGCGCTTCGCATCTGCCTTGCCTCCGCGCGTCCTTGCGTCCGCTAGTGATTCGCCTTGCGCGCCTGCTGCAAACGCCGGGCTCGTGCCCCGGCCTAATCTGCAGCTCTCGGCCCTTGGTCTGCATGCCTACGTGTGTGCACCTCTCTGTCCGTGTCGCTCGCGTACCTCCTTAACACGTTTAATTGCGACTTCACGCGCCATTGCAATCGATTCGGATCCCGCGTTTTTTAATTCTTCATCTCCACCTCCGTTTCCGATACGGTTACAATTTATTTACAAAAAATAAATAAACCTAGATCTAGACTAGTCTATTACATTGAACAAATCAAACAAATCCTAATCTACTCGTGGATTTTCTCACGAGGCAAAACGAATTCGAACGAATCGAATTAAAAACCACAATTTATATGCATGCATTAATATAAACATTCATCAAATACCATGACAATTGGATACCTGCAAAAAAAATCTAGCAATTCTACTATCCAATTTCAAATTTAATGAAAATGAATTAAATTACAATTTAAAATTCAGAGCCCGAAACCGAGGCTCTGATACCAGTTGTTGGGGAATTAATTGCCCAGATCTATTCGGGATGAATATTTAAATACAGATTTAATTCTAACAATTACTACTAGCATGAATTAATCCTATATTAATTCAAATAATAATTCAACAACCAATCATGCATATAAACAGTTCACATAAAACCTACGCATGCGGAAATACTACGGGTTTACGTGAACTAACCTCTCGGAGTGACAACCGTTGAAAAGATGGATCTCGTTCACACGAACACACCAAAAAACCTTCTCAAGTATTCCCTTATCATTGTTCAACAATCCGGTGGTAGGAACTCACGAACAATATAACAAAAGGAAAAATAAAATTATGTTGCACCATCTTTGTGGATTTCTAATTTTTCCAACACATGGAATTGCACTTGGGGATGAAAAAATCATCCCCTACTTATACACATAGGGGTGGTCGAAATTTTAGGTGTGAAAATAAGATGGGAAAATCTTTTCTTGATCTCCAAGAAATCTTGAATATATCCCATATATTCTTTTCTCCATAATTAAATAATTCCACAAAATTCCACCTCCTAATATTATGGTATATTTCAAAAAAATAAGGAGTAGGAATCGAAGATTTGGATCTTCTTGAATTTATGAGATATTCTTGTATTCCAAGAATACATATCTTCCAAAATGTCTTTTCAAGAAAATCAAGAAAATCTTTCCTTCCCTTATTTAATCAAAATTTTCGAAACCTCTTTAACAAATAACCAAGTGGGAGATTTCTTGAATTTAATGAGATAAACTTGTATTCCAAGAATACTTATCCTCATTCCATAACAAAATTCAAAGAAAATCTTTCTCCCTCTTTTATTTATTAATTTTGAAAAATTGGGAAAAATTAGGCAACAATAATTTATTTTATTTTAAACACCCTTTTCAGTTATTAGACTTTATCTTTGGGCTACTTGAGGGGCCTTTAGGAGAATTAAGATTGGACCTTCTAATGGACTTTGAATATCTAATATTGAGCCACAATATTATTCAAGCCCATAAATATTAATTAATCTCACTACATAATTAATATTGCACTATCCATCTTAACCCATATTACTGTTAATATGGCTCCCGGTTATTATTTCCCGTGTTTAAGATTATCCAAATTTCATTAATTAATTCAAGCCACCGAAATAGCTTTCCTTTAATTAATATCTTTTGTCCTTGGTCAAGGAACGGTTCAACATTATTATCCATACCGGAAACTAATTCCACTTGCAAGATTTGGTATGATAAATCTTATGAACCTCCCAAGGGGCAAATCAAACGAAAGCTGCTACATTACGATTCTTCAGATTAAATCTTAGCAATCGCATGTGACCCGATATCTTGCCCAAGATATAAAGTATTGAATCTCATTGATTCTCTACCCGTCATAAGTCAAAGCAATATTTACTAACCACACACGATCCTATTTATGGGATGAAAGATTAAGAAATAACGAACCACCGAGGTCTAATTCTTCCCGGTTCATCTTTGAAGAATTTATCCTCCTGTAGTCCCCGTTCGATTACATCACCATGCACTAGTGTAATCTCTTGGTCAAGACAAGCCAATCTGAGCCTTACACTTCAACCTTTCACGATGGATTGTTCATTTCCATCTAGGTCGTGAACAACTTACTTTTAGTTACAAGGGACTGTTAATTTAATCTTCTGTGATCTGGTATCACTAAATTAACTACAATGTAACACGTACTGTTTATTGAACAATTATGCAGTAAATATATGTAACATTCAATGATATTTAAAGCATCAGTGATAAATAATTTATTTCAGTAAATAAGGCAGAAATTCAGTTTGGTTATACAAAGTAAAAGCATACTTTCCAGTATAACCCCAACATTTATCCTCATGTAGGTCCTATTCATCGCATCATAATGCACTAGTGTAATCTCTTGGTCAAGACAAGTCAATCTGAGCCTTACACTTCAACCTTTCATGATGGATTGTTCTTTTCCATCTGAGTTGTGAATTTGTACTTAGTCACGAGGAACTGTTAATTTGATCTTTTGTGATCTGATATCACCAAATTAACTGCAACGTAACACGTACTTACTTATTATCGAACATTATCAAAGAAATATATATAACATTCATTCATATTTAATGCAACATGTGATTAATAATTTATTTCAGTAAATAAATAAGAAATTCAGTTTGGTTATACAAAGTAAAAAGCATACTTTTCAGTATAACCCCAACACGCGCTAGCGTCCGCGTCGCGTGCATGCCTCCCTTGGCATATTTCGCGCGACGCACGCTGCCTGCGCCCGGTTTTCGGATCCATCTTCAATCCTCGTCTTCGTCTTCGATCCGGTTACAATTTATTTAACGTAAAAATAAATAAACCTATGATCTAGACTAGTCTAATGCATTGAACAAATCAAATAAAACTAATCTGCTAGTGGATTTTCTCACGAGAAAAATGAATCCAAACGAGTCGAATTAAAAAACCAAACAATCATATGTATGAATTAAATAAACATTAAATTACCATGACAATTGGATACCTGCAAAAAAGATCTAACAATTCTATTATCCAATTTTCAAAATTTAATGAACAACAATTTAAATTACAATCTAAATCACAGAGCTCGAAATCGAGACCCTCTGATACCAGTTGTTGGGAAATAGGGTGTCCGGATCTATTAGAGGTGCAATTTGAATACAAATTTAAATTATTTAATTATTACTAGCATGAATTAATCCTATATTAATTAAAATAACAATTAAATTGTAACAACACATCATTCATATAATAAAACCACGTAAATCCTACACATGCAGATTTCTAGGAGTTACGTAAGGCGTACCTTTTTGGCGAATTAATCAGAGACAGATGAGCAGCAGTTCAACGAACACACCCAAAGTCCTTCTTTAGTATTCCCACGTCCTTGTTCAATAATCCGGTGGTAGGATTCTCGCGAACAATTAACAAAAGAGAAAAAGAAAAATATATGCCACCACCTTTGTGGATTTCTAATTTTTCCAACACATGGAATTATATTGGGGATGAAAAATTCATCCCATACTTATAATACAAGGGGGGGACGAAAATTTAGGGTTATGGGGTTGTTGGGAAATTTCTTTGCTTCTTCCTCAAGATACAATCTTGAATATATCCAATATATTCTATTTTCCAAAATATCTCCCAACAAAATCTTCTCCTCCTTATTGCATTAATATTTTCGAAAATTTCAGTTAATTAGGAAAGAAATAAGATCTTTGACTTATCTTGAATTTATGGGATAAACTTGTATCTCAAGAATACTTATTCCATAAATTCTTTCCAGGAAAATCAAGAAAATCTTTTCTCTCTCCTACACATAATTTTCGAAAATCTAAGAAAAATAAGGCAACAATATTTTTTTTATTTTAATCACCTTTTTCAGTTATTGGATTTTATCTTTGGGCTACTAAAGGGGCCTTTAGGAGAATTAAGATTGGATCTTCTAATGGACTTTGAATTTTTAATATTGAGCCACAATATTATTCAAGCCTATAAATATTAATTAATCCCAATACATAATTAATATTGCACTACCCATCTTAACCCATATTATTGTAATATGGCTCCTGGTTATTATTTTCCGTATTTAAGATTATCTTAGTCCATTAATTAATTCAAGCCACTGAAAAACTTTATATTAATTATTATTTTTTATCCTTGGTTTAAGAATGACTCAACATTATTATCCATACCGAAAATTAATTCCACTTGCAAGATTTGATATGATAAATCTTCTGAGCCTCCCAATGGGACAAATCACGCAAGATGTACTTGCACACGATTCTCCGTATTAAATCTTAGCAATCATCGTGTAACTAATAATATTTCCCAAGATATAAAGTATCGAGTCACAATGACTCTCTACCCAATAAGTTAAAGCAATAGTTATTGATTTCACACGGTCCTATTTAAGGAACGTAGATTAAGAAATAATGAACCACTGAGGTCTAATTCTTTCATGTTCAGTATTGAAGAATTTATCCTCGATGTAGGTCCTATTCAGCGCATCATCATGCATTAGTGTAATCTCTTGGTCAAGACAAGCCAATCTGAGCCTTACACTTCAACCTTTCACGATGGATTGTTCATTTCCATCTAGGTTGTGAATTTTGTACTTAGTTACAAGGATTTATTAATGTGATCTTCTGTGATCTGGTATCACCACATTAACTATAATGTAACACGTACTGTTTAATGAACAGGGATGCAGTAAATATATATAACATTCAATCATATTTAATGCAACAATAATAAATAATTTATTTCAGTAATTAAATAAGAAATTCAGTTTGGTTATATATAAAGTAAAAAATATACTTTACAGTATAACCCCAACAAGTATGGCATGCAGTGTTGATTGCTTCTGCCCAGAAACAGATTGGAGTTGCATGTTCAACCAACATTGTGCGAGCAGCTTCTTTGAGTGTTCTGTTTCTTCTTTTTGCTACACCATTCTATTGAGGCGTTCTTGCGGCTGATGTTTCATGTTGTATCCCAAACTCTTTGCAAAAATCAAATATGAAAGAATTCAAGAACTCTGTTCCCTTGTCTGATCTAATCCTTACAATACTGACACCTTTTTCATTATGTAATCTCTTGAGCAGCTCAGGTATCTTTGTTGTAGTTTCATTATTTTTATACAAGAATATAACCCAGGTGAATTTGGAGAAATCATCCACGATCACCATAGTGTATTTGCGTCCGCTGAAACTAAGTGGTGTAACTGGTCCAAAAAGATTCATATGGAGCAGTTGCAGTACTCTGCTGGATGGAGGTGATGGAATCCCTTTGAATGAAGCATTGACTTACTTTTCCTTCTGACATGCGACACATGTCTGATCCTTAGAGAAAACTTCATTCGGGAGACCTTCGACCAAGGATATCCTTGCTATCTTGTTAAGAGTTTTAAAGTTCAGATGACTCATTCTCTTGTGCCAAAGCCAACTGCTACTTTTGGAACTCTTAACAATCACACATGCATTTCTTGGACAATTGTCCCAATCTGCAGTGTAGATCGTTCCTTTTCTGGAACCAGTCAGCAAAATCTGTTGAGTAGCTCGATTCTTGATAGTGCACTAATCAATCGAGAACTCAACACTGAATCTGTTGTCGCAGAATTGTGAAACCGATAATAGGTTGTGATTTAAACCATCGACATATGAGACACCAGAAACCTGTACATCATCATTGACTAAGGTTCCAAAACTTTTGTAAAATCAAAGTTATTGTCACCAAAGAGTACACGCGGGCCTTCTTGTTCTATATATGAACTGGGGAGATGCTTGTTGTCAGTCATGTGCATTGAGCATCCACTATCGATGTACCAAATAGTTGCTTGTACACCTCTTTTATTGGCCAAACCCACGCGAACCTGCAATCAGATCAGGCTTTAGGTACCCCAGTAGGATTGGGTCCTGAGGGGTTAGTGTTACCTTTCGGGATCCAAATAAACAGGGCACTTCTATGATAATCATCAAGATCAGAAGGCCTGATTTGTCTCCCATAAGCATCTACATAATCATACATCTCTTCATGTGCATTCTGATCAGTATGTTTATGAGTGTGAGCCTTGGATGAATCAGAAGACTTGAGATTTTTCTTGTTAGTTTGTCTCCTTTTAATCCAGTGTGGCTCAAGTGCAGTTGTCCAGGATTTTTGGTTGTAAGGGTAGGTACGACTGCTTCCATCAAAAGATTTATATCTTCTTTGATGAAAGTCTCATGCACGGTTACTTTAGCATACTGGTTAGGCAGCTTGACCTGATTAGGTTTCAGCTAGGACTGTCCCTTGCAAGATGGTCCAGGCTGATACCTAGTTTGCTGATTGGGTTGAGGTCTCTTCAGAAGAACTGTGCTCTTCTGTTCATTCCTAGGTTGATGTTTGATCAGTTGGGGTTCATTTCTGTTCCCCTTCTTACCAGACACTTGCCTTGCCTGATCAGTTGGTCCTTTTCTCTTATTTGATACAGATTTAGTATAATTTGTATATTTTCCAGAAATCTTCTTTGATTCACTTTTTGAAGGTGAACCAGTTTGGACATGTGAGGATCCATAAGGGCCATCAAACCCAATTCCCTTCTTATCAGTTGTCTTGCGATAGTAGTTCAAACTTTGAATAGTTTTAGATGAGTTTGTGAAAACTTCTACTTTCTTTCGCAAACTGTCCTCAATTCTTTTTTAGACTCTTATGCAGTCGGAAGAGTTCATCAAACTTAGCTTGAAGGACTTTGCGATCATCAGCTTGTTGTAGGTTGAGAGCCTGATGTTCCTTAATTAGTTTGTCTTGATCAGAAGTACTGACTTTCAGAAACTCCAGTTTTGTGGTCATCTTTTGAACAGTCTCAACTGATTTTAGTACAACAGTTCTACTTACCGCTTTATCCTTGACAAGCTGAATGTTCTCAGCCCTTAGCTTATCGTTCTCAGCTTCCACTATTGTATAGGTGTCTACTGCATTAGAGAGATCATCAAGCAATTTCTCATTGTAGAGTTGCAGGTCAATCTCTCATGCAGGTGTGCTTAGCACAACAGGTGTGGAAACAGAAAACACAGAAAGTTTAGAGGTTACCTCAGTTTGGTCAGCTTCTTTGGCCATGAGACAGATGTCATCATCAGAGAGAATATCAGATCATCGACATCATCAGTTGTCGTCATCAGGCAGAAGTCCTCGACAGATGAGTACCCAGAGTCATCTGATGGCAGGTAGGAATCATCTATACCAGAAGTATCAGCAATCAAATATTTTCTGTCTCTGTACTTTGCTCTCTTCTATTCCGCTTATCTTCTCTTTCTTGGGGAGTTAGGTCAGGGCAGTCTACACTGTAGTGACCTGGTTTCAGACAGTTGAAACATGCTCCAGGTTCCACGGAATTTCTTCTCCCAGGTGATTCTCTTCTCCTATATGATCTATCAGGAAATTTACCAGTTTGCCTGTAATTAGAATCTCTTCGATCTGATCTTTCATCTCATCTATCTTCCTGTTGGGATTATACTGGAAAGTATGCTTTTACTTTGTATAATCAAAACTGAATTTCGGACTTATTTACTGAAATAAATTTTTTAACACTGATGCTTTAAATATCATCGAATGTTACATATATTTACTGCATAACTGTTCAATAAATAGTACGTGTTACATTGTAGTTAATTTAGTGATACCAGATCACAGAAGATTAAATTAACAGTTCCTTGTAACCAAAAGTACACCATTCACGACCTAGATGGAAATGAAAAATCCATCGTGAAAGGTTGAAGTGTAAGGCTCAGATTGGCTTGTCTTGACCAAGAGATTACACTAGTGCATGACTGATGCACTGAATAGGACCTACAGGAGGACAAATTCTTCAGAACTGAACAAGGAAGAATTAGACCTCAGTGGTTCGTTATTTCTTAATCTTCGTTCCTTAAATAGGATCACGTGTGGTTGGTAACTATTGATTTGACTTATCACGAGTAGAGAATCAACGAGATTCAATACTTTATATCTTGGGCAATATTATTGGTCACATGCGATTGCTAAGATTTAATACGGAGAATCGTGTGCAAGTACGCTTGTTCGATTTGCCCCCTTGGGAGGTTCATAAGCTTTATCATACCAAATCTTGCAAGTGGAACTAGTTTCCGGTATGGATAATAATGTTGAACCGTTCCTTAACCAAGGACAAAAGATATTAATTAATGGAAAGTTATTTCAGTGGCTTGAATTAATTAATGGGCTAGATAATCTTAAACACGGGAAATAATAACCGGGAGCCATATTGACAGTAATATGGGTTAAGATGGATAGTGCAATATTAATTATGTAGTGGGATTAATTAATATTTATGGGCTTGAATAATATTGTGGCTCAATATTGACAATTCAAGATCTATTGGAAGGTCCAATCTTAATTCTCCTAAAGGCCCCTCAAGTAGCCCAACATAAAGTCCAATAACTGAAAAAGGTGTTTAAAAATAAAATAAATTATTGTTGCATTATTTTCCTTAAAATTTCAAAATTATTAAAGAAAAAGAAGGAGAAGAATTTTCTTGAAAAGATTTTATGGAAAGGAGATAAGTATTCTTGGAATACAAGATTATCCCATAAATTCAAGAAATCTCCCACTTGTTTTCTTTAATTGTGATTTTCGAAATATATAGAGTAATAATAGGAAGAAGGATTTTCTTGATTTTCTTGAAAAGATTTTATGGAAAAAGATATGTATTCTTGGAATACAAGAATATCTCATAAATTCAAGAAAGATCCAATCTTGAAAAGCCTCCTATTAATTTCGAAAAAAAATGGGTTAAATAAGGGTGTGAGATTTTTGTGGAAAAATACACATGGAAAGAAGAATATATGGGATTTATTCAAGATTTTTTGGAGATCAAGAAAAGATCTTTCCTAACCCTATTTTGAGCCCTAATTTTCGTCCCCCTCTCTATTATAAATAGGGGATGAATGGTTCATCCCCAGATAACACGGAAATTAGTTTTTCGGAAAATCTATAAAATATCAAATATTTTGAAACGTCGGCAGATTGTGTATTTTCGAAAAACGTCAATTGTGAGTGTATAATTTCATGTGCTGGAAAAATTAGTAAATCCACAAAGGTGGTGCAACAAAGTTTATTTTCCTTTTGTTAATTGTTCGCGAGCATCCTACCACCGGATTGTCGAGCAAGGATTAAGGGAATACTTGGGAAGGTTTTTCTGGTGTGTCTAATCAACGAGACCATTGTCATTCCAAGAGGTACGTTCACGTTAACTCGTAGTAATTCCGCATGCGTAGGATTTACGTGAACTGTTTATATGCATGATTTGTTGTTGAATTATTATTTGAATTAATATAGGATTAATTCATGCTAGTAATAATTGTTAGAATTAAATTTGTATTTAAATATTCATCCCGAATAGATCCATGCAAATAATTCCCCAACAACTGGTATCAGAGCCTCGGTTTGCTCAATTTTAAATTGTAATTTAATTAGTTTTCATTAAATTTAAAATTGGATAGTAGAATTGCTAGATCCTTTTTTGCGGTATCCAATTGTCATGGAATTTAATGTGTTTATTTATGCATGCATATAAATTGTGGTTTTTTAATTCATTCGCCGGAATTCGCTTTTGCCTCGAGGAGAAAATCCACGAAAGTAGATTAGGATGTGTTTGATTTGATCAATATAATAGACTAGTCTAGATCTAGGTTTATTTATTTTTTGTAAATAAATTGTAACCGGATCGGAAATGGAGGCGAGACGAAGAATTAAAGGATAGATCCGTAACCGTGACATGACGACGCAGTATCGGGCAAACGCGTTAAGGAGGCACGCAACGATGCGGACATCGCCATACGGACGGGACATCGCCAGGGCGGCGCCGGATCGGCCGGACGCTGCGGCGGGCGGATAGCGACGCGCGACGGGCGCCAAGATATGGGCGCCATTGACCATGCCGAAGCGACCACGACGGGCGCATCGGATGGAAAGGCGAATGCATAAATAAATGGGCGCCGCTACCGAAGTTCCGCGACCGAGGCGAGGGCCGGGCGAAAATACAGGCGATACGCCAAGATCGCCGCGCCGAGCCGCCGAGGCACGCCGAGGCTACCGATATCGACTTCGGCCAGGGGCCGGCGGATCTTGGCGTGCATCACCGCGAAGCTACTTGGCGTGGCGTTTCGAGACGGAGTTCCTTTAGAGACGATCGAGTGGGAGAAATTCAAGACGGCGTTTCTTCAAAATCAAGCCAAGAAAAATCAAAACATGACAATTGGATAATTTGTGCCCAATATGTTTATTTTTCTGCTTTGCTTGATTTATTGTTGTGATGTCTTGTGTTTTATTTAATTTGTTTAAATGTGTTTGCATGAGAATTGCCCAATGAAAAATCTCACCTTCAAAAATTACTAAGTATGTTTAAATAATTAATTGACAATTTTATTCCGGATAATAAAATTGAATTAATTTTGACCTCCATGATTTATTTATTTGGAAATTTTTTTGGAGAAATTCTCCCCACGGGATGGTCAAAAGATAGCTTTCACATGAATAAATTCCAGATGGATGATTGTGGATTATTACTAGTGGCGACGATGATCCTCCCCACGAGGCTCGTTCAAAGCGAAATAATAATTCTGTATTTAATCATGGTTATTACTTAGGTATAAAATTGATATGCATATACTTCCCCGAAGTCCCTGTCAATTTTATATTGGTCAAGTGGGAGCCAACTATTAATCTGGATATTAAAGGTTTGTAACTGTTCTTGTTTATAACCTGCTTGAATGTGTTTAAATAATGACCCACCCCACGTGGCTTATTTAAACTGTTTTGAGATGTTGGCTGATGCATGTTCATATTTTTTTGAGATTTTAATATGATACATGTGATCGAACCTTGTGATATATTTATGCTTATGCATATTATTATTTATTTCAGTTCAGCATGTCGTAACCATTTAATCCACTGCTATTATACTTAAAGTCAATAGAATAAGTATGGAAACTATATTGATTGGAAACGGAAAATTGTAATTGTCCTAACCGCACAAAAGCACAAGTGGATTCTTGACACACCAAAATCAGATGAGCCAACTGACGAGTCAAAAATGCGAGACTCGTTAGATCACCTTGCGAGAGATGTCGTCGCTAAAATTGGTGGAGGGCAAACCTGTAAGGGATTACGTCCTCAAAATTGATGGCCCATCTGAACAAACTTGAAGTTCTGAGTACATATTATAATCTGGAGACTCAGATGAATTTGTTACTTCATTCTCTGCCCAAAAGTTTCTGAGCAATTTTGCCTCGCTAGCTGATTTGTTGCAAGCTTTGGTCTCGGCAGAGATGTTGATAGGGCACCAAACTCAAGCTTTGACGGTAAGTGGTCCGTCTTCATCTTCTAGGCCAAGGGATGGCAAGAAGAAGAAGGTGACCAAAGGCCATAAGCAATCAGACTCAACTGTTGCCAAGGACAATGATAAGATGACGAATGCTGGTGGTGTCAAGGAAAATCCAAAGAGGAAGTGCTTAAGCTGAGGTGAAAGAGGTGTTGGGGAATGATTCGCACAGATCTATTCGGGGTGAATATTTAAATACAAATTTAATTCATTAATTATTACTAGCATGAATTAATCCTATATTAATTCAAATAATAATTGCAACAACATATCATGCATATAAAAAGCCACGTAAAACCTACGCAAGCGGAATCTACGGGTTTACGTGAACGTACCTCTCGGGATGGCAGTGGCTTTGGTCGGACGGACTAACCAAAAGGACTTCCCAAGTATTCCCTTAGCCCTTGCTCGACAATCCGGTGGAAGGATACTCGCGAACAATTAACAAAAGGAAAAAATAAACTTTGTTGCACCACTTATGCGGATTTGCTAATATTTCCAGCACATGGAATTGTACTTGGGAATGAACTAATCATCCCCTATTTATAAGAGGGGTTTTGGACGAAAATTTAGTGATATTTCAATGTGGGAAAAGACTTTTCTTGGTCACCAAGAAATCTTGAATATATCCTTTATATTCTTTTTCCCATAATTAAAATATTCCACAAAAATCCCACCTCCTCTATTATGGACATTATTTTCGAAAATTTGAGTCAAGATTACAAGATTTAGATCTTCTTGAATTTATGAGATATTCTTCTATTTCAAGAAATACATATCTTCCATAATATCTTTTCAAGAAAATCAAGAAAATCTTTCTTGCCCATAATATTCAAAAATTTCGAAATTTACCTCATGAATAACCAAGTGGGAGATTTCTTGAATTTAATGAGATAATCTTGTATTCCAAGAATACATATCTTCATTCCATAACAAAATTCAAAGAAAATCTTTCTCCCTCTTTTATCCATAATTTTTGAAAAATAGAGGAAATATTAAGCAACAATATTTATTTTATTTTAATCACCTTTTCAGTTATTGGACTATATGTTGGGCTACTCAGGGGGCCTTTAGGAGAATTAAGATTGGACCTTCTAATGGATCTTGAATATCTAATATTGAGCCACAATATAATTCAAGCCCATAAATATTAATTAATCCCACTACATAATTAATATTGCACTATCCATCTTAACCCATATTACAGTCAATATGGCTCCCGGTCATTATTTCCCGTGTTTAAGATTATCTAGCCCATTAATTAATTCAAGCCACTGAAATAGGTTTCCGTTAATTAATATCTTTTGTCCTTGGTCGAGGAACGGTTCAACATTATTATCCATACCGGAAACTAATTCCACTTGCAAGATTTGGTATGATAAAACTTATGAACCTCCCAAGGGGGCAAATCAAGCAAGCGTACTTGCACACGATTCTTAAGTATTAAATCTTAGCAACCACATGTGACCAATAATATTGCCCAAGATAAAAAGTATTGAATCTCACTCGATTAAGCTACCCATGATAAGTCAAAGCAATAGTTACCGATCCCACGTGATCCTATTTAAGGGACGAAGGTTAAGAAACAACGAACCAATTGAGGTCTAATTCTTCCTTGTTTCGATTCAAGAATTTATCCTCCCATGTAGGTCCTATTCAACGCATCGACCATGCACTAGTGTAATCTCTTGGTCAAGACAAACCAATCTCGAGCCTTTACACCTCAACCTTTTCGCGATGGTTGTTCATTTCCATCTAGGTCGTGAATGGCGTGCTTATAGTTACAAGGATCTTAATTTAATCTTACGTGATCCGGTATCACTAAATTAACTACTGATGTAACACGTCATTTAATTATTGAACAGTTATGCAATAAATATATATAACATTCAATCATATTTAAAGCATCGATGATAAACAATTTATTTCAAATAAATAAGTCTCGAAAATTAGGTTTAGATTATACAAAGTAAAAAGCATACTTTTTTCGAAGATAATCCCAACAATCTCCCACTTATACTCAAAGTCCGCTTTTAAGTATACTACAACACGTCTCGAGTAGTCCGCGACATCTAATGTCACCTACACGAACCTAATAATTTCTCCCACTTATACTCAAAGCAGTTAGCAACGGTCTTGACACCCATTCCACTCACATGTCTCTCGAATGTATTCAGAGGCGGGACGCTTTGTGAATGGATCTGCTAGGGTCGTCCTCGGGCGCTATCTTTGCCACATCTATATCTCCTCTCTTAACGATTTCTCATTATAAGATGTATTTCCTTTAATGTGTTTGTTTGACTCGTGGACTCTTGGTTCTCTTGAATTTGCAAGCGCCTCTAGCAGGATATTGCTAGACAAATTGAAACACCATCCAAGTCCACTAAGAAGATCTAGAGCCCAATCGGTTCTTTCAACGCTTTCACAAGCGACTACTTACCCGAGTCCCATGGTTGAGTCGGTGATGCATTTACCTTCACACTCGTCCCATTTGATGGCTACACTTCCCAAATGGAAACACACTAACCGAGGCGATAATTTCTAAATCTAAATCGATTGGAAATCCGAGTCCATGTAGCCGATGGGGATTGGAGTATCTGACTGATAAATCAACATTCTATCCCGAGTTCTTTTCAGATACTTCAGAATGTTTTTAACTGTCGTCCAATTCGCTTTCCCTAGGTTACTCTGATATCTTGCTACCATGCCTACGGCAAAACATATATCCGGTCTCGTACACAGCATTGCATACATAAGGTTTCCTCTGGTAGAAGCACAAGGAATGCCTTTCATGTCATCTATCTCCTTTTAAAGTCTTAGGGACATTTTCTTGGATAGATGGATTCCAAGTCTGAAAGGTACGAATCCTTTCTTGGAATCTTGCATGCTGAATCGTTTTAAAACCAGTGTCAATGTATGAATACTTGCGATAACCCGATCATCCTTTTCTTGCGATCTCGAGTAATTTTGATCGCAAGGATGTGTCCGGCTTTCCCTAAGTCTTTCATATCAAACTGTTTTGAAATGCCATGCCCTTACGTCTGACCACACCTTCACATCGTTCCCGATGATCACAATGTCATCTACGTATAGTACTAAGAATACCAATGCGATTCGATACACTTTTTTATACACACAACTTTCAAACTCGTTTTGATCAAACCCATAAGACTTTATTACATGATCAAAACTTTGGTTCCAAGCTCTGGATGCCTGTTTGAGTCCGTAAATGGACCTCTTGAGCTTCACAAACTAGGTGTTCTTGGCCTGTTTCAATGAAAACATGGGGTTGTTGCATATAGATCTCCTTATCAAGACTTCCGTTAAGGAAAGCTGTCTTGACATCTATTTGCCAGATTTCAAAGTCGAAATGCGCAGCAATCGATAAGAGAATACGGATGGACTTAAGTATGGCTACGGGCGAAAAAGTTTCCTCATAATCGATCCCTTTCTTTCTGAGTATAACCTTTCGCCATTAGTCTTGTTTTAAAAGGTTTCAACCTTCCCGTCCGATCCTCTTTTCCTCTTATATACCCACTTGCATCTAATGGGTTTGACCCCATTAAGTGGTTCGACTAGCTCCCACACTCTATTATGAAATATAGAACCCACTTCGGCTTTCATTGTTGTTTGCCAAGAAACTGCATCCTTATCTTGGAGTGCCTCGTCATATGTCCATGGGTCTGATTCCGGGAATCAAGTCCGAGGACTCTCCTATTCCCATGAATCTCTCGGGCTGTCTAACAACCCTCCCACTATAACGAGGCTCCGGTTGTGAAAACGTATCGTTTGGTATATCATCTAGTACAGTCGGCACTGAGGTTTGCCCTCTAAGCTCATTTAAGGTAATCTCACTTCTGGGTTTTCTTTGGTCCATATAGTCTTCTTCCAAAAATCTAAAGTGGGTGTTGATGACCACCTTTTGATCTTCGGGACTATAGAACATACACCCTTTTGTTCCCTCGGGGTATCCTACAAACAGCCTTAATTCTGATCGAGGATCCAACTTATCGGCTTCCTTGTCCAACACGTAGGCCGGACACCCAAAATTTCTCATGTGTCTCATACTAGGCTTGCACCCGGTCCACAATTCTTTGGGAGTTTTGGGAACCGATATGGATAGCACCAAGTTCAGAATATAAGTCGCTATTTTCCAAGGTATGACCCCAGAACGACTCGGGAAGATCCGTATAACTCATCATTGATCTAACCATTTCTAAAAGAATTATGTTGCTTCGCTCTGCAAAACCCCGTTTTGTTGAGGGGTTCCGGGTGCAGTGAGCTGGGATACAATCCCTTCATCAGATAAGTAGTTCAAAAACTCATCGCTGAGGTATTCGCCTCCACGATCAGATCGTAGAGACTTGATACGTTTTTCCATATGATTCTCTGCTTGATCCTTAAATTCTTTAGAATTTCTCAAAGGTCTCAGATTCATGCTTCATAAGGAAAATGTACCTTGAGTAATCATCAATAAAATTACTCATAACCTCCTCTTGCTTTGGTTAACATTGAACTACGTACATCTATGTGAACGACCTCTAACACTTCTTTAGCCCCATTCCCCTTGGCTCCAAATGCCATCTTGATCATATTACCCTCCAAACATGATTCGCAGGTTGGAATTTGTTCAATCTTGGAGACGCTCCAGTGAACCATCTTTTACCAACCTTTGGATCCTCTTTGGATTTATATGACCTAATCTTAGATGCCAAAGAAGTGTCTCGTTCACGTCTGATGAACGTTTTCTTTTCTCGGAAACAGTTGATGTGTTATAGGATACATTTCGTGAGTGGTGTGCACAGTTAATTGTATAGAGATCATTCAACAACGTTCCATGACAGATAAATTTATCAAAATAAAATTGGTAACAACTTTATTAAAAGTAACCAAAATATCCATCATAAAAGTTTAGAAACTGAAAATGAATTCTTTCTAAAAATCCGGAACGTAAAGAATATCTCAAAAATTAAAAGCTTTGTCTTTCAAAAGACAGTACACTTCTCCCCATCGCTTCACCGCCACTCTCGAAGATCGCCCGGTGTAATGAGGACCTCACTCCCACTAAGTTGCGGGTCCGCTTGAACCCCCTAATGTGTGAAACAAACATGATTAGTGGATCCCGTATCCACCACCCACAAAATGGGAGGCATACGCCGCTAAACAAGTTTCAACAACTAGTGCGTGAGAATTACCTTTCTTTCCATCCCTCTTAGGTCCAGAACAGTGACCTCCAATGTCCTTTCTCACCTTGATTTGAAGCACTTCCCCTTAGTCGGCTTGTTCACTCCACCACCCTTCTTCACCTTATCTTTGCCATTGGCAACACTTGAGTTCACTTGCTTGTGGCCTTTGTTCCTTTTCTTGTTCTTACCACCCTTGGTCTAGAAGAAGAAGAAGGTCCGTTGCCACCAAGGCTTGGCTTTTTCGCCCCAATATCGCCTCTGCCGAAACTAAAGCTTGCAATGGATCGGGCATCGAGAACTTCGATTATTCATCCGGTAGTTCAACTTTGAATTGTTCAAAGCTTTTCGGCGAAGAATGGAGCACTGAAAATCGATTTGGGTCTCGATATCGTATTCAGCGCCAAGTACCTCAAGTTTATTAAGGTGAGCCATCATCTGGAGAACGTGCTCCCTTATGGGCGTTCCCTCCACCATTTTCATAGAGAGCAAGTCCCTCATGGTGATCGGACGAGCCCACGGGTTCGATGTTGAAACATCGCTTTAAGACTAGTCATGATTTCGCGCAATGTCTCAACGTTACGGTGTTGGTGTTGCAACACATCGACATAAAGCCAAGATGGTACACTTAGCCATTTCGTTAGACCGCTCCCGATCGAGATACTCTTTCTTAACCATTTTAGTGGACTCATCGATGGTTTATCCGGTTTTAGGTGTGGTCGAGAACCCGTTATGGCTTTGTGCAAATGAGGACAATAGTGAGTTTTCGATTCCAATCAACAAAATTTTCTCCAGTGAGCAAATTGTCTTTTAGTATATTGAACAGTGGATTAAAAGGTTGCGACATGATTAACTGAAATAAACAATAATATGCATAAGCACAAATATATCACAAGGTTCGATCACATTCATCATATTTAAAATCTCAAAAAAATATGAACATGCATCAGCCAACATCTCAAAACAGTTTAAATAAGCCACGTTGGGTGGGTCATTATTTAAACACATTCAAGAGGGTCACAAACAAGAACAGTTACAAACCCTTAATATCCAGATTAATAGTTGGCTCCCACTTGACCAATATAAAATTGAAAGGGACTCCGGAGAAGCATATGCATATAAATTTTATACCTAAGTAATAACCATGACTAAATACAGGATTACTATTTCGCTTTGATCGAGCCTCGTTGGGAGGGTCATCGTCGCCACTAGTAATAACCCACAATCATCCGTTTGGAATTCATTCATGTGAAACCTATCTTTTGACCGTCCCGTTGGGGGAATTTCTCCAAAAGAATTCACAAATAAATAAATCATGGAGGTCAAAATTAATTCAATTTTATTATCCGGAATAAAATTGTCAATTAATTATTTAAAACATACTTAGTAATTTTGAAGTTGAGATTTTTCAATTTGGCAACCCTCATGCAAACACATTTAAACAAATTAAATAAAGCATAAGATAGCACAAATTAAATCAAGCAAAAACAGAAAAATTAACATATTGGGCACAAATTATCCAACTGTCATGGTTTGATTTTTCTTGGCTTGATCTTGAAGTAACACGTCTCGAATTTCTCCCACTCGTTAAATCTCGAAAAAAATACTTCATCTCGAACATACGCTTGGCATTTCACTTGTGTGGGATACTGCCGCATCCGGCCCGAGCCTTGCCAACTAAAGTGTTTTCAGCCTTGCTTGGTCTGCCGCCGATGCTACTCGACACGCCTCGTATTGTCGACGAGCTTAATGAATCTCGTGACGGCAACGTGCATCACAGCATCCGCCTTCATACCCACCAGCCTCTTATGACCAAAACCGCCCAGCGTCTCCATGCCTTGCTTGGTCGCGCGCCATGACCACCGCCCGTCGGGTTATTTGGGCGCGCTACCACCATCTTGTGTGACCTTCGTCTCCCAGCAGCAGCCTTTCGGCGCGGCCTCACCCTGCGCTTCGCGTGCAGCCAGCGGCATGCGCGCCATCTCGCTGGTTACGAGATTTTCGTCCTTTAATTCGCCCGTCTTTTTCGTTCCGATCCGGTTACAATTTATTTACAAAAAATAAATAAACCTAGATCTAGACTAGTCTATTACATTGATCAAATCAAACAAATCCTAGTCTACTCGTGGATTTTCTCACGAGGCAAAACAAATCCGAACGAATCGAATTAAAAACCACGGTTTATATGCATGCAAAAATAAAACATTAAAATCCATGACAATTGGATACCGCAAAAAATGTATCTAACAGTTCTACTATCCAATTTCAAATTTAATGTCCACGAATTAAATTACAATTTAAAAAATTGAGTCTTAAAACGGTGGCTCGATACGGTTTGTTGAGGGGAATGATTCGCATGATCTATTCGGGTGAATATTTAAATACAAATTTAATTCATTAATTATTACTAGCATGAATTAATCCTATATTAATTCAAATAATAATTGCAACAACATAGCATGCATATAAAAAGCCACGTAAAACCTACGCATGCGGAATCTACGGGTTTACGTGAACGTACCTCTCGGGATGGCAGTGGCTTTGGTCGGACGGACTAACCAAAAGGACTTCCCAAGTATTCTCTTAGCCCTTGCTCGACAATCCGGTGGAAGGATACTCGCGAACAATTAACAAAAGGAAAAAATAAACTTTGTTGCACCACTTATGTGGATTTGCTAATATTTCCAGCACATGGAATTGTACTTGGGAATGAACTAATCATCCCCTATTTATAAGAGGGGTTTTGGACGAAAATTTAGTGATATTTTAATGTGGGAAAAGACTTTTCTTGGTCACCAAGAAATCTTGAATATATCCCTTATATTCTTTTTCCCATAATTAAAATATTCCACAAAAATCCCACCTCCTCTATTATGGACATTATTTTCGAAAATTTGAGTCAAGATTACAAGATTTAGATCTTCTTGAATTTATGAGATATTCTTCTATTTCAAGAAATACATATCTTCCATAATATCTTTTCAAGAAAATCAAGAAAATCTTTCTTGCCCATAATATTCAAAAATTTCGAAATTTACCTCATGAATAACCAAGTGGGAGATTTCTTGAATTTAATGAGATAATCTTGTATTCCAAGAATACATATCTTCATTCCATAACAAAATTCAAAGAAAATCTTTCTCCTCTTTTATCCATAATTTTCGAAAAATAGAGGAAATATTAAGCAACAATATTTATTTTATTTTAATCACCTTTTCAGTTATTGAACTATATGTTGGGCAACTCAGGGGGCCTTTAGGAGAATTAAGATTGGACCTTCTAATGGATCTTGAATATCTAATATTGAGCCACAATATAATTCAAGCCCATAAATATTAATTAATCCCACTACATAATTAATATTGCACTATCCATCTTAACCCATATTACAGTCAATATGGCTCCGGTCATTATTTCCGTGTTTAAGATTATCTAGCCCATTAATTAATTCAAGCCACTTTGAAATAGCTTTCCGTTAATTAATATCTTTTGTCCTTGGTTAGAGAACGGTTCAACATTATTATCCATACCGGAAACTAATTCCACTTGCAAGATTTGGTATGATAAAATGTATGAACCTCCCAAGGGGGCAAATCAAGCAAGCGTACTTGCACACGATTCTTCGTATTAAATCTTAGCAACCACATGTGACCAATAATATTGCCCAAGATAAAAAGTATTGAATCTCACTCTGATTCGCTACCCATGATAAGTCAAAGCAATAGTTACCGATCCCACGTGATCCTATTTAAGGGACGAAGGTTAAGAAACAACGAACCACTGAGGTCTAATTCTTCCTTGTTCAATTCTGAAGAATTTATCCTCCTGTAGGTCCTATTCAACGCAATCGTCCATGCACTAGTGTAATCTCTTGGTCAAGACAAACCAATCTGAGCCTTACACCTCAACCTTTCGCGATGGTTGTTCATTTCCATCTAGGTCGTGAATGGCGTACTTATAGTTACAAGGGACTGTTAATTTAATCTTCTGTGATCGGGTATCACTAAATTAACTACAGTGTAACACGTACGAATTATTGAACAGTTATGCAGTAAATATATATAACATTCAATCATATTTAAAGCATCAGTGATAAACAATTTATTTCAGTAAATAAGTCTGAAAATTCAGTTTCGATTATACAAAGTAAAAAGCATACTTTTCAGTATAATCCCAACAAGAGGACGATGGAGGTTTGCCTATTCCAACCCCAAAAGGGTCGGAAAGAAAGGTAATTCTCACGCACTAATTGTTGAAACTTGTTTAGCGGCGTATACTTCTCATTCGTGGGTAGTTGATACGAAATCCACTAATCATGTTTGCTTCACGAGTTCAAACTGATCCGACAACTTAGTGGCAGTGAGATCCTCATCACACTGGGCGATGCTATGAGAGTGGCAGCTGAAGCAGTGGGAGAAGTGCACCTGTCTTTTGAAGACAGAGTTCTAATTTTAAGAGATGTTCTTTATGTTCCCGGTTTTAGAAAAAGAATTCACTTTCGGTTTCTAAAATTACATTAATAGACACTTAGTTTCTTCTAATAAGAATGAAATCATTTCTTGAAATGATGAGTGTATCTGTTATGGGACATTGATGGAAAATCTCTATACAATTAATTGTGCACACCACTCACGAAATGCATCCTATAACACATCAACTGTTTAGAAAAAGAAAACGTTCGTGTGTGAACGAAACACTTTTATAGCATCTAAGATTGGGACATATTAATCCAAAGAGGATCCAAAGGTTGGTGAAAGACGGTTCACTGGAGTTTCTCCAAGTTGAACCAATTCCAACCTGCGAATCATGTTTGGAGGGTAAAATGACCAAGAGGGCATTCAAAGCCAAGGGGAATAGAGCCAAAGAAGTGTTAGAAATCGTTCACACAGATGTATGTGGTCCAATGTCAACCAAAGCAAGAGGAGGTTATGAGTATTTAAATCACTTTTATTGATGACTACTCAAGGTGCGGTTATATTTTCCTTATGAAGCATAAATCTGAGACCTTTGAGAAATTCAAAGAATTTAAGGCTCAAGCAGAGAATCATAGGGAAAAACGTATCAAGTCTCTACGATCCGATCGTGGAGGTGAATACCTCAGCGATGATTTTTTGAACTACTTGTCTGATAAAGGGATTGCATCCCAGCTAACTGCACCCGGAACCCCTCAACAAAACGGGGTTGCAGAGCGAAGAAATAGAACTCTTTTGGAAATGGTTAGATCTATGATGAGTTATCACGGATCTTCCCAAGTCGCTTACGTGGTCATGCCTTGGAAACAATGACCTACATTCTCGAACTTGGTGCCATCCAAATCGGTTCCCAAAACTCCCAAAGAATTGTGGACCGGGCGCAAGCCCAGTTTGAGACACATGAAGATTTGGGGGTGTCCGACCTACGTGTTGGACAAGGAAGCCAGAAAATTGGACCCTCGATCAGAATTAAGGTTGTTTGTGGGATACCCCGAGGGAACAAAAGGGTGTATGTTCTATGGACCCGAAGATCAAAAGGTGGTAATAAGCACCCACTTTAGATTTTTGGAAGAAGATTATATGAACCAAAGAAGACCCAGAAGTGAGATTACCTTAAATGAGCTAAGAGGGCTAACCTCGATTGCAACTCATAAGATGACATACCAAACGACACACTTACACAACCGGAACCTCGTCGTAGTGAGAGGGTTGTGAGACAGCCCGAGAGATTCATGGGGATAGGAGAGTCCTCGGACTTAATTCCCGGACAAGATGAATCAGACCCATGGACATATGACGAGGCAATCCAAGACAAGGATGCAGTTTCTTGGCAAACAGCAATGAAAGCCGAAATGGGTTCTATGGATCATAACAGAGTGTGGGAGCTAGTCGAACCACTTAATGGGGTCAAACCAATTGGTTGCAAGTGGGTGTACAAGAGAAAAAGAGGACCGGACGGGAAGGTGGAAACCTTCAAGGCAAGGCTTTTGGCGAAAGGTTATACTCAGAAAGAAGGGATCGACTATGAGGAAACTTTTTCGCCCGTAGCCATGCTCAAGTCCATCCGAATTCTCTTATCGATTGCTGCGCATCTCGACTTTGAAATCTGGCAAATGGATGTCAAGACAGCTTTCCTTAACGGAAGTCTTGATGAAGAGATCTATATGCAACAACCCCAAGGCTTCATTGAAAAAGGCCAAGAACACCTAGTTTGTAAGCTCATGAAGTCCATTTACGGACTCAAACAGGCATCCAGAGCTTGGAACCAATGTTTTGATCATGTTATAAAGTCTTATGGGTTTAATCAAAACGAGTTCGAAAGTTGTGTGTACAAAAAGCGTGTCGGAACTGCATTGGTATTCTTAGTACTATACGTAGACGACATTCTGATCATCGGGAACGATGTAAAGGTGTTATCAGACGTAAGGGCATGGCTTTCAAAAACAGTTTGATATGAAGGACTTAGGGAAGCCGCCTACATCCTTGGGATCAAGATCACTTTCGATCGCAAGAAAAGGATGATAGGCTTGTCGCAAAACATACATAGACACTGTCTTGAAACGATTTAGCATGCAGGATTCCAAGAAAGGCTTCGTACCTTTCAGACATGGAATCCATCTATCCAAGAAAATGTGCCCTAAGACAAGAAAGGAGATAGATGACATGAAAGGCATTCCATATGCTTCGGCTGTCGGAAGCCTTATGTATGCAATCTTTGTATCTGAGACCCGGATATCTACTTTGTCGTTGGCATGGTGGCAAGATATCAAAAGTAACCCGGGAAAGAACATTAGATGGCGATTAAAAACATTACAAGTATCTGAAAAGAACTTCGAGATAGAATGTTAATTTATCGATCGAGATAGTCTAATCCCCATCGGCTACGGACTCGGTTTCCAATCGGACTTAGATTCGAAAATCTACCTCCGGTAGTGTGTTTTGCATGGGGGAGGAGCCATGACATGGAGAAGAGTTAAGCGAAATGCATCGCAGATTCTACCATGGAAGCGAATATGTAGTTTGTTTGCCGGCAAAGAAAAAAAGCGGTTTGGCTCAAGAACTTCCTAGTGGACTTGGGCGTAGTTCGAATTTACCCAAAGACAATCACTTTTTTATTGTGACAATGCGAGTAGTTGCAAATTCAAGGGAACCAAGAGCCCACAAGGCCAAAAACACATTGAAAAAATACCATCTTATCACGAGAAATCGTTAAGAGAGGAGATATAGAGGTGGCAAAGATAGTGTCGGGAAGACAACCCAGCGAGATCCATTCACAAAGGGTGCGCCTCGTAATACATTCGAGAGACATGTGGAAGGAATGGGTGTCAAGACCGTTTGCCAACTCTGCTTTGAGTATAAGTGGGAGAAATTATTAGGTTCGTGTAGGTGACATTAGATGTCACGGACTACTACTCGAGACATGTTGTAGTATACTTAAAAGCGGACTTTGAGTATAAGTGGGAGATTGTTGGGATTATCTTTGGAAAGTATGCTTTTACTTTGTATAATCAAAAGCTGAATTTCGGACTTATTCTTTGAAATAAATTGTTTATCACTGATGCTTTAAATATCATCGAATGTTACATATATTTACTGCATAACTGTTCAATAAATAGTACGTGTTACATTGTAGTTAATTTAGTGATACCAGATCACAGAAGATTAAATTAACAGTTCCTTGTAACCAAAAGTACACCATTCACGACCTAGATGGAAATGAACAATCCATCGTGAAAGGTTGAAGTGTAAGGCTCCAGATTGGCTTGTCTTGACCAAGAGATTACACTAGTGCATGGTGATGCCTTCGAATATGACCTCTGAGGAGGACAAATTCTTCAGAACTGAACAAGGAAGAATTAGACCTCAGTGGTTCGTTATTTCTTAATCTTCGTTCCTTAAATAGGATCACTTGTGGTTGGTAACTATTGCTTTGACTTATCACGGGTAGAGAATCAACGAGATTCAATACTTTATATCTTGGGCAATATTATTGGTCACATGCGATTGCTAAGATTTAATCTGGAGAATCGTATGCAAAAGACGCTTGTTCGATTTGCCCCCTTGGGAGGTTCATAAGCTTTATCATACCAAATCTTGCAAGTGGAACTAGTTTCCGGTATGGATAATAATGTTGAACCGTTCCTTAACCAAGGACAAAAGATATTAATTAATGGAAAGTTATTTTAGTGGCTTGAATTAATTAATGGGCTAGATAATCTTATACACGGGAAATAATAACCGGGAGCCATATTGACAGTAATATGGGTTAAGATGGATAGTGCAATATTAATTATGTAGTGGGATTAATTAATATTTATGGGCTTGAATAATATTGTGGCTCAATATTGATAATTCAAGATCCATTGGAAGGTCCAATCTTAATTCTCCTAAAGGCCCCTCAAGTAGCCCAACATAAAGTCCAATAACTGAAAAAGGTGTTTAAAAAAAAATAAATTATTGTTGCATTATTTTCCTTAAAATTTCAAAATTATTAAAGAAAAAGAAGGAGAAGAATTTTCTTGAAAAGATTTTATGGAAAGGAGATAAGTATTATTGGAATACAAGATTATCCCATAAATTCAAGAAATCTCCCACTTGTTTTCTTTAATTGTGATTTTTGAAATATATAGAGTAATAATAGGAAGAAGGATTTTCTTGATTTTCTTGAAAAGATTTTATGGAAAAAGATATGTATTCTTGGAATACAAGAATATCTCATAAATTCAAGAAAGATCCAATCTTGAAAAGCCTCCTATTAATTTCGAAAAAAATGGGTTAAATAAGGGTGTGAGATTTTTGTGGAAAAATACACATGAAAAGAAGAATATATGGGATATATTCAAGATTTCTTGGAGATCAAGAAAAGATCTTTCCTAACCCTATTTTGAGCCCTAATTTTCGTCCCCCTCTCTATTATAAATAGGGGATGAATGGTTCATCCCCAGATAACACGAAAACTAATTTTTCGGAAAAATATAAGCGTCGATAAAATATCAAATATTTTGAAACGTCGACAGATTGTGTATTTTTGAAAAACGTCAATTGTGAGTGTATAATTCCATGTACTGAAAAAATTAGTAAATCCACAAAGGTGGTGCAACAAAGTTTATTTTCCTTTTGTTAATTGTTCGCGAGCATCCTACCACCGGATTGTCGAGCAAGGATTAAGGGAATACTTGGGAAGGTTTTTCTGGTGTGTCTAATCAACGAGACCATTGCCATTCCAAGAGGTACGTTCACGTTAACTCGTAGTAATTCCGCATGCGTAGGATTTGCGTGAACTGTTTATATGCATGATTTGTTGTTGAATTATTATTTGAATTAATATAGGATTAATTCATGCTAGTAATAGTTGTTAGAATTAAATTTGTATTTAAATATTCATCCCGAATAGATCCGTGCAAATAATTCCCCAACACTTCCTTGTGATCATCTCTCCGACCATCTCTTTTGTCTTCTCTACGGTCATCTCTCTGATCGTCTCTTCTGTCATCAGAACGGTGCCTTTCTTGCGATCTATCAATAGATCTCCTATCTCTTCATCTGCTTTGTCTGTAGTCATGGTAGAATTTCTGATACTTTCCCAGTTGAACATTAGATCGTTCAAGCTTTCTGGTCAGCAAAGCAATCTGTTCAGCCTGACTTATGATATTTCCTACTGGTTTAGTAGATCTTGAACTGCTGCTAGTTGCCTGGAATGCAACTGCTTTTGTCGTGGCAAAAGTAGCTTCAGTAGGTGACTCGTCTTCTTCTTGACCTCTTTCAATTAGGTCGAATTCATGAGCCTTTAGACTGAGAAACAGGTTGCTTGGCTTCATCTTCACAATATCTTGGCAATCTTTTATCACAGTTACTTTCATGTCCCATTTCTTGGTAAGGGGCCTCGAGATTTTGTAGTTGATGTCTTTATCAGACATTTCTCGTCTTAGTTCACGAAGCTTATTGACAGACACGGTGATTCTTCCATCAAGTTGATTAATGGTTTCATTCGGTAGCATGTTGAGTTTCTCAAACTTTACCAGTTCAGCTTGCAGTCTGCTATCCTTAATAAGATCGTTTCCTTCACATATCTCAGCCAGAGTATCCCACATCTGCTTAGCAGTTTTCAAATACTTGATATTCTCACTAGTTGTCTTGTCCACCGTCTTCATGATGATATGTCTGGCAACAGTATCCAGGTTGGACAAGTTCCTTTCTTCAGCATCCATCAGTAAAGGACTCTTTCTGATTCTTGCTCCAGTTGGATGTGCTGCATCACCTCCTTCAGATGGGTTAATGTGATAAATAATGATGGGTCCTTGTTCGAGAACTTCCATCATTTTGTTGCTTATCGCACCCAGATGGTTGCTCATGAGAATAATACAGTCGGCCTACTCATCAATAGAGAACTTAGGTAGATCATGATACATCCCAGATGTATTATCCATGCTGAATATGTGAGTTTAAAACAGATGAGTTTTAAAACGGGTTTTTCAAAGATCTATTCAAGTGACCACAATGGTTCTTCCTCAAGAACCGATGATACTCAAAGCCAGTGGTCCGTAGAACCACTGCTCTGATACCACTTGTAGGTCCTGAACGGGTTTAGTGAGGTGAAAGTCTAGAGGGGAGGGGTGAATAGACTTCCAAAACTTTTCGTGTGATCAGTTTGTGATGGCAAGTTAACTGATATAGAGTGTGAGTGTGGATCAGTATAGACTAATATTCAACCTACTGATCGCTGGTAAGCTGATCACTTTGGTGTCTATCAGTTTAACTGATGGTGCGGAAGCTAAGTTTTACCCGTGTAGAAAAACCAGTTTTGTTAATCAGATTCTAAGGTTTCTGAATCAGATCAGATGACAAAAGTCAAACTAATCTCCTCTTAGAATATGCATGATAGCTTATAAAAAAAGTAGTGTGCAATGGTGTAAAGCAAGATAAAGAGCACACAATTTATAGTGGTTCGGACAACTTGTCCTACGTCCACTCTTCCCAACCAAACTAAACTTAGTTTAACGTGTTAGTCCAAACACCTTATACAATCAGATTTTTATGGAGTTCTCACTCAACTTATCCCAGAAATCAAGACTAGAAACCCTAGCTTGAAATCTTGCTCACAAACTTAACCTAACACTCGGTTTGGGTAAAGATTTGTATGGTTTCCAACTGGAAATCTATTCTAGTATTTAAGTAGCCTAAAGCTAAAGGATAAGATTTCTTGCAAAGAGCTTATGGGATGAACACTTAGTATATTTCTTGAGTTCTTGGTGTTCTTGCGGAAATTGCTTGTAGCTTGAGCTTGTGTATAATTTCCGTAACCTTACTCTGAAGGTTTGATCCCATATTTATAGGCACGAAATAGAACTAACCGTTGGAGAGCAATTCAAATTCGATCTATTTAAGGTAGGTTTGCAGGGCTGACTTGATGTGCTCAGAGGCGGCATGACTAAATGCGTGCTAACTTGTCCTTTCTAGCCATTGAACTCTGAACCACTGTTCCTGCACTGTCAGCTCCATACATACGTGTCTATCTCTCATTGGATTTCAAGTACACTTCATTCGGCGCCTTGAACAAATAACTTAGGTTGACATTCTTCTTGTCTAATAAGCTTTCGCATGTAATAGGATGACACTGGGTTGCCACCAGATTGGAGCTGACCTGATAAGTTGAAACTGATCAGTCTACCTGGTTGAGTCTTCTGATATAGGTTGTCTTAGCCCAACTTGTTGACTCTCCTGATCATATCTTCATAGTAGGTCATCAGGTCTTGATTCTTCATACATGATCTTTGTCTTCTTCTTCAGATTGATTCTTATCTGATGGAAACTGATCAATCAGTTTCTTGTCTTCTGGACGTCAATCTGATGGTCTTCTTGTTTTCTGTTATGTACCTGATCTATACCAGATCATCAGGTATTTCTGATCTTCAAGACATGTCTGATACATATTAAGTTCCCCCTCAATATGTGACCTATAATATTACATCAGTTGCTCTATACAATAATTATCAACTGGTCACCTTAACCTGAATTCTAGATCGTCAGTCAGCTAACAGGTCTGACTGATCCTATTACAATTGTTTTGGAACTTTCATCAAAACTATACATTTCCCAACAATATGCAATTTTTGAGATTGTAATTGTAGGTTTTAGATATGAATTTTTCTGTAATTTCTGTAATTTTTATGTAATTATTAGATATGAATTTTTCATATGAGATTGTAATTGTAATTTCTATAATTTTTCAATTAGTCATTTTTTGGATTGAAAGATCAAGATGAATATATTGAATTTTTTTAGTCATTTTCAAGGTATTCTCGTCTTTTAATTATAGATTTTGGACCTCTTAGTAATCTAAAAAGGAGGGTGGACCTATTAGTAAGTTTTAGGTATACTTTGGACCTAAGAGTGAGCCACTCTATTTTATATTGGTCTTGTTTGCTTTAGTTTTGTGCATTATATGAATTTTAGGTTGTTTTGGAACCATTTAATGAAGCTTGAGACAAGTTGGTAGTTTGGGTGCAAGTCGATTAGACCAAAAGTGAAGAAAATGGGCCAACATTAGGGACCTCAGTGTCAATTGTAGCAGAATATTACTCCCTCCGTTCCATAATTAATTGAACATTTACTGTACACACGGGTTTTAAGAAAATAATATTCCCTCCGTCCTAGGATGACTTGCACAGTTACTGTTTTCTCGTATTTTAACAATCAAATTTTTTATTAGTATTTAAAATGATAAAATAATTTTAAGGAGACATATAATAGAGGAGAAGTAGATCTATCATATCCCTTCTTAAAAATCAATTTATAATTTCAAATACTAATAAACAACTCGCTCACTAAAACACGAGAAAAAAATGTAGTGTGCAAGTAATCTTGGGACGAAGAGAGTAGTTTATTATTATTAAAAGGGATAAATTTGAGGGTTAAATGATAAAGTAGTAGCACTTGTGTAAATTAAATGAGATAAAATTGACTCTAATGTTAAAAAAATAATGACATTAGGTGTAATATTGAGGTGTTTGAAAGGTATAAATAAAAGAGAAAATGTTGCTTTATTACCATTTATATAAATGTTCAATTGAATTTGGGATGAACATTTTTAACAAATGTTTGATTGAGTTGGGTACGGAAGTAGTAATTCATACAGAAATCAGGCATGTAATAAGTTTCAATTACTATTGTTAATCAAGTATTTGACCATGTGACATAAAGATCAGGAGCCTTAATTTGAGCAATGATTGAGAGACGGTGATTGAAGCCAAAATTTTGAATAGTTGAAGCATTATAAAAGCACCTATATTTTGGGAGAACCGGACGATTGATTTTGGGAAATTAGAAGAGAGACATGAGTTTGAGGATTTTAAAGTCATGTTTGGGTGATTTTAATTTTAGTTCGGGGAGACGCTGAACTTTAAATGATTTTGTTCTCAATTAAATAGTAATGTTATTTTTGCTTTACTTGTTTTATTTGGTATTTATTTTTATGCTCTTTACATTTAGTTAATAGGATTACTGAGTTTGGTCACCCAAATATTTATGTTAATTAATTCTAATATATTCCGTAATTATTATAATTGTGTAATCAAAGTAGGAAATAGGGCAAACACCCTTGTGATAGCGAAGTTTAGGTTGTATGAAATGAGTGTCTCGTACTCATAGCCGAGTTTGCCCTATATATATATATATATATATATATATATATATATATATATATATATGGAATTGTAAATGCATTCTAAGAATTGAATCTCGAATACGTGTTTTGGGGTTATTCAGTATAATAGGGTTAATGAGAAATCGTATTTTTCTATTAATTAAACTTAATAAATTATTCGAACTAGTTTGATCGTACCACTAGTTTAGAGGTGAGATTTGAGTAAAGTTAAGAATTTCATGTATTGTTTAATTAAGTTAATCGAATCATTCAGGAAGAAGCTCTCTGAGAATTAGATCGTTTCTATTTATTGATTTCTATTTATTTTCATGCATTTGAGTATTTTTAGAAACAATCAATTCAATGCCACCCCTATTGATTTCGTACACAATTTATTCAATTTAATTTCACTACTCCTTGTGGAATCGACACTTATTTATTCTATTACATGACATTAGTGGGTCGGTCAAGCTAAAATATTACTCCTTCAAACACATATACTCAATTGGGCATTTATTGTTTACGCGGTATTTAATGTAAGAGTTGTTTATTAGTATTTGAAGTGATAAAGTGGAGCGGGTCTCATGTGAATCGTGCACTCATAATGCATTTTAGAACCATACAACTTGATATACTGAAAGATACAACTTGTTTATACTGAACCGTGCAACTATTAATATAAAAAAATAGTTGCACGGATCAGTGTAAACAAGTTGCACCTTTCAGTATAACAAATTGCATGGTTCTAAAATGTACTATGAGTGCACGGTGCATCTGGATGAGATTAACGGGTACACTCTCATTTAACGGGTACCTTGTTGAAAAATAATACATTGTTGAAGCCTTGAAGGGACAAAACTAACGGGTACTATCTCATTTAATTTTAGGGTTTAGGATATAGGATGGTACGGGCCTAACAAGGAGCTTAAAAATATCATTATACAATTTTTTTTAAAAAAGTGGTACAGATTTAAATAAAATGTTACGTGGTGAATTAATGGTGGTACGAACTTGAATAAAGTGTGGTATGGGTAAAAAAATGGTGGTACGAGCTTAAGTAAAATGTGGTATGAGGTGAAATAATGGTGGTACGAGCTTAAATAAAATGTGGTACAAGATGAATTAATGGTGGTACGGGCTAAATGAAATGTGGTACGAGGTAAAATAATTGTGGTACGATCGTACGAACTTAAATAAAATGTGGTACGGAGTAAATTAATGGCGGTATGGGCTTATATAAAGTGTAGAAATTCAGTAAAAATGTAGTACGATGTAAATTTAATAGTGATACAAGTAGGGATGGCAAAACAGCCCGGCCCAAAGTCAACCCGCCTGACCCGCCCCGGTTGGGTTAGGTCAGGCCCGACCCATTCTGAAAATGGGGCAGGTCAGGCTCACCCTGAGCTTGGGCCAGGCCGGGCTTGGGTAGTAATATTGTAATGTCTCGACTCGACCCGACCCGACCCACAATATATATATATATATATATATATATATATATTAATAATAAGTTAATAATTAAAATATATATAATAATTTAGAATTCAGAATTTCAGATTTATTTATCACACATTTTGGACATGAAAGTTGGGTGAATTTGATGATTTAGTGGATTTTTAATTTATTATTTCATTGTGGATTTCTAATTTTTTTGGACCTCTTGTTAAATTATTGTGAATTGGATTGTTTAGTGTATAGTTCATTTTATCTTGTATTAAATGTGAGAACACATTTTTATATGTAAAAAAAAATTAAATTTTAGCTAAAAAAAAATGTGGCAGGAAGATGGGTCAAAAGTGGGGCAGGGCGGGCCAGCACGGGGTGGGCTTGGGTCTTAACACTCTGGCCCGGAGGGGGCCATGGGGCAGGCTGAGTCGGCTGGGTATAAGAGCGGGCCGGGCTTGGGTACTTAGGTACCCGCCTCTAATGCACGGATTCTTCAAAAATTAACAGTATGCAGTATCGGATTCGCCTGGGATGCGATTCGGGTGGGATTCGCACCCGATTTGCCATGTGGCGAATCCTTTTTTTTTTATTATCGGATCTGGCGTATCCTGTTCGAGGATCTGGCGTGTCGGATCGTGTCGGGATTTTTTTTTGTAAAATTTATTAAATTTTGGGGTTTTTTTTTGTAAAAAATTAAATCTTACTAATAATTTGAAGGACACACTCTAAAACTTATTAAATATTAAAATTTATTAATATTTTATTATGATTTATGACTTGTATGAGTTAATAATATTTGATTTAATTGTTGTTTTGTTACTTATGAGATGAATTCCTTGATATTAGTACTTGTGTTTTAAATACTCTTGATATTACTACATGTGTTATATATAATTATTGTAAATTTTTTTTATATTATTACAATGATATATATAATTAAATTAAAAAATTAACGATATCACTACCAGTATTGTATCCTAAAAATTTGAAAATCTACGAATCCACTTTTAAATCGTATCATGATCTCTACTTCAAGACTTTGCACCTGCAACACAGTCTTTACACACCCTTAAACCCATTGTCATCCCTAGATACAAGTTTAACATATATACGGTAGTACGGACCACAATTTTTTAGTGTAAGTTTTTTTATTCTTCTATTTAATTTTTTAGTTAATTTATTAACAATATATTGGTCCAAATAATTATTCTCTTAACTAAAATTGAACAAAATAAAATTTAATAACAAAAAAGAATTTTTCTTTTTAATTTAGAATATTTATAACTCTATCCCTATTTCCCAAGTTCCACAAGACAATCAAGATTGAAATTTGAGGATAGGCAGCAAAACAAGAAACATACATGAAAAAAAAACAGTAAAATCATATGTTATTCATATATAGCCATGTATATTATCGTAAACCAGTTCAATGAATTACTAAACATTAAGAAACATCTGAAACAATATTGCAGTGTTTCACTTTAAAAAAAAAAAAACTAAAATATCAGCTAGCAAGACTTAACTGCAAGTCCGCAACTGTTGAAAAGAGAGGACTAATCGGTTTAGAAAATAGGCATTCATAAGCCTTCAATCCAACGCATTTTATATCCTCCAATCAGTCTCTACTACCTTCAACATCTCTTATCACGTGAAAAGGAAATTAGGCAAAGTATTGGGCCACTTAAATTTTGGTAAGAATAAAACACAATATTTGAATTACGAATATTAACAAGTAAAATGGAAGTAGTCATTCCATATTTGCAAAATTTAATTTAGTGAGGTGGTCATGCTTGCACTACAAAACTATCCACAATATTAGCTTATATGCATAATTTCAAGAAGTATTGTGCCAAATTGCACCATCACCCTCACCCTCACCCTCACCGCAACGTTGATGAACTTGCTCCATTCTTTCAACAGACTTGCATATACCGCTACAGCTCCAATCAAACGATGCTGCACAAGGATTCCCAGCCTGTGCCTTCCACTGACAATCTGCTACAGAATAAATTTCATTACTGAAATGTCAAATTATTAGATGATACAAAAATATTTATTTATCGACCGAGGACTAGGTGTGCACACTATAGGTTAAGTGTGGAAATATATCACAACCTAGATCAAGGAAAATAATAGAATTTAGAGGAGTACTGGACTTGGCAACAGTCTAACCAGGAGTAGACCCACAACAAAGGCTTTGATCATCAACATGCTCAACATCAAGACCGATAAACCAAGATCCAAGAGATACATCTTCATTTGTAAACCTGTGGAGTATCTTTCTACAACGAAAGATAATCAAAGATACATCTTCATTAGCAAACCAGTGGAGTACTTCTCTACAAAAAGATAAATCCTTCCAAAAGGAGTATCTGGAGTGTGTTATAATCATATCTATCGAAATGCACATTACCGGTTGAAAGAAATATAGGTAGCCAAATCTTTGGAAATTGCATAAATTTGTCCTGTTGCATGCCTAAAGTACTTGTTTCCCTCCTCACCAAATTTCCAGTGCTCTGGTTCGTGGTACTTGACTCCTCTGTCACATATATGGTTAGATTGATAAAAAATATACGACAATTGTAAATTTGATGATATTTAGCTTTGACGACAAAAAAAGAACTGAAGGAAGAGAGAACACTTTAATGCCGTAATGTGATGAGACTCCTGTCCAGTAGAGTATGTATACATTAACTTGATTAAACTACAAAGTTTATCGTCAATTAAATAAATATTGGAATAGCAAAAGCTCATGACAAAATTTAACTCTTACTTATCTGCAAGGACAGGACCGGACTTCATGCAACCGATATATGTACGAGGTTTTGATTTATGGCGGGACAACAATGAACTCAGAACACCTGCCAAAATCATTAAACAAGCAGGCAGTATAAAAACTTGGACATCCATATTTTAAATGTGACTGCAGTTGGAAAGAGTATCGAGCTAACCAAGATTGACATGCACGTCATCATCGACTTTAACATAGAATTCAGCATCCCATTTAGCGGCAGCAGTTGAAAAATAAATTTGAGTTTTTAAAGATAATTCATGATACCCTTCTACATGATTCTGCCACATGAATAGAGATAACAATCAAACTATGAAGTATAGAGAATGCATAATAAATTGGTGAGATTACCCAACTTATCTTTGCTTATACATGAAACAAATAATCCAAAGGAACCCTATGACTGTTCAGCCAAAGGAAAGAGTATCGAGTTAACCAATGGATGGTTTTGCTAGAATAGGCAATAATGAAATCAGTCTTTAAAATGCTGTTTCAGTCCTGTTCCCCTATTACTTTTTTTATAAAAAAATATCCTATTGGATAATTTCCAGAATATCTTTCTCACATGGTGAATAACCAAATTCCAATTGAAATGAAATATTTAAAAATTGTCTTTTGGAGAGATGGCTGAGTGAGCAGAATGGAAGTGCTATGGGACTTGAAAAATCATTCTTGTATTTGTCAGTAATTTAGCAAACAATGCTACTGGACTTAGAAAACTGTACGTGTATTCATCAGTCATTTAACAAACAAGGCATGGAAGAATGCTGTTATACTGTACTTTCAGCTAGAATAAGGAGGCATTTTATAATTTTATGAGTTCGTTTTATGTAAATCAGTTTTACCGTGCAACTTTTTCACAACTATCACTTTATAGTAAAACAACTAATACCTTTTAATGAAACAAGTAATACTATCAATCTAACACCTTTTAATGAAACAACAAATACTATTTAAAGATACATTCAAAATGCAAACCCAATTGCACGGTAAAATTGGTTTAAATAAGTCTCTGCCTAACTTTGCTCTATTTCCTCGTTAATGTTTCCTTTGTTGAAGCTATACAAAGGAGTTGGCAAAAGGAAGGGTTTCTATAGCTGGGAAATGAGGCACATCATAAGAAAAATGAAATAGAATACCAGAAGCATTTGCATAATCATTAGGGACATTAAGGATCTATTTAATATAACACTTGTATAAGTCTCAGGATACCAGTCGCAAGAAATCCTTGTACTGTGATTCTTCAGCATCGAGAGCCCTATCCAGAACTCCACCAGGGGTTGCACTAACCAGTGGACAAAACAAACATTAGAAACCCTACAAAACAAAAAAATAAAGTAAGTTGATTAACAGTGCAGAAATTTCCATTTCTGAGGACTGATTACCTGTGCCCTATCACAAATCTTATGACTATTCCTCTCTCTTTATACAGCTTCTTTAAACCTTCACCTGGTAAGATTACGGTTTTGTAACTAATTGAACCAAAATAACATGCATTAAATATCAAGAGATTGTAGAACCTCTAGGCATCCATGTTTCTCTAATAGAATCTCTACGCTTTCTACTGTTGAATGCCGTAATAATTCCTATGACAAAGAACGCCTTCGGGCTGTTATCCGATGATTCATTTCCTGGGAGTGCACCTTTAGGTTTCTCCTTGATCTCAGCCTTAGCAGCTCTTGCAGCAGAGAGTTGCATTTCCAATGAAGATATGGTTTTGTCTAAAGTCCTGAAGGTGTTGAAACATGAAGATAGTATAAGAACACCGACTTAGGCAATTACACTTGTGATGCAATATTTACCGAATGGAGACTTACATGATTATATCATGACTTTTTGAAACTTGAGAATGTATGTCCCTGGTCTCAGATGCATCCAACTATAGGATAGGAGAGTTGTTATTGTATAATGATAATGATTTTGAAGAAAAAAATCAAAACCATTTAGGCATACACATTAGTTGTTACTTGCCTTTTTCTCACACTTAGCAGCAGCATGAATATCTCCAATACTTGTTGAATTCTTGTCCAAATCAAGTATATCAGGCACGCTCCAAAACGTAGAATCAACTATGTCAGGCACTCTACAAAGCGTAAATGTTGTATGAAAATAAACTAACTACGGTTTTAAGTGGGATGCAAAGCCACATATGATTATCCTCAACCTGCATCGGTTTTGCAGAGAATTTTAAAAGGATTATGAAGCCTTACGACATCGAGTTATATCTGAATGTTAATAAATGCACTTACAAACAAAACTAACTAAGGTAAAACTCTTAAGAAATGTAGTGCACTTTAACATAGCTCTAACAAACCAACTTAACAACGGCTGTGACTGGAAAAGCCAACAAATACAGTAGAGTGACAAAGAGAAGAAAACACTGCCAAAAGTTTTATCATAAAGAGAAGACCTCAGTTCAACCGGGCATTCAAAAAAGTTCATGCCTACGCCTCAAGGTTATTTTTAAAGACAATTAAAGACAAAGAAAATTGATGGCCAAATTTATAATACAAAGTTACAAACCCTAAGGTTGCATTTCAAAATATAGTGATGGATTTGGAGTCCATTGTAGAATGATTCCATCCAAACAACAGAAATGGATTTGTTATAATGAATTTCTTCACACTCATCCTGAAATACTCGAATCCAATTAGAAGCATAAATGTATTCATCCACCCATTCATCATATATATATATATGTAAGTTGCAAATGCATAGCATTTCTGAATGATATCGGTAATGTTTCAACTTCATAGAATTTGTTCAAGTAAAGTAGAAATTGAAAGAGGTACCTGTTGTTAACAAGAAAAAGTCCGAAGCAGAAGCTGGCAATGCACAATACACACACCCATCTTCGAGACAAACCACTCCCCTTGTACTTTTGTGCCATCGGAAAACTACAGGTGAAGCTTAGTGAAGGAATATTAATTTTACTTTTTTATATTTCAAATTTTCCAAACGTTAAATGTATCCAATTCCAATTATTCAAACCACCCTTTTTTTTTTTTTTTTTTTTTAAACACAGGACACTACAGTTGTCACTAAGGAAACGCCACCATTATTCAAGAATCGTTCAATATCCATCCAATTTTCGGAAATACCATATGCTTGTATCATACTGGTAATTGGAGCAGCTTAGCTATTTCTATTTCAATATGCAAATAAAGTTGGTAAAGTATTTGAAATTATATACATTTATTTATGTTACATGGAAAAGACAAAAAGTGATGACAGCTTTCTACGCGTGGACCTGTGTTGTCTTCCATCACTTCTTTATGTTATGATGATATTATAATTTTATTTTAAAATAAGCTATATAATTAAAAATATAGAGTTTAAATATTAACCTTGAGCGTATTGTTATTTCACGAGCATTTTTATTTTGTCAGTTTTTCATATTTATAACTTTGTGAAATAAGTTGTTCGGCTTTAAAAAAAGAATAAGTTATTTGGCGTCAATGTACTGATTGAATGAAGTCAACCTGTTTGTGAAAATGCCGCATAGGCAAAAGCCTTTTCAACAAACCAGGAATCGAACAATACAGATTCCACCCAGAACTTGATATATTTCCCAAATTCCTTACATAATTTTTGGGTTTGTGGGTGGGCTGTTTACATTTTCTAAAAAAAAAAAAGAAAACCTTAAAAATTGCACTTGAGCTTTTTTAAGCCTGCAACAGTAGTCCTAATATAAGTAGTCGTTAGGATGTTTCATATTTATTTGAAGGAAGGGTTAGGATCAGTGACGGACCTACCTTGGGGGTCAAAAGTCATTTGGGTCCCCCGACACCACTTAATTCTTATATATATATATACACTTATAATTAAGATACATCTGTATGAGGGCATATCTTATAGTAAAGTGAAACATAAATTGTGTAGATAACGCTCTAATATTTTTTTGGAAGGATGAGTATTATTTGTGTTATAGATTATACCATATATCATGTATAAAACCATCTCATACGAATGTCATCTCCTTTAAACAAAGTATTATGTGCATCATGTTCAATGATGATACCACTATTATTAATCCTTGTAAAAATCAACACTTCTATAAATAAAATGTTGATTTTTTTAGGTGAAAAAAATAACAAAATAGATAAAGAATATGTATAATTCACATTTTCAATATACATATAAATGTATTAAATTTCTGTTAATATAAAGATGTTTTAATTCAAAATAATTTTTTTAAAATATATAAAAATTAAAAAAGTCGTTTTAAATTCTACACTATGTTATAAATTGGGCACCCCTAAAATTTAATTTCCGCTCACTAGTTAGGATAATAATTGTTGATAGTGACTCAATAGTTTGGTTTGATTATTAGCTGAAAAATATCATGTTTGTATGAGAATCTGATTTGTTCTTACGAAAGTGGGTATCATACCTTGTTTTTTTTTTTTTTTTTTTATGATAGTTAATAGTCCGATGTGGCTTAGACCACGTGACCGCCAAACAAAAGTATTAAAAGTACGAAAGTTGTTAGTTGTGTAAGTGGAGATAATATGTTTGTAATTGTATTGAAATGCAGATCATTTTACAAGTGGATTATAGGTCCTATTCATACAATTTACAAGCATGAGTTGTGTCATTGTTACATTAATGATGGCTTAAACGAGGCCAAATATCCCTATATCCATTAGTCATTAGGTGACTAATGACTTAATGCCTAACTAGACAAGCTGACTCAACCGCCATACTAACTCGTAGGACGAGGTGGCTTGTGTTGAATATTTTTCTGATTAAGGTGGGTGAGCTGAGTTGGTGCGACCTGGCCGAGTTGCGCAAGCAGAGTCGACCTTGCCGAATTGGATGAGCGGCATGTCAACTTGGACGAGCAGGTTCAACCTTGCCGAGTGGGACTAGTAGAGTGCCGGCTTGGATGACTTGGACGAGCAGATCTGACGAGATGGCAAGGATCTCCAAGCTGGACGCTATGAGATGCCAAACAACTCTTGACTTGTTGACCTTTGCCCACCCGATTTGGGTCGACTTTTGAATTTTCTTCATCCTATTCGTTGGGTATCTCTCTTACATGGACGAACTCTTTGACTTGGAATACTATCAGCGAACTTTATCGGAGTATGAACTGAGTGATAGGAAAATATATACGTTATGTATGCAGAATTGTAGAAGTCTGTTTTCGTAGGGTGAGAAAGTGACGAAGAACAATTCTGAAGGTCGATATATATAGACGGAACCGACTCAGGTGGAGGTTGAGGATTTCGTGGGAAGACCACGTCTTTCGTGGGCTGTTATGGACTGCACAAACTTAGTGGGCGGTTTTTGACCGCTTGAGACATCCAGGTTCGTTGAACCTTTGATTCAAACTCTGGATAAGCATTATCGAGTCCACTCCGCGCACGGATAAGGTCTCATCTCCTGGGCCGACCCACATCCGGATGGGCCACCCAAACTATTGTGTCCAAAAAATTAATTGGCCCATTTAGAGTTTTTAGGTCTCCAAAAAGATGGATGGACCCCAAAGCCCACCTAAAGCCCAATTGCCAAGAACCCGGGCGCGGGCGCGGGCGGGGCGCGATCGCTTGTGTAGTCCATGGTTAGGGTTCCCATTCACCTTTTTGGAGAACATGTACACATGCTTATCTTTATACAAGAAAACTTCATTTCTTGTTTCTAATATAGGATAGGAGACTACACAAGTCTTCCTCCACCCACTTAAATTCATCTCTATAGGGTTGTAACCTTTCATTTTCTCATATTAATTTCTCATTCACCAAAATTCGGTTTTGAGATATTAAATATACCACGATCATCTACTCCGCGAGTAGAACGATCTCGTCACGTTTAATTTTAAAAAAATTAACGTTTTAATTCCTCAATAATTTGGTCAAACTTGGGTATTAGAACACTCTCAAAACCAAATTTCCAACACGTTGGGCATCTCTCTTAGATGGACGAACTCTTTGACTTGGACCTTTTTAATAGAATGGGTATAACATTTACAAATTCCAATACACATTGCACTTAATTCAGGTTTTGCATTATAATTCCCATGGAGTGCACTTGTGCTTGATAAATTAGCTTTTGTTTTTGCTGTCATCATACTGACCACAGATGGGAGAGAAGGTTCCTTAACGATAAGGAGTGGAAGATACACAAGTTGAGAATTCATATATTACACTCTTACAGATGATAATTTATCTTGAGGTAATATTATCTTGTACATAATCTAGTCATTTCTGTAATTACCAGAGTGCGGTACCTGATGATATCTATGATACTTGTTTGTGTTTGTTATGCCGCCCCATAATGATGATATGGTTACTTTTGTTCAATAGTTATCCTTACAATTTTAAAATTCAGTGGTGTAGATTTATGTTTATCATTCTCAAAACTCCCAATTAAGGGATACTTGTTAATGTCAGAAAATATCTCCATGTAGTCATGCGTCTAACCAAATATAGACATTTTTAATTTGCTTGGAGTACAAGGACATAGCTTGCTTGTTGTAAAACCAAACTAAAAAGGGATGTGTGTATATATATGGTGGTGGTGGTGGGGCATATCATATGCATATGCTTGGAGTATAATGATGTTGCTATTGGATCGTAGAAGCAACTTCTGTAAACATTAGTTTAACCTTATGATGATTTCATTTTCACTCAACACTATCAGTCTATCACTATATATAAAAATCAAAACAGACCATACCATGCAAGAAAGAAAAAAAGAAAATTCTTGTGAAATGAGAAATCTCTTCAAAATCCTTCTCCTCACTCATCTGATTGGCCATGTAATAATTCCAAGCCTGGCTTTTGCTGCTGAGACTAATAAAGTAGGATGTCTCGTCTCTTTGATTTTCTAACTGTTCCTCTGTTTATCAGTTTTTGCAAAAAAATGCGATGAAGGGGTACTTCATTGCTTAACTATTGGTATACGTTTAGAGAATGATCATCTAGCGTAATTAACAGGTTTACATCATCTATCTTGGCGAGAGGCAGCATGATGACCCGAAACTCGTCACAGATTCACATTATGACATGCTTGCTGCTCTGATGGACAGGTAAATATACAATATTATGTACATATCAAATTTGAGAGATTTTCATGAAAAGTAGAAAGATTGATATCTGAATACTTAATTGTGCAGCAAGGAGTTAGCCTTACAGTCAATGGTGTATAGTTACAGACATGGATTTTCTGGATTTGCAGCTAAGCTGACACAGGATCAAGCACGACAACTATCAGGTAATGATTAATTAGAAATACTTTACATATGTTGATTTTGTCATTAAGAAGCTGATATAAATACGTATATGTTCCAACAGAGCATCCGGATGTAGTTCAGTGATGCCGAATTCTTTCTACAAGCTGCAGACAACCCGAAGCTGGGATTATTTGGGAGTCTCTCCTGAAACACAGAATAATAATATGTCCAAAACTAACATGGGAGATGGAGTTATAATAGGTCAAGTGGGGAACGTGAGCTTAAACGGAGTGGCTTTAGGGAGGGGGTGCACTCCGCGCTCGTTTAGCTATGTACAAGGTGTGCTGGACAGTTCCACGCGGGCTGTGCGCCTCGGCTGATATACTGAAAGCGTTTGACGAGGCAATCAAGGATGGTGTGCATGTCTTGACTCTCTCAATTGCAGCTTCTTCCCTTCCTCTCCACTCCGAAGTGGACGGACAAGATGCTATTGCCATTGGCTCGTTTCACGCCGTTAGAAAAGGCATCACCGTCGTCGACGGCCCTTCTCCCCAAACTGTCAAGAACAATGCCCCATGGATTATAACCGTTGCTGCTACTTCCATGGATAGAGCCTTCCCTACTCCAATCACACTTGGAAATAACAAAACTTTTCTGGTAAGTAACAGTTTATTGTTATTAAATGAATCATTTATTGATGAATTTCCAACCAAAAACTGAATGTTTTTGCAGGGGCAGTCAATCTATAGAGGAAAGGAAGGCAAGTTGACAGGGTTATTCTATAGAGGCCCCAATGATACATCATCTACAGGGTAATTAATGTAGTCTACCATATATAATCTGTTTAACTAGAATTTGATTAAAGTTCTCATGAAACCAGTTTTACCGTACAAATTGGTAGGTATTTTGTGCATATGTTTGAAAAGTATTAGTTGTTACATTAAAAGGTATTAGCTGTTTTACTAAAAAGTGTGATAGTTATGAATCAATTGTATGATAAAACTATTTTACATAAGACCAACTCAAGTCTGATTGTGTATGTGGTTACCCCAGTATATGTGAAATCTCCCTCTGTTCGTAAGGCCTAATCTGTATGCCGGAAAGATAGTTCTGTGCTTCACGACGCTTTCGACTCCAGCAGTGACACCATTTGCAGCGGAAGCAGTGAGAGCAGGAGGCGGCGTTGGTGTAATTGTTTCCAAGCTTTCCATGGGTATCATAGGTCAATGTGGAAGCCTCCCTTGTGCAGAGGTGGACTACCAGATTGGCACGCAAATCCTTTATTACATCCGCGCTAACAAGTAACTAAACACAGCTTTATTACACTCTGAAATGCGACTTTCTTGTTTACAGAAACGAACTCTTTTTTAATCCTACAGGAATCCTGTGGCGAGGATAAATCCGCCTTCAACTCTCGTGGGCAAACCTGTTTCTGCTAAGGTTGCTGAGTTCTCATCAAGAGGCCCCAACTCTGTTGCACCCTCAATACTCAAGGTACCATTGAAACAAGTGTGTCAATAGGTCACTTTATAGTATAATATATTAATATTTAATACTTTTGAATAAAACAACTAATACTGATAAATTAATACTACGTTTTATTGAAACAACTAACATTGTCTAAAAGTAGAGTTAATATCACTATATGTCCTTTAATTTAAAATCTGTTTTCCAATTTTAATCCCAATGTGTCATATTTCAGTCATACCTTGTCCAATTTTAGTCATTTTTCGGGGGAAAATCCAAAATGGATTGAAAATAGCTTAATATATTGGATCCACCCTAAGTTTGATGATGTAAATTGATGTCAACTCTTTAAAAGTACACACGAAGTTGCACTGTGAAACTGATTTACACAAGATTTGGTGTTGCCAATGTATGCATGTATTGGTTAGTTGAATGAGGTACTTACTGAAAGTACAGCCAGATATAGGTGCACCAGGGGTTCAAATAATTGCTGCAACCTCAGGCAGGGACACATCAGCAGAGCAAGGCTTTCAGATGCTCTCCGGAACATCAATGTCGACTCCTCACATTGCCGGGATTGTCGCCCTGATTAGGTCACAGCATCCTAACTGGTCACCTGCTGCAATTAAATCAGCACTCATCACCACAGCTTGGACGAGCGATTCGTACTACAGCATTCCTATCTACACTGAGGGCTCACCGCATAAACTTGCCGACCCCTTTGATTTTGGCGGAGGGATTGCAAACCCGAACGCTGCTGCATGCCCGGGTTTGATCTACGACATGGGCATTAACGACTACGTCCATTACCTTTGCGCCATGGAGTATAAAGACTCGGACATCTCTAAACTAACAGGGGAACCTGTAGTGTGTCCTGTTGATAAAGCTATTTCATTACTGGACCTGAATATACCTTCGATCACCATTCCATATCTAAGGCACTCAACCACCGTGACACGAACTGTAACCAATGTGGGACCTACAAACTCCGTATATAGCGTTGTGGTTGAACCTCCGGTTGGGACACACGTGTTCGTGTATCCTCCTGTGTTGATGTTTAATTCCATGACAAGGACTGTGTCCTTTAAAGTGACAGTGACTTCGTTGGTGCATCAATTCGACGGTGAATACTATTTTGGGAGCTTGGTATGGTGTGATGGGGTACATCACGTGCGGAGTCCTATTGCTGTGAGAAGTGCAATGATGCCGGATGACTTCCACTTGGAAATGTGAATATATACCAAGAGATGTTTCTGTTATAAAACATCATCATATATATACTTTGAGCTCATGAAAAATATCTGCATTTAGATGGGTATGTATATTGCATATGTTCGAAATTTCGAATACTAATTAAACAGCAACTGTCTAGACGCGTGGTGTTCTTGCTTGTTTCGCTGCCCCAGTTCTATCGTTTATGAATTGACAAGACTAATATTTATGGCCTCTTGGTTTAGAATTAGATGAATCAGGGGAAATTTGAATGGTGTGTTGCTTGTATAGGTCAAAGTGCTGATTTGTACTTGATGCTGCCATAATATACATGAACATGATGTTCTTGACAAGATCATAAAACTGAATTACTGAGAGTGCCTTAATGTGGTGCCCTTCTTTTCTTTTTTTTTTTTTTTTTTTTAAACAAGTGTTGCAGTATGCAGGAAATAATGCCATTGATTTTATTCTTATAAGTTGTAAATTTTAGCTTTATCAAAGTATTAAGTGTTTGAGTATAAGCCAAAGAAATTTGTTCAGCTAATCAGAGATATGTAACTGCGTGTTTATAAGTTAGAGTTTTTCCAAGCAGACAAGTGCATTTCCAATTACCAACATTCACATGAATGACACTGAATACTTCTTCATTTTATCATCTTGCTAGCAAGAGAAAAGTGTGTCAATAATGACTATTTTGTTGATAACATCTTATTGCACTATTTATTTTTATCCTGACTAATTTGGCCGTTAAGTTCTTCTGGCATAATATTGCTTAAATTTTGATGATACAAACACTTTATGTAGGACTTTTGATCCCCTCTTTTTTTCTTTTCTTCTCTAAGTTAGTATTTTAGTTAGGGGTGATAATTTAGATATTGACATGATAACACGATACGAAAAGGACATAAAAATTGTGGATTATTGGTTAGGCTTATCATTATCGTGTCATCACGGTCAAGGGCACAAAATTTTCATTCTCATGTTCGTATCACCCCGTTAAATTCGAAATTTTTTAATTGTATATATCACTTGCTATTTCGTAGTTTTATTGTAGATTTTGTATTTTTTGTGTCTAATATTAACTTGTACTGTTATAATGCCAAATTCTGATTTTAAATATAGTTTTTCTTATCTTCCCATATCATTTGTGTCGTATCAACCAAAATCTTTTCATGTGTATGTTGTTGTTGGGAGATGAATTTAATAAAGAGAGATTTTGATTAGATCCCAAAACCTCTGAGTATGACATGTTCAGGATAATCTTGATAGTTGAGTCAGGATTCAGTTTTAGAGTATTCAGGATGTTATCTGCAAAATGTATAGTCAGCAGATATAAATTAGGATAGGTTCTGAAGACTCAAGAAGTTTCAAGAAACCAAGTTTCAAGATGAAATCAAGTTTCAAGTTTCAAAGATGAAATCGAGAAATCAAGACTCAAGATGGAATCGAGATATCAAGACTCGAGTGAAATCGAGAATCAAGACTCGTAGAAAACCGAGATATCAAGACTCAAAGGAGAAATCAAGACTCAAGATGAAGATTCAAGATATCACCAAGATATCCGTGAAGACTCGTAAGACATCAAGACTCGAAGACATCAAGACTCGTAAGACTCAAGACTCGTAAGACCCCAAGACGCAGAAGATCAAGATCAAGATCAAGATCGGCGATATCAAGGCACGCAATTATCAAGACTTCAAGAAATGTATCAATGCTCAAGATAAACCTGAATGTTCCGAGGCACTGAAAATATCTATCCAAGGATTCAATATCGAGAAGAACGCGATTCCTTAGAAAAATAGATATTGGCCAGACATTCACATGCGCACAAAAGGAACTAAGACAAAGTGTTGTTAAGGTTATATCACTTCGGAGATGTAACCAAAAAAGAGCCGTTAGGTTGTCTACCTTTAACTCGGAGACAAAAGTCAAAAAGAAGAAGACAACATCAGACATTCTCGACATCGACAACGACAGTCATTTGAACATGTCAGAAGTACTAAGTTCTAGACTGCAAAAAGTGATGACCAGCTACATAAAAAGCAGTTTACCTAAAACGTGCTAGGGAGTCTCAAACCCTAAATATACCCGTTCATCACACACCATAAGAGGAAACTCATGGAGCTATCTCTTCCAACAGATAGTTTTTCAAGAGTGACCTTGGTGTATGCCTATAAATACTTGTGACCATCTACATTGAAGGTTACGGGAAATTTGTAAGCAACTCAAGAGCTCAAACTTATTATTGCAAGTTGAAGCACTCGAAAACCCAAGAATTTCCCAAGTGCTTTATTTCGAAGAGAGCTCATTCCACTAAGCCTAGCTTGATAAGATATATCCAAAGCTTAGTCGAGATATCCTAGCCTTTTGCATTGTTCTTCATTGTAAAGGATATCTCATCCTAGTTGGAAACCAACCAAGAAACCCCAAACCCTTTGTAAGGTAGTTTGAGTGTGATTGTTGGTGAGATTGGAGTTGTAAAGAGTTAGTAAACTACATTGAGGTAGTCAGAAAGCTCTAGAGAAGAAGTGAGTAATCTATCTTGGATAGACAGAAAGCTTGTGTGTGTTTTGAGTTAGTAAACTACAGAGGTAGTCAGAAAGCTCAAAATAGAAAGGTTAGTAAACTACAAGAGGTAGTCAGAAAGCCTTAGGAAGTGATTAGTGAATTTCTCTGAAGAGATCAGAGAGAGTGGACGTAGGAGCTTGAGTCTCTGAACCACTATAACTTGCTGTGTTCTTTGCTTTCTGTTTTGCTTTGATTAACTGTTGCATATCTTTAAACTGAAAGCATATTTTTCACTGATATTCAGTTGGAATCAATCCACTGAAGTTGCATCTGAACTGAATCACAGCCTAATCACTATTCCATTAAAAGGAAGGTTTTCAGCAAAGCTTAAAACGAGTATAAACTAAGGGCCAACCATTCCGCACATCTGAGTAGCTAGAACAGATAGTTACCAAACTGAACTTACTCTTCTGAGGGTTCAGTAAGTTAGTTATCTGATCCAAGCAGCTCAGGATCTCTGAAAACTCAGGATCAGTTGGGATTATCTGAGGTATCTGAAAGCAGCTCAGGATCACTGTCTCAGGTAGACTTTGACTCAGAGCGATTTGTGCTTCTCAGGACCAAATCATCAGGACAACCTGACCCAAGCTGACCTCAGTAAAGAAAAGTTTTAAAAACACTGAACACGTGTAAGACTCATTTGCACCGGGACCAACAAGTGGTATCAGAGCAGTGGTTCAACTTGACCACCTGCTTTGTTGACCAAAATCTTATTTGCTAAAATACTTGTGGTCTACCTGAACAGATCTTATTTGCTGAATTCTTAAAAGACTCAGACAAAATGTCTTCTAAGAAACTTCCCATGTTCTCAGTAGAGAACTATGATTTATGGAGACTGAGAATGCAGGCTCACCTGTATTCCAAACATGAACGTATGTGGAGAGTGGTCTCTGAAGGGCCATTCCAATTTACTGTGGTGAATCCCAGAGGAACAGAAAATGAGAGAAATGATCCCCGAATAGAATTTCCTAAGTCTGATGACCAACTGACTCTTGAGGAGAGGAAGTTAGTCAATCTAGACTATATTGCTAAAGACACACTATACAGTACAATTGATGATGGTGTGATGGGAATGATTTCTCACTCAGTATCTTTGCAAAAGAAATTTGGGATACACTAGCTGTAATGTGCCAAGGCACAGATCATATCAAGGAAAACAAACTTTCAGTTGCCATTGGAAAGTTTGATAGTTTTGAAATGGAAGGAGGTGAATCTATAGACAAATTGGAAGTCAGATTCACTAGCATTATGAATGATCTGAATGCACTTGGAAAGAGATATCCACAGAGAGAAGTGGCATTGAAAATTCTTAGAGGTCTTTCTAAGAAACGGGATATTCATGCAAAGGGTGATTGAAAACACCAAAAACATTGATTCAATGCCATATCAACAAGTCTTCTCCGAAATTTAAAGGCCTATGAGTTTGTAATTGATAAGAAATCTAAAAAGGTCGACAAAGAAAGATGATTCATCATCTAGTAAAAATGTGGCTTTCAAAGCCGGGATAAAACACAGAAAACTAGAGAGTTCGAGAACTCCCTTGCTAAGAATCGGGATGAGCTTGAGGATAAGCTAGCAAGATCGATGGCAAGGAGGTTTGAAAGACTTAATAATCGATATGGAAAATACAAAAACTATTACAGAATCACAGTACCGGAAGAAAGCCGAGGACAAATCAACCGAGAAGAAGAAGGACTGAAAAAGTCAAAGGATCTTCATCCAAAAGGAAGGACTCCAAGTCCAAAGAAGAAAGTGATCGGGATGATAATGCCAACAGATGCTACAATTGCCAAAAAGAAAGGTCACTTCGAAATGATTGTCCCGACACGAGTGCTAAGGAGAGAAGAGAAAGACAAATTTAAAAGAGACAAGAAGTTCTCTAGCAAGAAAGCCATGGTTGCGGAAAAGAACATTCGAGGAAGGATCTAGCTCTTCGGATGAAATGTTCTCGCACGGTGAAAGTGATGATCTCTCTAATAATGGTCATTGAGGAGGTAAACTCTTCTTTCTCTGTTGTTGCTCCTACACTAGCACAAGAGTTATCAAGTTCAACTCAGAATCCAATTTGACCGATGGATTCTTTTGAGAGTCCGATGAAGGACTATCTTTGTTTTTTGCAAGAACCGCTAAATGAAACTCAAGAGCGTAATAAAGAATCAAGGTCAAAATCTTAAATGGAAAGACTCTAGCAATCTTGAAATCACTTCTCAATTAATGGGAGCTACTTGATGAACTAGATGTTACGAAAGTACAACTCTCGAGAGAAAGAGAAGTTGATAGTGACCCTAATCGAAAAGCTAGAGAAATCCAATTTGAAGAGATTCAAATTTGATCGTAACCAAGTTCAATGACCTCTCCGAGAAGCATGAAACTCTACAGAATGTGAGGATAGTCTTGCGAAAGAAGCTAACTCTATTGAATCTTGCATCTAAAGTAATAGATGAAATTGAGTTATCGAGACCTGCCACTATAAAAAATCTGGATTGGGATACATTCCAGGGGAACCTCACAAGGTCATCTGAATCTTTGCATCAAGTAGCAAGAAGACAATCTTTGTTAAACCAAATGACACCTACACTTCAAACGAAGAAATGCCCAAGGTGTTAGACAAGGAAAAATGACCTATGGTTCCAAAGAAACCCAATGATCGGTAAGAAAGCCCAAACCTCGGTGAAGGCCGAAAAACCCGAGCACTCGATAGGAAAATTTCGTGCAAGTACTTGAAGCCTCGGGCTAAGAATGCAAACACTGAAAGGATCTACACACCAACCATCGAGGAATCTTCGAAGAGAAACACTCAAAGAGACATTCTCAATCAAGAGACCAAGTCCTCGATATCTTGAAAGACCCAAATTCAAGAGACAACAACTGAACCCCACTTGCCTAAGGGTAAAGGTTACCTGAACCCGAGTCAGCAAAGATTCAGACCGGCTGCACAGAAGCCAAAGCAAATGAACAAAAGGCTTGTACCAAAGAAAAATTCTAAGGCTCATGTTTATGCTAAGGCTAGCACTCATACACAGGAAACTGCTAAGGCACCCAGAGTAGTAAATGTGTATGTAGATGTTTATGGAAGACAAATTAGCCACTCTAAAGTGATTAGAGTTGTGAGGCATATTTGGATTCCGAAAGGTACAACTAACCTTGTAGGACCCTACACAAATTGGGTACCTAAGAATTGATCTGTTTTTCAGGAGGAAAACAAGGGCACTGAGCTGATTGAAGATCACATAGCACTGATGAGTGGAAATGAAATTGCCCCTGTTGTATGGTATCTTTACAGTGGATGCTCAAGACATATGACAGGATTCAAGAAGATACTCAGTGACTATGTTGAACAAAGAGGCCCTCAGATCACATTTGGAGATAACTCCAAGAGGATGATCAAGGATATGGAACTTTGGAAATCGATTCAGTTCATATCCATGGTGTTTCATATGTATCTGGATTGAAGCATAATCTGCTCTCAATAAGCCAATTATGTGATAAGGGTTTTAATGTTGAGTTCTCTAAGAACTTATGTTATGTGAAAGATGATATCTCACAGAAAATATTACTAACTGGTACAAGAAAAGGAAATGTGTATCTTGCTGATTCGAGTTCAACTCCTAAAGATACATGTTTGGTTGCAAAAAGTTCCACAGATACCAGTTGGTTATGGCATAAAAGAATGAATCACACAATTTCAAAACCTGAATAAACTTGCAAGATTAGCTCTTGTGAGAGGGTTGCCAAATGAAGTGTTCAGTAAGGAACATGTTTGTGATGCGTGCCAAAAAGGAAAACAAGTTAAAGCATCATTTAAAAGCAAAGTAGATGTTTCTACTGAGAGAATACTTCAGTTGTTGCATATGGATCTTTTTGGTCCAGTAACACCAGTGAACACTAATGGCAGGAAATATACACTCGTAGTAGTTGATGACTACTCAAGATATACTTGGTTCATATTCTTACTCAGTAAGAAAGAGACTCGATATAAAAGTCATCCTCGAATTATGAAAAGGCTCAAGATTGAGAAGAACCCGAGTGTGGTCAAAATCGATCGACAAAGGAACCGAATTTATAAACCATATTATATCGATTATTGTGCAAAGAAATGGAATTACTCATGAAACATCACCGCAAGGACCCCTCAACAAAATGGTGTTCTTTGAGAGAAGAAACAGGACTTTAAAAAGAAGTTTGCAAGGACCATGATAGTGAAGTTGAGATTCCTAAAAGATTTTGAAATTTGGAAGTCAACAACACCGCATGCTATTCACAAAAAAAGAGATCCATGCTGACCAAGAGTCAAGGCAAAACACCATACGAGCTTTGGAATGAAATGAAGCCTCTTGTTTCTTTCTTTCGTGTGTTTGGTTGCAAGTGTTTCATACACAATAATGGTAAAGATCAGTTGAAAACATTTGATAGCAAAGCTGATGAAGGAATATTCTTAGGATATTCTGAAGTCGGTAAAGCTTTCAGAGTTTACAACTGTAGGACTCTTATTGTGGAGGAAACACCTCATGTTGTTTTTGATGAATCTACTTGTGTTCAGAAGAAACAGGAACATGATGCAGAAGAAATGACCAAGAGAATCACCAGATTAAGCCTAAAAAAGAATGACAAATCATCCACTGAACCTAAAAAGAAGAAGTCAATCACCTTCTATGAATGGAGTGACTCAGACTCAGACAAGGAAATTCAGGATGAAACTCAGGATGGTGAGACTCAGGAAAGCCAACACACCAAAGGTGACCAATCTGAACAGACACCAGTTCAGACTCAGGTATGTGATGCCAATGAAGATGTGGTCACAGCTGAGGCAAATTTTGAATCTATCAACCAAAGGGGAACAAATGTCACTGACAATGTTCTGAATAGGATTTCCCCTGAGGAAGATGATTCCCTTTCTCCTTTTCTGTTGTTCCCTGAGTTTAATGAACTAACTGAACCTAACATTTCAAATGTTGAGGATACTATTGAAGGGGGAACATCTAGAAGAAGTTGGTTAGATAGTCATCCTACAACTCAGATTGTGGGTGATCTAACTGAAGGTGTTAAAACAAGAAGGTTCCATGGTGAGAGTGCACTATTATGCTGTTTCCTATCAGAGAAAGAGCCTACTGAGATTGAAGAAGCTCTACAAGATTCTCATTGGATTACTGCTATGCAAGAAGAGTGAATCAATTCTCAAGGAATGAGGTATGGGAGCTGGTGGATAGACCTGAAAGGCACAATGTTATTGGAACCAAGTGGGTATTCAAGAATAAAAGAGATGAGAACAACAACATTGTAAGAAACAAGGCAAGGCTAGTTGCACAAGGTTATTCCCAAGAAGAAGGTTTGGATTATGATGAAACCTTTGCACCTGTTGCAAGACTAGAAGCCATCAGATTGTTTCTTGCATATGCTGCCCACATGAAGTTCACAGTCTATCAAATGGATGTGAAGAGTGCATTTCTGAACGGTGTGCTTAAGGAAGAGGTTTATGTGGAACAACCTCCTGGTTTTAGACAGAATGACCAAGTTTACAGGCTCAGAAAAGCCTTGTATGGTCTTAAGCAAGCACCAAGGGCATGGTATGATACTCTTTCTCAGTTTCTTACTGACCACGGTTTTGTCAAAGGAACTGTTGATAGAACTTTGTTCAGGATAGAAGATGGGGAAGATATCTTACTAGTTCAGATATATGTTGATGACATCATTTTTGAATCTCCAAATCATCAGTTGTGTGAAAAGTTTTCTACACTGATGAAAGGCAAATTTGAGATGTCCATGGTGGGGGAGATGAATTTATTTCTAGGTCTTCAAGTGAAACAATCAAAGGAAGGAATCTTCATCAACCAAGCAAAGTACACCAGAGATCTGATTGCAAAATATGGTGTACAGAATTGCAATGCATTTAGGATTCCCATGAATACTAACTACAAGATAGATCCTGATCCTGAAGGCAAATCAGTAAGTCACACTGATTATAGAGGGATCATTGGATCATTGCTCTATCTCACAGCAAGTAGGCCTGATATAACATTTGCTGTTGGGATATGTGCAAGATACCAAGCTAATCCTAAGGCTAGTCACATGGAGGCTGCCAAAAAGATACTGAAGTATCTTAAGGGCACAATGAATAGAGGATTGTGGTATCCAGCTGATGATAACCTTGAGTTAACTGGTTATTCGGATCTTCGATTATGGAGGTCAGAGAATTGACAGAAGTCCACTACAGAACTTGTCAATTTCTTGGAAGTAAGTCGATATCTTGGTTTTCGAAGAAACAGACCTCGAGCAACCAAGATTATCTTGAAAATTTGAATACATGGTCGCAGAAGTCATTGCTTTCATTCTTTGCTCGCACAACAATTAAGGGATTATAAGGTTGTAGCCAATGAAGTACCAATATTTTGTGATAATAATAGTCTTATTGCTATTTCACAAAATCCGTTATTGCACACCGGATGCAAGCATGTGGATATCGGACATCACTTCATCGTAGATCATGTCGAGAAAAGGACATCAGATGGAGAAAATTCATACTTGATAAGCGGAGAGTCGATATCTGACTAAACCTTTTGGTTTGAATCAAGATTTCGGGAACTATCGATTGAATTAGGGATGTTAGATCCGGTGTATAGAGTAAATCAAAAATTGAAGGTTTTCGGATGCATGAAGTTTTCTCGAAATTCTCTTGAGAAACTCGGATAAAATTGAAAATCTTGGGCGAGTCTCGGGAAACTCGAGATGATGTCTTGAAGGTCGATTACTCAATATCATACTGACATTTTATCAAGGTCAATACTCAGTAAGACTGATAGGAAAATTAGTCTGAAGAGGTAATGACTCATGCAACTCATTTATTGCTTAAGTGAAACTCAGTAATCATTTGCAATAAATACAAAACACCTGAAGAATGTTTTTGGGCGGGACCTTTGAAATTCCAAGGAAGGTCAACAGTCATTAAATGCTCTGTTGCTTTTATTCACCAATGAGGTTAAATTGGCGGCTTACTTTTCGTAGGAGTCCTTTCGCATACCCGATTAGTCGGATGATTAATCTGAACCGTTGATTTTAATTAATCACACGACTTCCCACGAATCGGTCTATATATTCTTTTGGAAGCCATTCAAGCCATTTTTTATAAACCCTCGTTCCCAAAATCCTCTGCAAAATAAAATCCCCTTTGCCCAGAAAATCTTCATCACTCGAAACCCTAACCTTCAAATTCTTCAAAATGACTCTATCCATTTTCGACAGATTGGCCGAAATAAATAAACCATGGTATGAGTACGTGGTTTCTCTGGAGAGTACATCAAATGCTAAGCATGAAGAAGAGGCGCTTCATTTGATCCGACTAGCGAAGCTAACGAATCTAGTCGCGAGCCGACCGGAGGCTGAGTATTCTCGTGAGGTAATAGAGTTCGTCTCTAATATGGAAATAGATGAGGATGATTGTATTGAGTCCAAGATTTCTGTTTCGCATTTAGAGCATACATCGAAGTATGTAGATTTTGTTCGGGAGTTGTACATAGTCCCTAGAAATCTAAACGATGTTTTTGAGTTGTGCGATAGGGGAGATGATCCCACTTTGTATATGTTAGGTCGAGAGCAAGAGTATCTTGATAAGATTACTGAGAATCCTGTTAAGTTTGAGGCGACTTTACATAAGAGGCATTTAAGGCCAAAATACAGAGTTTTGATGGATATAGTGAGCAAGTGTATAATGAGTCGATCGGGGAGTTTTGAGCAGATTAGCACTCCCAAACTCCGATTGATGGCGGCGATAGAGGACTCACCCACCAAGGATTTCAACTGGCTGAAGTATCTGATCAAGGTGGTGAGTGAGCAAGCCAAGGTCATAAAAAAGGAGGACGTCTCAATTTCAATCAAAGGCAAGATCCTCCATGCCACCAAAATAGCTTTTATTTTGGAAATGTGTCGAGAGGAAGAGGATATCTTTGCCAACTCTACTCCTTTCCCTAAGTCCAAAGTAATGTTCAAGCCCATTGCTGCAAAGAGGACCATCAAAGGGAAGAAAGAGAAGAAGGTGGAATCACCTTGTTCTGCTTCTTCTTGAAGAAACCCAACAAGCCAGGGGGAAGGCTTTGTTGGAGGCCAAGAAGGAGCAGGGTGAAAAATTGAAGAAGCAAAAAAACCCTGGCTCCAAAGCGCAAGAGAATGGTGGTTCTCACTGATGATGAGGAGGAGAGTGTGGCTGAGGAGATTCAACCTGAGAGCCAAACTACTCAGAAATCTCCTTTACATGTATTGGCTCAGGCTATCTCAAAGGCACAGGATCAAATTGAGGAGCAAGTCTTCTCTGAGGTTCTTGAGACATCGCTAAGTTCTGACAAGTTTTCTCAAGAAATATTCCAAGGACCTCAGACCTCAGAGAAAGTTTAGATTCCTTCTGAGGAAGTGCTTGGATCAAGCAGAAGATGCTCGATTCCCCGCCGAGGAAATGCCCACTCGGATCTCAGAGCAAACCGAAATTCCCTCGAGGAGGCGCCACTCGGACCTCGAATCAAGTCGATTCAGACCGAGGAGTCGCACCTGCCCCACCCTCGAAATTTCTTTGAGCCTCAGGAGCCGATGAACTTTGATGAGCTCCTGAGTGATCTTTTACTTGATCCTTCAGCAGACTTCTCTACTGAACCTGAGAGCCTGATGCTCAAGAAGGGTGAAGCTGAAGAGACCGAATGGCGAAGCAAGGGGGAACGGTTCATTCTTGACCGCTACCCTGAGCTTAGCTCATTCCCTGACCTCCAAAACATCTTCTTCAGATTGAAGTCAACGGTCTTCATCCTCAACCAGACTCTTCCAGAAATGCTCAACATAGCTTCATTCAGAGGCTTAAGACCGGTGGAATGAGGAAATCTTGCCACGCTCCTTTGAATTCTCAGGATTCAGGAAAACCAAGCTCAGAATGAAAACGTCTGACTTTGATGAGCTGGTAAAGAAGAAGGTTGCTGAGAGGAAGGATGCAGAAGTTGGTGCCCTGAGCTCCAAAGATAAATCTCAGGATGGGGACCAACAAGGGGATGATGAGAGTCAATCTCAGAAGAAGAAAGACTTAACTGATGCTGAAGAGGCTGCTGTTGAACATCCTCAGACTAAAGTTAGCCTTCAGGTAACTTTTGGCACTATTAACAATTATGCCAGGATTCCTGAAGTACCTATCTTTAAATCTGTAATGTCTGATATGCAGACTGAGGCTCAGGTAGACACCCAAGCTCAGGGTGAATCCTGACCCAGATCGAGTCTGGACGCTTCAAGTTCAGATCGAGACTCAGTCGAAACGGCCAAATCGGGGAGACACAGCAGATCATATATGCTCCTGAGATTGATCTCACCCCTGTAATGGAGAAGTTGGAGAAGGTTGAGCCAATCCTGACCAAAGTTGCTCAGATCGAGGAGGTATTGGCCAACCAGGTTAAGAAGATTGAAAGCTTGAGTTCTTCTTCAGAACTGGTGCAACTTCAGAACTCTATGACTGAGAAGCTGACCTCCATGGAAGAAAAGTTAGAAGAAAAGATGGAGGGGGTCAAAGCTGAGATGAATGAAGAGCTGAAGCAAAGGCATCAGGAGCAGACTGAATCTCTAGAAGCTAAATTGGCAGAGAAGAATGAGATGCTGGTAAAGAACGCTGTTGAGGAGATGAGCTCAATGCTCATGGACAAGATGACAGCATGTTCAAGGAAGCTCTCTCTGTAATTTGCTCATCTGTCTGAAAAAAATTCTCGATGGCGAACCACCACCTCGAAGGCTCGAGGAGGAGCAGGATCAACAAGGGGAGGTGCGGAGGTCAAGAAGAACAATATCATATGGATACAAAGACTCTCCAAGCTTCTACCAGAGTATGGATCCAAGAAGGGGAAAGACCCTTCTCCGATCTCGAGAAATTATTGATCAAACTCGAAAGGAAAGAAGATCAAGGAAGTTTAAAAAGAAAATCGTTGCCGGCCATGAAGGAAATAGAGGCCAATGAGAAGTCAAGTTTAAGAAGGTGGAGAAGAAGGGCCTACACTCGTGTTTCATAGAAACAATGCAAGAAGTTGCCGCAGAGAAACCGAGTGGTAGAAGAGTTGGAACAAGCCAAGCCGAGCCGAAATGCCAATTAAAAGAAAAGTCATGGCGTTGAGGAGCCTAAGGGCAAAAGAGCTAAGGCTTCTAAGCCAGTTCAAAGAAAGCTGATTCAGGATATTGAAGAGTCTGAGGAAGTGCCCCAGAAGAAGGTCTTCAATACTAGAAGTGCTCTGAAGTCACTCCAAATTGAGCAAGCAAAGAAAATTGCCGCTTCTGTTTCTGGTGTGCCCGTGATCAGAAAGAAGATGGAAGAAGAGCAGAAAAGAAGGAGTGGTTTCAATAGTTTCGCGAGCAAGAGGAGAGGGACAACACAAGCACAGAAATGGCCGCATGTTGACAAGTGGATGCCAATCCAGCTCAACGATGCATGGGAAGAAATCAAGAGAACTTTTTGGTTCTACTATGATGTGCTCAGAGAGTGGAGGGGAGAAAGCTCAGATCCCAATGAGGCGTTCATTGACTATCTCCTGACCTTCTATCCAAAATACCTTCAAGGATGGATCAATCTTGCGGATGAAGGGAAGTTGCAGATAACAGCCCCCGGTCCATACTCTTACCCTCCTCCTAGACTTGGAAATGGCTTGGTAAATGAAGCAGCCATTTCTCAAGAAATTGCTCAGTACGCCACTCAGTTGGGCCTGACAGGGAACAATCCTGATATCAATAAAGAGAGAGATGCGCTAAAAAGAAGATATTATGGAATATTCAACCTTGAAGTGCCTGCTGATGAGGTGGAAAATCAGAACTGAAGAGCCAGAGCAGAAAAGCAAAAGAAGACTGAAGATCAACTCAGAAGACTCTTGTAATATTCCTATTTTTTTGTCTTTTTGTTTTTGTTAGATAAGACTCATTGTAATCTGTAACTGTCTACTATTCATCAATGAAACCTTATCATTTATGCTCAAAAGATAATATCTCATTATCTTAATTTACATGTCTTTAATTTTGATATGCCTGAATGTTGTCTCTGAAATTAATTGTTGGGAGATTCTCTGTTTAAAGAAATTGTTGGGAGATTCTCTGTTTAGGAAATTGTTGGAGATAAACCAATCTTGTAATAGGAAAAACTGAAACCTGAGTATAGGTTAAGTATTTTGTAACAAGATAGGTTTTGGCATCATCAAAAAGGGGGAAATTGTTGGGAGATGAATTTAATAAAGAGAGATTTTGATTAGATCCCAAAACCCCTGAGTATGACATGTTCAGGATAATCTTGATAGTTGAGTCAGGATTCAGTTTTAGAGTATTCAGGATGTTATCTGCAAAATGTATAATCAGCAGATATAGATCAGGATAGGTTCTGAAGACTCAGTAAGTTTATGAAGAAACTGAAGTTTCAGTATGAAACTGAAGTTTCCGAAGTTTCAGTATGAAACTGAGAAACTGAAGACTCAGTATGGAACTGAGATACTGAAGACTCAGTGTGAAACTGAGAATCTGAAGACTCAGAGAGAAACTGAGATACTGAAGACTCAGTGAGAAACTGAAGACTCAGCATGAAGACTCAGTATATCAGTCAGTATATCTGTGAAGACTCAGAAGACACTGAAGACTCAGAAGACTCTGAAGACTCAGAAGACCCTGAAGACTCAGAAGACAGAAGACTGAAGACTGAAGACTGAAGATCGAAGGATACTGAAGGCACAGTAATTACTGAAGACTCAGTAATGTACTGAATGCTCAGTATAAACCTGAATGTTCCGAGGCACTGAAAATATCTATCTGAAGGATTCAATACTGAGAAGAACGCGATTCCTTAGAAAAATAGATATTGGCCAAGACATTCACATGCATACAAAAGGAACTAAGACAAAGTGTTGTTAAGGTTATATCACTCAGAGATGTAACCAAAAAGAGCCGTTGTGGTTGTCTACCTTTAACTGGAGACAAAAGTCAAAAAGAAGAAGACAACACTGTACATTACTGACACTGACAGCGACAGGTCACTGAAACATGTCAGAAGTACTAAGTTCCAGACTGCAAAAAGTGATGACCAACTACATAAAAAGCAGTTTACCTAAAACGTGCTAGGGAGTCTCAAACCCTAAATATAGCCGTTCATCACACACCATAAGAGGAAACTCATGGAGCTATCTCTTCCAACGGATAGTTTTTCAAGAGTGACCTTGGTGTATGCCTATAAATACTTGTGACCATCTACATTGAAGGTTACGGGAAATTTGTAAGCAACTCAAGAGCTCAAACTTATTATTACAAGTTGAAGCACTCGAAAACCCAAGAATTTCCCAAGTGCTTTATTTCGAAGAGAGCTCATTCCACTAAGCCTAGCTTGATAGGATATATCCAAATCTTAGTCGAGATATCCTAGCCTTTTGCATTGTTCTTCATTGTAAAGGATATCTCATCCTAGTTGGAAACCAACCAAGAAACCCCAAACCCTTTGTAAGGTAGTTTGAGTGTGATTGTTGGTGAGATTGGAGTTGTAAAGAGTTAGTAAACTACATTGAGGTAGTCAGAAAGCTCTAGAGAAGAAGTGAGTAATCTATCTTGGATAGACAGAAAGCTTGTGTGTGTTTTGAGTTAGTAAACTACAGAGGTAGTCAGAAAGCTCAAAATAGAAAGGTTAGTAAACTACAAGAGGTAGTCAGAAAACCTTAGGAAATGATTAGTGAATTTCTCTGAAGAGATCAGGGAGAGTGGACGTAGGAGCTTGAGTCTCTGAACTACTATAACTTGCTGTGTTCTTTGCTTTCTGTTTTGCTTTGATTAACTGTTGCATATCTTTAAACTGAAAGCATATTTTTCATCGATATTCAATTGGAATCAATCCAATTTGAAGTTGCATCCGAACCAATCACGGCAATCACTATTCCATTAAAAGGAAGGTTTTCAGCAAAGCTTAAAACGAGTATAAACTAAGGGCCAACCATTCCGCACATCTGAGTAGCTAGAACAGATAGTTACCAAACTGAACTTACTCTTCTGAGGGTTCAGTAAGTTAGTTATCTGATCCAAGCACTTTCGAGATCTCTCGAAAACTCGTGATCACTTGGGATTATCCGAGGTATCTGGAAAGCACCAGATCACTGCCTCGAGTAGACTTTGACTCGGAGCGATTTGTGCTTCTCAGACCAAATCATCGTGACAACAACGACCCAAGTCGACCTCGAGAAAGAAAAGTTTTAAAAACACTGAACACGTGTATTCCCCCCCATACACGTGTAAGACTCGTTTGCACCGGGACCAACAGTTGTGTTGACAAAAAATAAAATAAAAAATCGTTGTGTGTCGTGTTAGCACAAATTCATATCGTGTCATGTTTGTGTTTAGTCTTATCGTGTCGTTATCATGTGTTACGATTCCACATCGGTTCCACATGAAAGTGTGGAAGGGTATATAAGTGGTAGTCAATCCTTAATCTTTAATCATGGTTTTGGGTTAAGTTAGGGCTCCCTAGCTTATATTCCTAACAATTGACGCCGTCTGTGGGAAAACTCGGACGGGCTGCGGAATGGGGCTACCCGATGGTGGGCCCAGGGGTTGCCACCCGGATGTGGGCCCAAGGGGGGTTGCCACCCAGGAAGTGGGCCTTGGCATATGGGTTGCCACCCGGAGTGTGCCATCCATGGACGCCCGGCTTTAAGGGGGGTTCGATTGTTACGATCTCACATCGGTTCCACATGAAAGTGTGGAAGGGTATATAAGTGGGAGTCAATCCTTAACCTTTAACCATGGTTTTGGATTAAGTTAGGACTCCCTAGCTTATATTCCTAACATCATGTCGAAACATAATACAAAAGTGTGAATTGTCACCCCTAATGTCAGCTGCTTAGAAGATTGAAAATAGAAGAGAACCAAGATTCAAGACAGTTGAAACATGTTCGCAACCAAGGCAGAACTTGTATGGAATAAATCTACATTGAAGTAGAGCACTTGAAATCCACCAAGTAATTTTTGATGTATTTGATCTCTGGTTGTCTAAAGTAAAACCCAAAAAGTTAATACCACTTGAACTATCGCAACTTGTCCACCGTTTTTTTCATAGTTAACTAGAGTATGTTGCATGCTTTGTAGTTTAAAATTATATGCTTACCTCTGATTTGAATAATAAGGTAGAGTATTTCTTTTAGAATTTGGGAGGGGGCACATATGATAATTTTTAAGAGTATTTTGTCCACAAAGTGAAAGTGGATATAAATTATTTTTGAAAGTTGTGTAGGTAATTTTTTTTAAAAATTAATACTAAATGGATAGTTTTGATTATTTTTTTGAGTTGCTAATTGGTAGGACGTGGAAGCAAATACCTAGCTAATGAAAATAGACAGAGGTGCATAAATTTCTCTGGTGCCCATGTTTAATCAGACAAGTCCAATACACAAAATCCAGATTTACTGAATTATTAAAAAAATTAAATACTATTTTATTATTATTATTAGAATGTGGCAACGTTGAACTATTTGTGCTCCCGTGTTTTCGCGTGGTCATAACTACCCCTTTTGCATTCCCATTCCCTATTTAATCCAATGCTTCTCCACGATTCACTTTCATTCCCGCATCAATCAATTTCATCTCACATTTTTCTTGATTTCCAGGTATTAATACATTTATCTATTATTACTGTTTCGTCATTCTATTGCAGTCATGTATTAGTATTAGTGCTGGATTTCGTGTGCATCGAATCGAATAAATATTCTAATTAGGTTGAATTTCTTCGATTGTTCATCGAATTCATGCTTACATTTTCTGAAATGATGCACGATTTTACAGCTTTTGTTTGTTTGCGATCCTTTTTATAACTGCGCGATATGGTTTTCGGAACTCTGGTTGCAAATATTTTCATTTTGAGTATTTTAGATCTGCTAAAATTAAGAACAATTCAGCTTCATTGTTTATTTAAATCGTTGATCTGATTTTGCCAAGTGATTAAGCTGCCTCTCATAAATTAGTCAATGGTGAGCATTTGGTCTTTTCACATTCTGTGTATTGAACACAAATCTCTAATTTCATGTTATTGTCAGATACATTTATGAGGATGGCCTATTAGAAAGAATCAATTTGCATATGAATATTAAATCTAAATCTATATGATTGAAGCTATGTATAGATACATATATGCTGACACACATGTTTCAGTGAAAATGACTGATCAGAATGGAGCTGACGATTCATCAAACAGCCGTGCTCCTCGCTTAAACGAGCGGATCCTCTCATCCTTGTCCAGGAGATCAGTTGCTGCTCATCCTTGGCATGATCTTGACATTGGTATGACTTAATTATCAACTCAATTTTATTCAAATACAAATTCATATCTGACAAACTTTTTTTTTTCCCTCCTTTTTGGCAGGTCCTGGAGCTCCCCAAATTATTAATGTTGTATGTAATCCTTACATTCTTAACTATGTTACACTTTTGTAGAAATATTATAATTTGATTGACATATGAACTCTTTTGACATTGAAATTGAACAATTCCCCTGCTAGGACACTAATATTTCCCTATGCCTTAATTTAACTATTAAGAAATTTTAGTTATGGTTTAGAGGGGAACATTCCATTTCCATCCTTTATATCCACTGCATATTATCATAAAGGTTATACTGGAAATCTTTGAACATTGCTAACTATTATCCTGATATGTGATTCTCAATTCTTTCTTTCCGCATGCTTTCTGAAACGTGGCAACTCAAATGTTCTCTAATACTTTCAAGAAACATTTTAACGAATTCATAGTTTTTCCTGCCTGTGATTTGCAAATATATGCTTGTCTTGAATATTGTGTTGATGCATTCGTGTAGGTGATTGAGATACCCAAAGGGAGTAAAGTGAAATATGAACTTGACAAAAAAACTGGTTTGATCAAGGTATGAATTCACTATACATTTGTTTTCAGATGACGATAAATTGATCTCAACAACCAACATATAGAACCATACATTGTCAATATTTATATCAACTGTTTCAATGAAATTTCAGGTTGATCGTATACTATATTCATCTGTGGTCTATCCTCACAATTACGGTTTCATCCCTCGCACACTATGCGAAGATAATGACCCAATGGACGTTCTAGTTCTCATGCAGGTAGGCACTTTATCAAAAGTTACAATCAATTAAATTGTTTCAGATAACTACATGCCACAGATTAATGATGGATAATTTACATAGTTTTCAATAAGTACACTTTGCTTTCTGTTTATTTTGTTCTTGTAATTATGTATCACACTGAAGAAGATTCTATCACAGGAACCTGTAGTTCCTGGTTGTTTTCTTCGAGCTAGGGCCATCGGCTTGATGCCTATGATTGATCAGGTTAGACAACTAGATCAAAGAAAAGAGCCTTTATTTTCTTACTTGTTGAATATGAATGATACTGAATTTATCTAGAAATATTTTATCAGGGCGAGAAGGATGATAAGATCATTGCTGTATGTGCTGATGATCCAGAGTATCGCCACTACACTGATATCAGCCAACTGGCACCTCATCGTCTGACAGAAATACGACGCTTCTTTGAAGATTGTATCCTTTTTTAAGCATAACAAATTTCCTCTGATTTTGAAATTTCCCTTCCATTTTATGTCATTTGATTTCCAATGAACAGAGGTATTGTATTTTCTTAACAAGTATTTAGACAAGAAGAATGAGAATAAAGAGGTAGCAGTGGATGAGTTTTTACCTTCTAATACTGCTGTTGAAGCCATCCAATACTCAATGTATGTCTTAAATTATAATGTAGTATTCGTTATGCTATGTTGCAAAGGCGGCTTCACTAGAAATTATTCTTAAAAATCCCAATTCTTTGAATTTCAGGGACCTTTATGCTGAGTACATCATGCAGACTTTGAAGAAGTAAAGGATGCATTACACGAAGCACGAGTTATTTCTGAAACGCAAGATTGGTTCCAATCTCCTGCAATTTTCACCTATTTTTTTGTCAACATTCTTTGATATTTGTTCTTTTCTTTAAAAGAAGTTTCGTGTATGGAAAACTTATTCCCACGTTGATAACATTGTCAAAATTCGATGTTCGCCTTTTTCCTCTCTTTTTTTTTTTATTTTTTATAATATGTCGCCTGTGTCTGTCTGTATGACATTTCGGTTAGAAAGTAACACAAGAACCAAGCTGTCTTTTTAGGTTCCAAGAGTTTGATGGATTCTTGAATTTGAATGAAGATAATGATAATCAAACACTTTCTTATAAGCTCGTTGATCAAAATTCATTAATCTTAGCATGTTGATAAGATGATAAGATACAATTACTTAAGTTGGATTAAATTTTGAAGGTTTACATACTGATCCTATCCACAAAGTCTGTGTTTGATCTTTTATTTAATTGCTTTATTAGTTTGCCTAACATGTTTTATGGACTTTTATTTTTGGACTTTAGTATTTTTATCTGGTTTAAGAAAAATATTGAGACGTGGATGATTATGAATTAATCTTCCCTTTTGCCTATCTTATCGGTATTCTTTAATGAATCAACATTAGGTGTTCTTCGTTCATCCTTTGCACGCTGCATCACTTAGTAGTGCATACCATCCTCACACAGATGATCAGACTGAAGTAGTTATTAATCGTTCGTTTTCTCATTGGAGACAACTTGAAATCGTCGGATATGAAATTTGGAAATGAAGAATTTGCCCACAATGTTGTTATTAGCCGAAGCACATATTATTGTCCCTTTCATATAGTGTATGTTGTAAATTGTTTTTGTATTTCAAATGATTTATAAACTTTATTTATTTTATTTTAATTGATATAGACTTGGTTTTTTATCAAATTAAATCTTATCATATATAATGAGATTTTACCAAGTCAAAAGTGAATATTCTAACTTATCTTTATTGCAATCACGTTTCAAAGTTTATTCGGTTGATATTTTCTTCCGTTTCACAAGCATAATTCTCGGTCTTACAAATTTATTTTGTTCCTATTTTCATACATAAAATCGTGTTCTCTTATTATTATTTATATGTGAGTTTGGCAATTTCAGATGAAACTCTCACATAATTTTTCATACTGAATATTATATCTCCCTTCATTCTTTTTTTGCTCGGTTTATATTATTCGGTTACTCCGATCCTGGTCCTAGATTTATCCTAAAAGGCTTGATGAATCATGGAAGATTGCAAAGTGTAATTCCTTAAGGAAGCATTTTTTGCACTCCACAAGTGTTTTTCTTCTGTATATATGTACTTATTGCATTAAAATCTTTCATGAATTTCCTGTTCATAAATAATTCATATGTTTGAAGTGGTTTTTTCTCCTGCTTGGTATAGCCTATAGAAGGATTACAACTTTTGACTTGCATAAATTAAGTGTGCAATTTTTGAGGTGCATATTAATTACAGAGTCTTTTATTCCTATATTATTTAATTATTTTACTTGGTTCATACTGATTTAATTGTTGAAAAAGGAAATGCTTGAAACTAAACTTCAATAGCATGAAAATTTATAGTTATTTGGGATGCTGCAACTTTTTATGATTAATGTACTTCGTGTGAGTTTGGACTTTGGAGATTAAGGGTCTTATGCTTGCAATTTGGAGCTTTTATATATGGATGGAAATTGGAAATCTTGGTGTGGCTGGTCATTAGTTTTGAAAAAAAAATTCACACTACTACTCCTTTAGTTTCGTTCTTCAATAATTAACTAGGTAAGATGTGTTGTAGCATTGGAGGCAAAGAATATAGAACTCTTTGACCTTATTATTCCTTTGAATCATGAGTTAATATCTCATGCGCCTGTTGATAATAGAGTTGATATTTTCCGGAGTGAAAAGAATTTTTGCAAATGAGTTTTATACTTTGTTGAAAAGGATTTCCAAAATATTTCAAGTTATATTATTTCAAATGATTCAAATTTTCACTACAAAAATAACCTGATTTAACTAGGGTATTTAAAGAGGGGTTGGAAACCCTCGTTAATTAACGAGGGTTTTAACGAGAGATCTGATTCACAAGGGTTTCATGAGGGTTTTTATGAGGGCGCGTTTAACGAGGGTTTAAAACCCTCGATATTTTCCACGCGACATTTACCGAGGGGCCTGCGCCCTCGCCATTTTCCACGCCTTGTTTAACAAGGGGCGCGGGCCCTCATTAATTTCGAAAAGCCCTCGGAAATATGAAGTTGTGACGTCTCTTCAATATTATTTTCCTGAACTTCTCTAAACTCTTCTAGCATTTAATTAACCAAAATAAAAAAATGCAATTTCTCAGCCTTATTAATACCTTCAAATCCCTGGAGCTTCCTGCTTCCATAATCCCACAGAAGACAGATACCCAAATCCCCCCTTAAAAAAAAAAAAAAAAAAACCTTCAAATCCCTCTTTCACAAACCAAATACCAAATAGCAGCAAAAAAAAGTCCTACGTCATCAACTTCTCACAAGTTTATAAATCAAGTTTCACCAAATCTGGTAATCAGGGATAGACAATGTCATTTATTCCCTGAGTTTTCAACCCATTCTCCTTCGATCTGCGCGATCCGTTCCGCGATCTCAGCAGCTCCGATGGCGGCGAGGCAGCGCATTCGCAGCAGCGCGAATCAACTAGAAGGAGACGGCGGAGGCGCACGTGTTCAAGGCGGACGTGCCCTGGCTGAAGAAGAGGAGGTGAAGGTGGAGATCGAGGACGGAAACGTCCTACAGATCAGCGGCTGATGCAGCGGGCGTATCAATTGAAGGACAAACACCTTCTACCTTACGTTGATTCACAGATGAATACCGTAGAGATAGGAAATAAGGGAAAACCCTAGTTTTGTTTATAAATCATCCAAGTCTCAAAAAATCCCAAAACAGAGTATAAATATGAACGGCAAAACAATAACGTAAATAAAAGTTCACAAACAGGTCCAATAAGGAAAGCAATTAAAAGAACACGAAATTAATTAAAAGCGGCACGGGTCTTCGACTTGTCAAGGCCCAAAGGATCAGCCTTCTTGAGATATAACGCCGCAACTTCATCTCCATCATTCTCGCCATCTTTGAGACGATTCGCCCTCGAATCGGAATCAGCTTCATCTCCAGAAGAATTATCGCCCTCGAAAGGAACCAAGTGCTTCACATTAAAGACATCTGCAGTGCGAATGTGACTAGGCAGGCGAAGGCGATAGGCATTCGGGTTAATCTTCTCAATAATCTCGACCGGACCAATCTTCCTCGAAACCAGTTTATTGTACTCATGAAGCGGAAACCTGTCTTTCGTGAGGACCGCCCAAACATAATCCCCCACAGTGAATTGGACGTCCCGACGACGTGCATCAGCAGCGTGCTTGTACCGTGCATTGGCTTCCTCGAGGCACTGCTTCGTGGAGCGGTGCAATTCCTGGATGTCAGTGATGAGCTCGGTTGCACGTAGGTCTTGAGGCTTAGGCGAAGGTAGCGTCAACAAATCGATGGGAGCACGAGGTATAACACCATAAACCACCAAGAAAGGACATAACCCCGTACTTCTATTCACTGCCAGGTTGTGTGCGAACTCCGCCGAACTCAATTTAGTGTCCCATGATTTCAGATTATTCCCCACCAAGCAACGTAACATATTGCCCAACGAACGATTAACCACCTCGGTCTGACCATCAGTCTGTGGATGATAGGCACTACTAAAATTCAATGCGGTGTTAGCCATGCGCCAAAGTGTGCGCCAGAAATGACCAAGAAAACGAGTCCCGATCGGAAACAATGGAGAGTGGGAGACCATGCAAACGAAATATGTCGCGAAAGAATAGCTGCGCGACGTGCACGACGTCAGTGGTGTTTTTGCAAGGGAGGAAATGTGTGAGAATAGATATGAGATCACCGATAATTGGTGATTAGAGAATTCCACTAATATATACAAGGGGATTACAACAAGATCTCCATAATTATAGGAAATAAATCAAAAGGATAAATACAAGTGTATCCTAAATACAAAGAATATTGACCTATTCAATACTTCCCCTAATACCCCCCGTCAAGCTTTGCGTGGGATGAAGACAAACGCAAAGCTTGGAGCGTAAAAACTCAAAGGCTGGTCGTGGAAGACTCTTGGTGAATATGTCCGCTAATTGAAGATTAGTAGGGACAAACTGAGTGTGCAACCTTCCGGATGAGACAAGTTCACGAACAAAGTGGCAATCTATGTCAATGTGCTTTGCCCGTTTATGGGCAATAGGATTTTGACTGAGAAATATAGCGCTCTTGTTGTCACATAAAAGCACTGGACGATCCGGAGGAAGTTGTCGAAGCTCATGAAGCAAGTTGCATAACCAAACGATTTCAGAAGCGGCATTGGCAAGGGCCCGGTACTCGGATTCGCAGCTCGAACGGGCAACAGTAGGTTATTTCTTTGCACTCCAAGAAACAAGATTACCACCTAAGAAGATGGAATAACCATAAGTGGAACGGCGTGTTTCAACACATCGAGCCCAATCTGCATCAGAATATCCCACAATAGACTTTTCTGGACGATGAGTAAAGGACAAACCATAGTGAATGGTGCCTTTCACATAACGGAGAATCCTTTTGACGGCGAAGAAGTGATCATCAGTAGGAGAGTGGAGAAATTGACTAACGGAGTTGACAGCGTAAGAAAGATCCGGCCTAGTGATAGTCAAATATTGTAAGGCCCCCACTAAAGATCGATAAAGTGTTGGATCTCGAAACTGAGCACCTGTACTAACCAAAGATTCTCCAGCAATCAAAGGAGTGGCAATTGGTTTACAGTCCAACATGTCCGCACGCTTTAGAATATCATGGGCATACTTAGCTTGCCCCACAAACAAGCCATCAGATGTGTAAGAAATCTCAAGCCCCAAGAAATAATTTAATTTCCCGAGATCTTTGATGGCGAATTCGGAGTGAGTACGAGCAATGAAGCGGCGGAGCATATCCTGATCATTTCCTGTAATAATAATGTCATCGACATAAAGAAGGAGATATATAACTGACGTACCTTTTAGAAGGTAAAAAAGTGAGGAGTCAGATTGAGTCTGACGGAAGCCCAAAGACAACAGATACGAGCTGAAGCGTTGAAACCAGGCTAAAGGAGCCTGACGAAGACCGTAGAGAGCCTTCTTCAACCGACACACATGATCAGGATATCTAGGATCAACGAAGCCTGGAGGTTGGGACATGAACACAGGCTTTGTAAGCACACCATTCAAAAAAGCATTCTTCACATCCAACTGATGAAGAGGCCAGTTGTGATGAACAGATAATGCCAGAATAATCCGAACTGTTGCAGCCTTGACAACCGGACTAAATGTGTGATGAAAATCCGAGCCTGGAACCTGAGTAAACCCCTGAGCTACAAGATGAGCTTTGTGTCTCTCGATTGAACCATCCGAGCGAAACTTGGTTCGAAACACCCATTTAGACCCGACAATGTTGGCATTAGGCGGAAGCGGCACTAAATCCCAAGTGTGATTTTCATTAAGTGCATCAATTTCTGTTGGGGAATGAGTTGCACAGATCTATTCGGGTGAATATTTAAATACAAATTTAATTCATTAATTATTACTAGCATGAATTAATCCTATATTAATTCAAATAATAATTGCAACAACATATCATGCATATAAAAAGCCACGTAAAACCTACGCATACGGAATCTACGGGTTTACGTGAACGTACCTCTCGGGATGGCAGTGGCTTTGGTCGGACGGACTAACCAAAAGGACTTCCCAAGTATTCCCTTAGCCCTTGCTCGACAATCCGATGGAAGGATACTCTCGAACAATTAACAAAAGGAAAAAATAAACTTTGTTGCACCACTTATGTGGATTTGCTAATATTTCCAGCACATGGAATTGTACTTGGGAATGAACTAATCATCCCCTATTTATAGGAGGGAGGGTGAACGAAATTTATGTGATATTTCAATGTGGGAAAAGACTTTTCTTGGTCACCAAGAAATCTTGAATATATCCCTTATATTCTTTATCCCATAATTAAAATATTCCACAAAAATCCCACCTCCTCTATTATGGACATTATTTTCGAAAATTTGATGATGCAAGAATCCAAGATTTGGATCTTCTTGAATTTATGAGATATTCTTGTATTTCAAGAAATACATATCTTCCATAATATCTTTTCAAGAAAATCAAGAAATCTTTCTTGCCCTCTATTTTCAAAAATTTTGAAATCTCTCTCATGAATAACCAAGTGTGAGATTTCTTGAATTTAATGAGATAATCTTGTATTCCAAGAATACATATCTTCATTCCATAACAAAATTCAAAGAAAATCTTTCTCCCTCTTTTATCCATAAATTTCAAAAAAAATTTAGAGGAAATATAAGCAACAATATTTATTTTATTTTAATCACCTTTTTCGCTTATTGGACTATATATGTTGGGCTACTCGGGGGGGCCTTTAGGAGAATTAAGATTGGGCCTTCTAATGGATCTTGAATATCTAATATTGAGCCACAATATAATTCAAGCCCATAAATATTAATTAATCCCACTACATAATTAATATTGACCATCCATCTTAACCCATATTACACCAATATGGCTCCGGTCATTATTTTTTAGTGTTTAAGATTATCTAGCCCATTAATTAATTCAAGCCAATGAAATAGCTTTCCGTTAATTAATATCTTTTGTCCTTAATTCGAGGAAATCGGTTCAACATTATTATCCATACCTAAACTAATTCCACTTACAAGATTTGGTATGATAAAACTTATGAACCTCCCAAGGGGCAAATCAAACAAGCGTGCTTGCACACGATTCTTCAGATTAAATCTTAGCAATCACATGTGACCAATAATATTGCCCAAAGATAAAAAGTATTGAATCTCTCTCCGATTCGCTACCCATGATAAGTCAAAGCAATAGTTACCAATCCCACGTGATCCTATTTAAGGGGCGTGGGTTAAGAAACAACGAACCACCGAGGTCTAATTCTTCCTTGTTACGCTCAAGAATTTATCCTCCTCAGAGGTCCTATTCAACAAGATCATGCACTAGTGTAATCTCTTGGTCAAGACAAACCAATCTCGAGCCTTACACCTCAACCTTTCGCGATGGTTGTTCATTTCCATCTAGGTCGTGAATGGCGTACTTTTTAGTTACAAGAGACCATTAATTTAATCTTCGTGATCCGGTATCACTAAATTAACTACAATGTAACACGTCACAATTATTGAAACGTTTATGCAAAGAAATATATAAACATTCAATCATATTTAAAGCATCAGTGATAAACAATTTATTTCAGTAAATAAGTCTGAAAATTCAGTTTCGATTATACAAAGTAAAAAGCATACTTTTCAGTATAATCCCAACAATCTCCCACTTATACTCAAAGTCTGCTTTTAAGTATACTACAACACCTCTCGCATAGTCCGTGACATCTAATGTCACCTACACGAACCTAATAATTTCTCCCACTTATACTCAAAGCAGATTGGCAACGGTCTTGACACCCATTCCACTCACATGTCTCTCGAATGTATTCAGAGGTAGACGCTTTGTGAATGGATCTGCTAGGTTGTCCTCAGACGCTATCTTTGCCACATTTATATCTCCTCTCTTAACGATTTCTCGTATAAGATGTCTTTCCTTTAAAGTGTTTGTTTGACTCGTGGACTCTTGGTTCTCTTGAATTTGCAACTGCCCTTAGCAGATATTGCTAGACAAATTCAGAACACCATCCAAGTCCACTAAGAAGATGTAGAGCCCAATCGGTTCTTTCACTGCTTCACAAGCAGCTACTTACCCGAGTCCCATGGTTGAGTCAGTGATGCATTTCTGCTTCACACTCGTCCATTTGATGGCTACACTTCCCAAATGGAAACACACTAACCGAGGCAGATAATTTTTGGAATCTAAATCTGATTGAAAATCCTAGTCCGTGTAGCCGATGGGGATTGGAGTATCTGACTGATAAATCAACATTCTATCCCGAGTTCTTTTCAGACACTTCAGAATGTTTTTAACTATCGTCCAATGCGCTTTCCCTGGGTTACTTTGATATCTTGCTACCATGCCTATGGCAAAAACAAATATCCGGTCTCGTTCACAACATTGCATACATAAGGTTTCCGACAGCCGAAGCACAAGGAATACCTTTCATGTCATCTATCTCCTTTTCGTCTTAGGGAACATTTTCTTGGATAGATGGATTCCAAGTCTGAAAGGTACGAATCCTTTCTTGGAATCTTGCATGCTGAATCGTTTCAAGACAGTGTCTATGTATGAAACTTGCGATAACCCGATCATCCTTTTCTTGCGATCTCGGGTGATCTTGATCCCAAGGATGTGTCCGGTTTTCCCTAAGTCTTTCATATCAAACTGTTTTGAAAGCCATGCCCTTACGTCTGATAACACCTTCACATTGTTCCCGATGATCACAATGTTATCTACGTATAGTAATAAGAATATCAATGCAGTTCTGATACGCTTCTTATACTCACAACTTTAAAACTCGTTTTGATCAAACCCATAAGACTTCATAACATGATCAAAACATTGGTTCCAAGCTTTGGATGCCTGTTTGAGTCCGTAAATGGACCTCTTGAGCTTACAAACTGGGTGTTCTAGGCCTGTTTCAATGAAAACTAGGGGTTGTTGCATATAGATCTCTTTATCAAGACTTCCGTTAAGGAAAGCTGTCTTGATATCCATTTGCCAGATTTCAAAGTCTAAAATGCGCAGCAATCGATAAGAGAATACAGATGGACTTAAGCATGGCTACGGGCGAAAAAGTTTCCTCATAATCGATCCATTTCTTTCTGAGTATAACCTTTCGCCACTAGTCTTACTTTAAAGGTTTCAACCTTCCCGTCCAGTCCTCTTTTCCTCTTATATACCCACTTGCATCTAATGGGTTTGACCCCATTAAGTGGTTCGACTAGCTCCCACACTCTATTATGAAACATAGAACCCATTTCGGCTCTCATTGTTGTTTGCCAAGACCCTGCATCCTTATCTTGGAGTGCCTTGTCATATGTCCATGGGTCTGATTCCGGGAATCAAATCCGAGGACTCTCCTATTCCCATGAATCTCTCGGGCTGTCAAACAACCCTCCCACTATGACAAGGCTCCGATTGTGAAAGCGTATCGTTTGGTATATCATCTAGTACAGTTGGCACTGAGGTTTGCCCTCTAAGCTCATTTAAGGTAATCTCACTTCTGGGTTTTCTTTGGGTTCTATAGTTTTCTTCCAAAATCTAAAGTGGGTGCGGATGTCCACCTTTTGATCTTCGGAACTATAGAACATTCACCCTTTTGTTCCCTCGGGGTATCCTGTTGGGGAATGAGTTGCACAGATCTATTCGGGGTGAATATTTAAATACAAATTTAATTCATTAATTATTACTAGCATGAATTAATCCTATATTAATTCAAATAATAATTACAACAACATATCATGCATATAAAAAGCCACGTAAAACCTACGCATGCGAAATCTACGGGTTTACGTGAACTTACCTCTCGGGATGGCAGTGGCTTCAGTCGGACGGACTAAACAAAAGGACTTCCCAAGTATTCCCTTAGCCCTTGCTCGACAATCCGGTGGAAGGATACATGCGAACAATTAACAAAAGGAAAAAATAAACTTTGTTGCACCACGTATGTGGATTTGCTAATATTTCCAGCACATGGAATTGTACTTGGGAATGAACTAATCATCCCCTATTTATAGGTGTGAGAGTGGTCGAAATTTGTGTTGTTTTTCAATGTGGGATAAGACTTTTCTTGGTCACCAAGAAATCTTGAATATATCCCATATATTCTATTTCCCATAATTAAAATATTCCACAAAAATCCCACCTCCTCAAGATATGGTATTTTCGAAAAATATAAGGTGCAAGAATCCAAGATTTGGATCTTCTTGAATTTATGAGATATTCTTGTATTTCAAGAAATACATATCTTCCATAATATCTTTTCAAGAAAATCAAGAAAATCTTTCTTGCCCTCTATTTTCCAAAATTTCGAAAATCTCACTATGAATAACCAAGTGGGAGATTTCTTGAATTTAATGAGATAATCTTGTATTCCAAGAATACATATCTTCATTCCATAACAAAATTCAAAGAAAATCTTTCTCCCTCTTTTATCCATAATTTTCAAAAAATTAAGAGGAAATATAAGGAACAATATTTATTTTATTTTAATCACCTTTTCAGTTATTGGACTATATGTTGGGCTACTCAGGGGGCCTTTAGGAGAATTAAGATTGGACCTTCTAATGGATCTTGAATATCTAATATTGAGCCACAATAAAATTCAAGCCCATAAATATTAATTAATCCCACTACATAATTAATATTGACTATCCATCTTAACCCATATTACAATCAATATGGCTCCGGGTCATTATTTCCGTGTTTAAGATTATCTAGCCCATTAATTAATTCAAGCCACTCAAATAGCTTTCCGTTAATTAATATCTTTTGTCCTTGGTCGAGAACGGTTCAACATTATTATCCATACCTAAAACTAATTCCACTTGCAAGATTTGGTATGATAAAACTTATGAACCTCCCAAGGGGCAAATCAAGCAAGCGTTTGCACACAATTCTTCGATAAAATCTTAGCAATCACATGTGACCAATAATATTGCCCAAGATAAAAAGTATTGAATCTCTCTCGATTAAGCTACCCATGATAAGTCAAAGCAATAGTTACCGATCCCACATGATCCTATTTAAGGGACGAAGGTTAAGAAACAACGAACCATCGAGGTCTAATTCTTCCTTGTTCGATTCAAGAATTTATCCTCCTCAGAGGTCCTATTCAACAAGATCGATCATGCACTAGTGTAATCTCTTGGTCAAGAAAAACCAATCTGAGCCTTTACACCTCAACCTTTCGCGATGGTTGTTCATTTCCATCTAGGTCGTGAATGGCGATTTATAGTTTTCAAGGATCATTAATTTAATCTTCTCGTGATCGGGTATCACTAAATTAACTACAGTGTAACACGTACGAATTATTGAACAGTTATGCAGTAAATATATATAACATTCAATCATATTTAAAGCATCAGTGATAAACAATTTATTTCAGTAAATAAGTCTGAAAATTCAGTTTCGATTATACAAAGTGAAAGCATACTTTTCAGTATAATCCCAACAATCTCCCACTTATACTCAAAGTCTGCTTTTAAGTATACTACAACACGTCTCGAGTAGTCCGTGACATCTAATGTCACCTACACGAACCTAATAATTTCTCCCACTTATACTCAAAGCAGATTGGCAACGATCTTGACACTCATTCCACTCACATGTCTCTCGAATGTATTCAGAGGCAGACGCTTTGTGAATGGATCTGCTAGACTGTCCCCAGACGCTATCTTTGCCACATCTATATCTCCTCTCTTAACGATTTCTCGTATAAGATGTTTTTTCTTTAATGTGTTTGTTTGACTCGTGGACTCTTGGTTCTCTTGAATTTGCAACTGCCCCTAGCATATATTGCTAGACAAATTCAGAACACCATCCAAGTCCACTAAGAAGATCTAGAGCCCAATCGGTTCTTTCACTGTTTCACAAGCAGCTACTTACCCGAGTCCCATGGTTGAGTCAGTGATGCATTTCTGCTTCACACTCGTCCATTTGATGGCTACACTTCCCAAATGGAAACACACTAACTGAGGAAGATAATCTCTGGAATCTAAATCTGATTGGAAATCCGAGTCCATGTAGCCGATGGGGATTGGAGTATCTGACTGATAAATCAACATTCTATCCCGAGTTCTTTTCAGAGACTTCAGAATGTTTTTAACTGTCGTCCAATGCGCTTTCCCTGGGTTACTATGATATCTTGCTACCATGCCTACGGCAAAGCAGATATCCGGTCTCGTACACAGCATTGCATACATAAGGTTTCCTATAGCCGAAGCACAAGGAATGCCTTTCATGTCATCTATCTTCTTTTGCGTCTTAGGGGACATTTTCTTGGATAGATGGATTCCAAGTCTGAAAGGTACGAATCCTTTCTTGGAATCTTGCATGCTAAATCGTTTTAAAACCAGTGTCAATGTATGAATACTTGCGATAACCCGATCATCCTTTTTTTTGCGATCTCGAGTAATCTTGATCCCAAGGATGTGTCCGGCTTTCCCTAAGTCTTTCATATCAAACTGTTTTGAAACGCTATGCCCTTACGTCTGACCACACCTTCACATCGTTCCCGATGATCACAATGTCATCTACGTATAGTACTAAGAATACCAATGCAGTTCCGACACGCTTTTTATACACACAACTTTCAAACTTGTTTTGATCAAACCCATAAGACTTTATTACATGATCAAAACTTTGGTTCCAAGCTCTGGATGCCTGTTTGAGTCCGTAAATGGACCTCTTGAGCTTTACAAACTAGGTGTTCTTGGCCTGTTTCAATGAAAACATGGGGTTGTTGCATATAGATCTCTTCATCAAGACTTTCGTTTAAGGAAAACTGTCTTGACATCCATTTGCCAGATTTCAACGTCGAAATGCTCAGCAATCAATAAGAGAATACGGATGGACTTAAGCATGGCTACGGGCGAAAAAGTTTCCTCATAATCGATCCCTTTCTTTCTGAGTATAACATTTCGCCATTAGTCTTGCTTTAAAAGGTTTCAACCTTCCCGTCCGATCCTCTTTTCCTCTTATATACCCACTTGCATCTAATGGGTTTGATCCGATTAAGTGGTTCGACTAGCTCCCACACTCTATTATGAAACATAGAACCCACTTCGGCTTTCATTGCTGTTTGCCAAGAAACTGCATCCTAATCTTGGATTGCCTCGTCATATGTCCATGGGTCTGATTCCGGGAATCAAGTCCGAGGACTCTCCTATTCCCATGAATCTCTCGGGATGTCTAACAACCCTCCCACTATAACGAGGCTCCGGTTGTGAAAACGTATCGTTTGGTATATCATCTAGTACAGTCGGCACTGAGGTTTGCCCTCTAAGCTCATTTAAGGTAATCTCACTTCTGGGTTTTCTTTGGGTTCTATAGTTTTCTTCCAAAATCTTAAGTGGGTGCGGATGTCCACTTTTTGATCTTCGGAACTATAGAACACTCACCCTTTTGTTCCCTCGGGGTATCCTACAAAACAGCCTTAATTCTGATCGAGGATCCAATTTATCGGTTTCCTAGTCCAACACGTAGGCCGGACACCCCAAAGTTCTCATGTGTCTCATACTAGACTTGCGTCCGGTCCACAATTCTTTGGGGTTCTGGAACTGATTTGGATAGCACCAAGTTCGTAATGTAAGTCATTGCTTTCAAAACATGACCCCGAATCGACTTCGGGAAGATCCGTATAACTCATCATTGATCTAACCATTTCCAAAAAAGTTATGTTGCTTCGCTCTGCAAACCTCGTTTTGTTGAGGGGTTCCGGGTGCAGTGAGCTGGGATACAATCCCTTCATCAGATAAGTAGTACAAAAACTCATTGCTGAGGTATTCGCCTCCACGATCAGATCGTAGAGACTTGATACGTTTTTCCATATGATTCTCTGCTTGAGCCTTAAATTCTTTAGAATTTCTCAAAGGTCTCAGATTCATGCTTCATAAGGAAAATGTATCTTGAGTAATCATCAATAAAATTACCCATAACCTCCTCTTGCTTTGGTTGACATTTGACTACATACATCTATGTGAACGATCTCTAACACTTCTTTAGCCCCATTCCCCTTGGCTCCAAATGCCATCTTGGTCATATTACCCTCCAAACATGATTCGCAGGTTGGAATCGATTCAACTTGGAGACGCTCCAGTGAACCATCTTTTACCAACCTTTGGATCCTCTTTGGATGACCTAATTTATAGATGCTAAAGAAGTGTCTCGTTCATGTCTGATGAACGTTTTCTTTTCTCGAAAAAAGTTGATGTGTTATAGGATACATTTCGTGAGTGGTGTGCACAGTTAATTTACATAGAGATCATTCAATAACGTTCCATGACAGATAAATTTATCAAAAATAAAATTGGTAACAACTCTATTAAAAAGTAACCAAAATATCCATCATAAAAGTTTAGAAACTGAAAATGAATTCTTTCTAAAATCCGGAACGTAATGAATATCTAAAAAATTAAAGCACTGTCTTCAAAAGACAGGTGCACTTCTCCCACTGCTTCAGCTGCCACTCTCGTAGCATCGCCCAGTGTGATGGGGACCTCACTCCCACTAAGTTGCCGGGTCCGCTTGAACCCCTGTAATGTGAAACAAACATGATTAGTGGATCTCGTATCCACCACCCACAAAATGGGAGGCATACTCCGCTAAACAAGTTTCAACAACTAGTGCGTGAGAATTACCTTTCTTTCCATCCCTCTTAGGTCTGGAATAGGCTGACCTCCAATGTCCTTTCTCACCGCAGTTGAATCACTTCCCCTTAGCTGGCTTGTTCACTCCACCACCCTTCTTCACCTTATCTTTGCCATTGGCAACACTTGAGTTCACTTGCTTGTGGCCTTTGTTCTTTTTCTTGTTCTTACCACCCCTTGGTCTAGAAGAAGAAGAAGGTCCGTTTACCACCAAGGCTTGGCTTTTTTTCCCCTAATATCGCCTTTTGCCGAGACTAAAGCTTGCAACAGGTCGGGCATCGAGAACTTCGATTATTCATCCGGTAGTTCAACCCGAATTGTTCAAAGCTTTTTCGCAGAGAATGGAGCACCTAAATCGATTTGGGTCTCGATATCGTATTCAGCCAAGTACCTCAAGTTTATTAAGGTGAGCCATCATCCGGAGAACGTGCTCCCTTACGGGCGTTCCTCCACCATTTTCATAGAGAGCAAGTCCTCATGGTGATCCGACGAGCCACACGCGGTTCGATGTTGAAACATCGCTTTAAGACTAGTCATGATTTCCGCAATCGTCTCAACGCTTACGGTGTTGGTGTTGCAACACATCTGACATAGAAGCCAAGATGGTACACTTAGCCATTTCGTTAGACCGCTCCCAGTCAGCATACTCTTTCTTAACCGCTTTAGTGGACTCATCTGATGGTTTATCCGGTTTAGGTGTGGTCAGAACCCAGTTATGGCTTTGTGCAGTGAGGACAATAGTGAGTTTTCGATTCCAATCAACAAAATTTTCTCCAAAGAGCAAATTGTCTTTTCGAAGATATTGAATGCATTGGATTAAAAGGTTGTGACATGATGAACTGAAATAAACAATAATATGCATAAGCACAAATATATCACAAGGTTTGATCACATGCCATCATATTTAAAATCTCAAAAAAATATGAACATGCATCAGCCAACATCTCAAAACAGTTTAAATAAGCCACGTTGGGTGGGTCATTATTTAAACACATTCAAGCGGGTTACAAACAAGAATAGTTACAAACCCTTAATATCCAGATTAATAGTTGGCTCCCACTTGACCAATATAAAATTAGACGAGGGACTTGAGAGAAAGTATATGCATATCAATTTTATACCTAAGTAATAACCATGATTAAATACAGGATTACTATTTCGCTTTGATTGAGCCTCGTTGGGAGGGTCATCGTTGCCACTAGTAATAACCCACAATCATCCGTTTGGAATTCATTCATGTGAAACCTATCTTTTGACCGTCCCGTTGGGGGAATTTCTCCAAAAGAATTCACAAATAAATAAATCATGGAGGTCAAAATTAATTCAATTTTATTATCCTAATAAAATTGTCAATTAATTATTTAAAACATACTTAGTAATTTTGAAGTTGAGATTTTTCAATTTGGCAACCCTCATGCAAACACATTTAAACAAATTAAATAAAGCATAAGATAGCACAAATAAAACAAGCATAACAGAAAAATAAACATATTGGGCACAAATGATCCAATTGTCATGGTTTGATTTTTCTTGGCTTGATCTTGAAGAAACACGCCTCGAATTTCTCCCCACTCGTTAAATCTCGAAAAAATACTTCGCTCGAACCGCCACGCCATGGCTTCGCAATGGGATGCACGCCCGCGATCCGGCCGCCACTGCCTCGGGACCCCTAAGCGACCTCGGCCGCCGGCAGCCCCACCGCCTTGGAGTCGGAGAGTCGTGAGGAGTCGGTAGGCTACGCGGCATTCGTCTTGTGCCTTTGCCCGCGCTTTATCATCATCCTCGGCGTTCGGTCTCTCAAGACGCCGTGTACGCCAGCGTCACGGCCGCCCCGTCACTTCGGCTGGGGCGCGACTTTGTGAAAAGACCCCCTCATCCTCATCTCAGTTCGGCCGCCCGGCCTCGCCCTACTTACATGCGTCTTGGCCATACCAAGGCCGCCCCACGCTTTGGTTCTGGAGTTTGTCCTTTAATTCTTCATCTCTTCGTTCCCGATCCGGTTACAATTTATTTACAAAAAATAAATAAACCTAGATCTAGACTAGTCTATTACATTGATCAAATCAAACAAATCCTAGTCTACTCGTGGATTTTCTCACGAGGCAAAAACAAATCCGAACGAATCGAATTAAAAAAACCACAGTTTATATGCATGCAAAATAAAACATTAAAATCCATGACAATTGGATACCTGCAAAACAGATCTAACAGTTCTACAATCCAATTTCAAATTTAATGTCCACGAATCAAATTTAATGTCCACGAATTAAATTACAATTGGGGAATGAGTTGCACAGATCTATTCGGGGTGAATATTTAAATACAAATTTAATTCATTAATTATTACTAGCATGAATTAATCCTATATTAATTCAAATAATAATTACAACAACATATCATGCATATAAAAAGCCACGTAAAACCTACGCATGCGGAATCTACGGGTTTACGTGAACTTACCTCTCGGGATGGCAGTGGCTTCGGTCGGACGGACTAACCAAAAGGACTTCCCAAGTATTCCCTTAGCCCTTGCTCGATAATCCGGTGGAAGGATACTTGCGAACAATTAACAAAAGGAAAAATAAACTTTGTTGCACCACGTATGTGGATTTGCTAATATTTCCAGCACATGGAATTGTACTTGGGAATGAACTAATCATCCCCTATTTATAGGTGTGAGAGTGGTCGAAATTTGTGTTGTTTTTCAATGTGGGATAAGACTTTTCTTGGTCACCAAGAAATCTTGAATATATCCCATATATTCTCTTTCCCATAGTTAAAATATTCCACAAAAATCCCACCTCCTCAAGATATTGTATTTTCGAAAAATATAAGGTGCAAGAATCCAAGATTTGGATCTTCTTGAATTTATGAGATATTCTTGTATTTCAAGAAATACATATCTTCCATAATATCTTTTCAAGAAAATCAAGAAAATCTTTCTTGCCCTCTATTTTCCAAAATTTCGAAAATCTCACTATGAATAACCAAGTGGGAGATTTCTTGAATTTAATGAGATAATCTTGTATTCCAAGAATACATATCTTCATTCCATAACAAAATTCAAAGAAAATCTTTCTCCCTCTTTTATCCATAATTTTCGAAAAATTAAGAGGAAATATAAGCAACAATATTTATTTTATTTTAATCACCTTTTCAGTTATTGGACTATATGTTGGGCTACTCAGGGGGCCTTTAGGAGAATTAAGATTGAACCTTCTAATGGATCTTGAATATCTAATATTGAGCCACAATATAATTCAAGCCCATAAATATTAATTAATCCCACTACATAATTAATATTGCACTATCCATCTTAACCCATATTACAGTCAATATGGCTCCCTACCATTATTTCCGTGTTTAAGATTATCTAGCCCATTAATTAATTCAAGCCATTTGAAATAGCTTTCCGTTAATTAATATCTTTTGTCCTTGGTCGAGGAACGGTTCAACATTATTATCTATACCGGAAACTAATTCCACTTGCAAGATTTGGTATGATAAAACTTATGAACCTCCCAAGGGGGCAAATCAAGCAAGCGTACTTGCACACGATTCTTCGTATTAAATCTTAGCAATCACATGTGACCAATAATATTGCCCAAGATAAAAAGTATTGAATCTCTCTCGATTAAGCGCTACCCATGATAAGTCAAAGCAATAGTTACCGATCCCACGCGTGATCATATTTAAGGGGCGTGGGTTAAGAAACAACGAACCATCGAGGTCTAATTCTTCCTTGTTCGATTTCAAGAATTTATCCTCCTCAGTAGGTCCTATTCAAATCGATCATGCCACTAGTGTAATCTCTTGGTCAAGAAAAAACCAATCTGAGCCTTACACCTCAACCTTTCGCGATGGTTGTTCATTTCCATCTAGGTAAGTGAATGGCGTACTTTTTAGTTACAAGGGACCTTTAATTTAATCTTACGTGATCCGGTATCACTAAATTAACTACTGATGTAACACGTCATTTAATTATTGAAACGCTTATGCGAAGAAATATATATAACATTCAATCATATTTAAAGCATCGGTGATAAACAATTTATTTAAGTAAATAAGTCCGAAAATTCAGTTTTCGATTATACAAAGTAAAAAGCATACTTTTCAGTATAATCCCAACAATTTCTTCTTGCATGGCACTGACCCAATGAGGAGATTTAGAGGCAGATTTGAAACCCTTAGGCTCAGAAGAGGCAACGAGAGCCGAAAAGAAGAAGAAGCGATGGATGCAATATCAACAGGATACCTTGGTTTAAAAATTCACCTTTTAGCTCGAGTGATCATGGGGTGGACCGGCCGGATAGGGGTGCCACGGGTTCTTCTTCGGCCGGCTGTCGTTGGGTCGCACATTGGATCGGGTTACACGGGAGGTCGTGGATCGGCCGCAATGGTTTGACCGGTGCCGTTGAGCGGGCTGCATAAGCGTATTTTGTCTGGTTTGGCGAGGTCCGTGTCAAGACAGAGGCGACATGGACTCGACGAAGGCTGATGCAAGTGAGGCGACGAGTCACTAGCAACAGGAGACGGCGATGAACTCATATCAATAAAACTCGAAATGCTTAGCTCTTTGGATTGTGTAGGGGTATGGCACGAAAAGGAAAAACACTGTTCACAAACCGAGCATGTCGAGTAATGAATACCTTAGCGGAAACAGGATCGAAACACCAAAAACCCTTATGTGCACTACAGTATCCCAAAAAGATGCACAGACGGCTACGAGGAGACAATTTATTTTCTGCATAATTCCGAAGATAAGGAAAAACCCTGCAACCAAATGGTTTGAATATGGCATAATTTGGCGCACAATTAAAGAGTAATTCATAAGGCGATTTGTTTTCCAAGACGGAAGAAGGGAGCCGACATTAATTAAATGAATGGCTAGAAAGTAAACGATCAAACCATAAAGAGGTTTGAGCAAAAGCATGAAACAACATAGAAAGACTGTTTTCGAAAATATGTCTATGCTTTGCGTTACGCTTTCGTCCCATTACATTGTGGTGTGTATGGGCAAGAAATACGATGATGAATGCCATGCTGATGTATAAAGTCACCAACACAGTTTGTTCAGAAATTCGGTACCCCCATCTGATTGAAAAACCTTCATAGTTGTTGAGAATTGATTGCAAGCAAAAGCATGAAAACACATGAAAACATCCGCGAAACTTAGATTTAAATGCGCGACAGGATACAACCATGAAAAACGTGAAAAATCATCAACAAACCGCAAAGATAATATCGATAACAAAGAAGAAGAAATAACCGGGCTGGTCCCCACAAATCACAATGCACCATATCAAGAACATTAGAAGCACGTTTATCATTTAACGGAAAAAGGTAATTTCTTGCTTTTGGCCAATCGGCAAAAGCGAACAAACATCGGGGTTTGGTAATAAGGATGTAACGAGATAAGTGTCCTAACTTATTAAGCAATGAAATGACGAAAAAAAACATGTCCTAGGCGTAAGTGCCATAATTCAAAACTAGCTCAAATCTTTGGAACGTAAAGAACAACCAAAGCCGAAGCTACCCTTCTCCGAAATGTAAAGCCCTTCTCACACCCGCTGAGCGATGTTGCTTTTGTCACCCGATTCTGAATGGCAAAGTATTTGTCAGAAAACACAACATCAACATTATAATCCGATGTCAGCTTGCTAATAGATAAGAGGTTCTTAGTAATGTGAGGAACCACCAACACATCTAACAAATTAACATCAGGAGTAATACGAGCAGAACCAATATGAGATATAGAAAGAGCATTGTCATTACCAACAATGACCGAACCATTACCAGAATACGGTTCAAAAGAATCCAGTGCAGATGGCTGAGAAGTCATGTGAGCAGATGCTCCAGAGTCCACATACCAATCTGGGGCAGGGTTAGTGTCCGAGATGTTGCAAGTAGCACGAAAAGCCTGAGCAAGATTAGCCGAGGGAGCCGGAGCGTGAGAGGAAGACCCACCCATACGGCTTTGCAGATGCAAGTATTGGGGACACTTATCAGCATAGTGCTCCCCCCGACAAAGCTGGCAACACGGGATGTAGGTTCTTCGACCTCCACGACCTCCACCATTCTGATTTCGGGTTTGCCCGGGCTGCTGCCCCCCACGATTGTTGCCCTGTTGTTGGCGAGAATTACTAGCACCTCTATCATTCGAGTTTGAGGCAACAAAAGCAGCTGGAGCAGGAGGGGACCCTTCCATTGCTTTATTCATAAGATCAAATTGAATGGCTTGATGCAGGAGATCACGGAACGGAGGGACATGTGTCATAGCCATCCTGGTGTCGGCAAAATTCGCAAATATAGATCCGAGTCCATGAAGAAACCAATGGCTTTTATCACCCTCGTCAACCGGTTTTCCAATAGCAGATAACTGATCACACAAAGATTTAAAGTTCTTACCATAATCATTGACAAAAAGAGACTCACGGCGTAGGGATAACAACTCCTCACGAAGTTGATTCGCGCGGGCCGTGGAGGCATTGGCATACACGGATTCAAGGGCAAGCCAAGCTGGACGAGACGACTTGCAGTCCAAAACTTCGGCCATTGCTTCAGGTTCGAGAGTGGCAAACAGAACACCAAGTAGTTTTTGATCACGAAGGAACCACGCGGTGTACGCGGGGTTCGGAGCTTCGACGCCGACTGCGTCGGTTAGGGTTGGGGATGGCGCGATAGAAGCACCGGTGATAATGTCGAGCATCTCATATGTAGCGGCCATGGAGAGAAATTGGCACTTCCACATGAGATAAGTAGGCGAGGAGAGTTTAATTGGGACAAGATGGATCATGGCGGTGGTGGATGAAACGGCAGAAGCGTTTGTGGTGGCCATGGTTGAGAGATACTGCGAGCAGGAGCACAACCAAGGGGACCGGTTTTTGTGCTGGAAGATCGCGAAAAAGAGGGAGAGAAAACGCAGGAGACCAGTGCGTGAATTGGAGAAGACGCCGAAGAGAGGGACGACGGCGTGAAAAAGATTAGGGATTAAGGTGAATTTGGCGTGATACCATGTGAGAATAGATATGAGATCACCGATAATTGGTGATTAGAGAATTCCACTAATATATACAAGGGGATTACAACAAGATCTCCATAATTATAGGAAATCAATCAAAAGGATAAATACAAGTGTATCCTAAATACAAAGAATATTGACCTATTCAATACTTCCCCTAATAAAATGGACCATCTTCGAGAACCGATCAACCACAACAAAAATAGAATCGTGGCCCCTCTGAGTATGGGGTAATCCCATGACAAAATCCATGCTAATGGCTGCCCAAGGGCGAGATGGAACCGGTAAGGGCCTATACAAACCGGCGTTGGTCGCGGAGCCTTTAGAAGTTTGGCAAATGCGACACAAAGCGAGCCACATCTCGGCGGGCCGTCGGCCAAAAGAAACGGCGGAGAAGGATTTCAGTGGATCGATCACGCCCCACGTGACCCGAACCATGAATTTCGGAGATAATCCGATGGCGGAGACTGCAAGCCGGAACACAGAGCAATAGACCCTTAAATAAGAAACCCTCCATAAGTGAAAATGTGTCGTCTGGACCCAACAAAAGACGCCCATAAATCGGGCCAAAGAATGAGTCGTTTGGGTACAACTCGCGAAAGCAATCAAACCCCGTAACTTCAAGTCGCATGTCGGCAAGGAGGCATTGGCGACGGCTCAAGGCGTCAGCGACCTTGTTCAAAACTCCGGATTGGTGGCGGACAACGAATGTGAACTGTTGTAAGAAAGATGACCACTTCGCATGGCGCGCGGAAAGAGAATCTTGATTTGCCAAATGTTTCAGCGCCTCATGGTCAGTATACAAGACAAATTCACGCTGAAATAGATAATGCCTCCAGTGGCGGACCGCTCGAACCACTGCATAAAACTCAATATCATAAGTACTGTACCGTAGACGAGCCCCGTGACCTTTTCACTGAAATAGGCTACAGGGCGACCCCCTTGGCTCAAAACCGCCCCAATACCAGTCTTGGATGCATCACAATTTGGCTCGAAGGGCGTGGTGAAATCCGGGAGCACAAGGAGTGGTGCATGTGTGAGCTTTTGTTTAATAAGATGGAATGCAGAATCGGCGGCTGCAGACCAATTAAACACCTTTCCATGCATGGCATCAGTTAGAGGAGCCATGATGGAACTAAAGTGGCCGATGAATCGCCTATATAAGGAGGCAAGGCCATGGAAACTACGCACTTGGGTAGCAGACGTCGGTGTCGGCCAGTCTCGAATGGCCGCAATTTTCTGTTCATCAACCCTAATGCCTGAACCCGAAATTCGATACCCCAAGAATAGGATCGAGTCCGTACAGAATGTGCATTTGGAAGTGGCCGCGAAAAACCATTCATGTTTCAAAATGTGCAGGACTGATCGGAGGTGTTGTAGGTGGTCAGTCTTGGTCTTGCTGTAGATCAAGATGTCATCAAAATATACGACAACACAAGTGCCAATTAGAGGGCGGAGAGCCTGGTTCATTACCCTCATGAACGTGCTTGGTGCATTCGAGAAGCCGAAAGGCATGACCAACCATTTGAATAACCCCTCACGCGTCTTGAATGCCGTCTTCCATTCGTCCCCCGGGCGAATTCGAATTTGATGATAGCCACTCTTCAAATCCAGTTTGGAGAAAATAGTTGCACCACTCAGTTGGTCCAATAGATCGTCAAGACGCGGAATCGGGAATCGGTACCGGACTGTGATTTTATTAATGGCCCGACTATCAACACACATACGCCAATCACCTGTTTTCTTCGGGATGAGCAAAGCAGGGACAGCGCAAGGGCTTAAGCTCTCCCGAACCAAACCCTTACACAACAAATCCTCAACTTGACGCCGTAGTTCTTCATGTTCAGACGGGCTCATCCGATAGTGAGGACGGTTGGGTAAAGGGGCACCTGGAATCAAGTCAATGTGATGTTGGATATCGCGAAGTGGAGGCAAACCCGATGGAAGCTCATTGGGAAAAACCTCAGCGAATTCATGCACGAGAGATTTAACAACAGGTGGCAACTCGGATGGGTCATCAATATCATGTGCCATCAATAATAAAGCAAAAGGAGCATCAGACATCTCCCGAAGAAAAACCTTGCGAGAAACAAAGAGTACACTGCCACTAGGAGTCGGAGGGGGCAGTGAAGGGGCCGAGGGTAGCAAGGTGATCTTCATACCCGAATATAAGAAAGAATAAGTATTACGACGTCCGTCGTGCATCACATTTCTATCAAATTGCCAAGGTCGACCCAAAAGTATATGGCATGCATCCATCGGAACAATATCGCACCAAATAGAGTCAATATATTTATCACCATTTGAAAACTTAACCAACACACGACGATCAATTGTAACAGAGGTTCCCTTCTGAAGCCAAGAAAGACTATACGGATGGGGGTGCAATTCAGTAGGAAGAGACAACTTACTAACAACATCCGCAGCAATAACGTTCTCACAAGCACCAGAATCGATAATAAAACGACATACCTTGCCATTGATGGTACAAGAAGATTCAAACAGACTGTGGCGCTGTATGTCTTCGTCGGCATGACGGGGAGTGAAGCACGCCCGACGAACGATGAGGGCGGTACCCGAATCACCAGGAAGGATGGCTTCGGGAGGTTGTTGATCGTCGTACTCGTCGAAGTCGGGATGGCCATTGTAATCAGGATCGGTGGCATCCTCGAGCAGGAGACCTCGTGTCCCCATATTTTTTGGGCAATTAGCCATCCTGTGGCCCCACTCACCGCACGAGAAACACTGTCTCGGGCGTGGAGCGGGCGGGGCCGTGCAACCAGGGGCCGGGGCCGTGCCACGCCCAGGAGGTCCACGAGCATCAGGGGGGCCGAGGCGGGCTGTGGAGTGCGACTCGACGAAGGAGTAAATGGGCCAGTCGGACGCCTCGTGAATTGGCGTTCAAGGGATAGGGCACGTTGGTGCGCTTCCGAGACGGAGACCGGGGTCAGAAGATTAAGAACGTCTTGAAACTGAAGCCGTAACCCTCCTATGTAGCGGGAAATCAATTGATCATTGGATTCACCCAATTCCAAACGAGAAAGCAGTTGATAAAACTCCTCTGTATACCCATCAACTGATTTGGCTCCTTGACGTAGGTTTTGCAACTTCAGGTATAGGGTTCGTGTGTAGTTGAACGGGAGAAATTCGGACCGTAGATGTTTTTTGAATTTATCCCAAGAAGTAATCTTCGGCTTGCCCAAACGGGCGCGGACGGTCTTCGCCTGATGCCACCAGGCGGCGGTTCTCCCACGAAAACGCGTCGCGTCGAGGGAAACGCGACGATCATGCGACACATCCTTAAATCTTCGACTTGCTAGATTAGTTATTTCCTCTGATTTTGAAAATTTCGCTTCCATTTTATGTCATCTGATTTCCAATGAACAGAGGTATTTTCTTAACAAGTATTTAGACAAGAAGAATGAGAATAAAGAGGTAGCAGTGGATGAGTTGAAGCCATCCAATACTCAATGTAAGCGTTAAATTATAATGTAGTATTCGTTATGCTATATTACAAAGGCAGCTTCGGTAGAAGTTATTCTTAATAATCACAATTCTATGAATTTCAGGGACCTTTATCCTGAGTACATCATGCAGACTTTGAAGAAGTAAAGGATGCATTATAAGTTGGTATTTTGATGATATACGAAGCACGAGTTCTTTCTGAAACGCAACATTGCTTCCATCTCCTGCAATTTTCACCTATTTTTTTGTCAACATTCTTTGATATTTGTTCTTTTTCTTTAAAAGTTGTCTTTTTAGGTTCCAAGAGTTTGATGGATTCTTGAATTTGAATGAAAGTAATGATGATGAAACACTTTCCTGTGAGCTAGTTGATCAAAATTCATTAATCTTAGCATGTTGGAAAGATGATACGATACAATTACTTAAGTGGGATCAAATTTTGAAGCACTACAATAAAATGAAGAATTGCTTACGAAAATTTTCAAATGACTATAATTTTTTTCTATATATAAAAATAATTTGGTCCTTAAAAAGTGAGGATTGTCTACGATTTGCCCATTCATTTTTAGAATAATCTTTGAAAAAAATAAATACACAAACAATTTTATAGACAAACAAATTACCTACAACCAATCTACCTATACATTTGTAATTTTCATAATACTTAGAAAAAATTATAGGCAAGTTACAGGCAAGCCTTACTATTTAAGGACGAAATTATTTTTATTGGAAATTTCGTAGGTATGTTGAGAAAATATTGAAAAATTTCCTAGGCAATGCACTATTTGTTTTAAGTGAAGGTTTACATACTGATCCTATCCACAGTCTGCGTTTGATCTTTTACTTAATTGCTTTATTAATTTGCCCAAAATGCTTTATGGACTTTTTTTGGTTTGGGCTTTATTTCTTAGTATTTTTATGTGATTTAAGAAAAATATTGAGACGTGGATGATTATGAATTAAACTTCCCTTTTGCCTATCTTATGGGTATTCTTTAATGAATCAACATTAGGTGTTCTTCGTTCGTTGGAAAAAAAAAACTTGAAATCGTCGGATATGAAACTTGAAAATGAAGAATTTGCCCACAATGTTGTTATAAGCAAAAGTACAATGTTGTTTTTTTGTTTTTATACTGATTTAGACTTGGTCTTTATTAAACTAAATCTTATCATATTTAATGAGATTTTACCAAGTGAATATTTCCACTTATCTTTTTTGCAATCACGTTTTAAAGTTTATTCGGTTGATATTTTCTTCCGTTTCACAAGCATAATTCTCGATCCTAATTTTCATACATAAAACGTGTTCTGTTATTATTATTTATATGTGAGTTTGGTTGCAATTTCAGATGAAATTCTCACATAATTTTTATACTGAATATTATCTTCCTTTATTCTCTTTCGCTGGGTTTATATATTCGATTAATGTTTCTGGTCCTAGATTTATCCTAGAGGCTTATTGAATTCTGAGGATTGCTAAGTGTAAATCCTTAAGAAAACATTTTTTGCACGCTTCAAGTGTTTTTTCTTTATCGTTTTATTTTTTCATTTTGATCTATGAATTTTTAAAATTTTCCACCTATCTTAAGGATTTACAATCACCATGTCAATCATTTTCTACCGATAAAACCATCCTCTATTCCTTGATTCTTCTTTGTACCCTACGATTAGTTCATGTAAGGTAGGGACAATGGAGAACTAGTCCCAAGAAAATCTTGCGCCTGGTTTTACACAACTTTTATTCACAAAAAAACATACTTATTTACCTATATGTCATTACTTTATGCAAAAAGTATCTTTTCCTTGGTTTGCGGTCCCAGATTAGTGTGAAAATTGATCTGGGACGGAGGGAGTACTTTATTACTCTCTCCGTACCAAACTCGATTGCCACATTTTTGTTTCGGGCGTCCAATACTTGATTACTACTTTTCTTAAATGGAAATACTCACTTTATCACTTTATCATATAAAATACTAATAAACAACTCTTTTTAACCCCAACTACCCATCACTTTATCACTTTATTACATAAAATACTAATAAACAACTATTTCTACCACAACACTTTATTACTTTATTATTTTTTCTTAAAACCCGAGCATATAGTAATGTGGCAATCGAGTTTGGGACGGAAGTAATATATATTTGGTAATGGGGTACTGCTTGAAATCATTAAGATAACAATTCTTTAATATGGAAAAATTGTTGGGCACAAATACTTTTGATTATTTAATTTTAATGGCATGTCAAGGTCTGAGCTTTTCATAATTTCAATGTAAATTTTATTGACAAAGTCTAATATGAAAATTTGCATACATGAAATTTTTTTTATTTACAAACAAATTCTATATATGGTGGAGGTAAGACAAAGTCGAGTGGTTCATGGTTCACTCGGCCCGAGTGGTTCATGGTTCACCAGACCCGAATATGTCATGATTTAGGGTTCATTATTTAATGTTTAGGCTGTAGATGGTTCACCCGGCCCGAATTGGTCCTGATTTAGGGCGATTTTGTAGTTTTTAATACATGAAAATTTTCACACTAGACCTGTTCAATTTTATTACTACAGTGTTTCTGCTGCTGTTTTTCAATCCATTCGTCATAAAATTAATAGATAATGATTTTATGAGTGTTTCATGCTTGATATTTTTGAATGATTGCTAAAAAAAAAAAAAAAAATTATGTTGAGAACTGGAAAAATTGTTTTTCTATAATTTCCTTTGGAAAAAAATCATCCAATGTGATATAGACTTATTGCATTAAAATCTTTCATGAATTTCCTGTTCATAAATAATTCATATGTTTGAAGTGGCTTCGTCTCCTGCTTTCTATATAAGGATTACAACTTTTGACTTGCATATTAATTAAGTGTGAAATTTTTGAGGTGCATATTAATTACAGAGACTTTTATTCCTCTATTAGGCTAATTATTTTAATTGGTCATCCTGATTTAATTGTTGAAAAAGGAAATGCTTGAAACTAAAATTTTATAGTTAATGTAGTTAATTTGGACTTTGTTAAGGGTCTTGTGTGAATTTGTTTTATATAAGGATGGAAATTTGGAGATTAAGGGTCTTGTTTTTGAAAAAAAAAAAATTCTACTTCTTTTAGTTTTTCTTCATTATAATCAGGTAAGATGGAAAAAGAATATAGAAATCTTGGAACTTTTTATTCCTTTGAATCGTGTCTAATGTTTTGTAGAAATTTTTTTTTTCAATGAAAAGAATTTTCGCAAATGGGATTTCAGAAATTTTTCAAGTTATATTATTTCAAATGATTCAAAAAATTTGAAAGACTATTTCTATTGAAATTGAATGTTAATAAAATTGAAACATGATTTTTAAATGATTTATCACCAGATTGTAAATATATTGGTTATGAATGGATTCTCAAAATAGTTTTACTTAAATTAATTTTTTTTATTATTTTGACACTATTTCACAATGTCTACAATTTCACCAATTCGAGATTTAATTAATTTATCTTCTATTTACTAATTTTTTATTCATTAAATGGACGTTAAATCAAGTTTAAGAAGAGATTTGTACTATGATATTTATATGAGTAGCATGAGAAATGTGATCACATTTGTTATCTAGTACGTTTACTTCTCTTTAAGTAGATAGTTGTGTGTATCAAGGTGATCTTGTGGCACAATTTGAGAATTTAGTGCACAAACTATTGTTATTAAATCTATTATAATGTCAGAGTTTTATGCTCTGAAAATATCTGGCAATGAGGCTATGAAACTAAGAAATTGCTTAGCTTGCATTCCAATTCGATGAGAAATCGACACTATGTTGTCGATACTTTGTGATTGCTAAGAAGAAATAACCAATAGACATATTTGTATACGAAATAAAGTGGTTAACCAACTAGTAGAAGATGAAATGATTGAGTAGTCTTAATTGAAGAGGAATGAGAGTTAAACCAATTGAAAATTAACAGTGATGGGAACCCAACCTTTGTGATTGGTGATCCCATAAATAAGGTTCACATGGGTAATAACAAGTCACTTTTTAATTCTTCTAGCACCTTAAATTGTATTTATTCCTAAAGTGTGTGTGTGGTGATTTACTACAAATGATTCATAAAGTGTATATGGTGCTTTACTGCAAATGGGGAGGATGAACTAAATTTTTTTAATGAATCATAGCTCTTATGAGTGATATATTATTTGAAGAATATACTTTGATGAACTCACATATATGAGTGTGGATTAGGGTCGCTCCTATGAGATAGTGGCTAAGTCTCTAGAGCACTCATGAATAACCAGGTACGCACATAGTCTATTCATGTATAACCGCGTTGAGCAACAAAATAAACACATGTAATGTGATGGGTAAGCAATTTAAGTTACAATCATAAAAGCTATATGCTTCACAAGTGCTTAATAATTTATATCTAATCTTTCTAGGTTTGGCTTATAGTGCAAAAGACACCAGATTCGATGCATTACATAGGTGTTGTTTTAAAACACAACTTGCACTCAAGAAGCACTTATTTTTCGAAAAAGTTAGGCCTCTCCAACTTTTACAAAAAAAAAATGTTTCTCACTGTAGCAATAGTGATTCAAAACCTCATAATCATAAATCTTATTCTTGTTGGGGAATGAGTTGCACAGATCTATTCGGGGTGAATATTTAAATACAAATTTAATTCATTAATTATTACTAGCATGAATTAATCCTATATTAATTCAAATAACAATTGCAACAACATATCATGCATATAAAAAGCCACGTAAAACCTACGCATGCGGAATCTACGGGTTTACGTGAACGTACCTCTCGGGATGGCAGTGGCTTTGGTCGGACGGACTAACCAAAAGGACTTCCCAAGTATTCCCTTAGCCCTTGCTCGACAATCCGGTGGAAGGATACTTCGCGAACAATTAACAAAAGGAAAAAATAAACTTTGTTGCACCACTTATGTGAATTTGCTAATATTTTCAGCACATGGAATTGTACTAGGGAATGAACTAATCATCCCCTATTTATAGGAGGGAGGGTGAACGAAATTTGTGTGATTTTTCAATGTGGGAAAAGACTTTTCTTGGTCACCAAGAAATCTTGAATATATCTCCTATATTCTTTTTCCCATAATTAAAATATTCCACAAAAATCCCACCTCCTCTATTATGGCATAATTTTCGAAAATATAATGTGCAAGAATCCAAGATTTGGATCTTCTTGAATTTATGAGATATTCTTGTATTTCAAGAAATACATATCTTCCATAATATCTTTTCAAGAAAATCAAGAAAATCTTTCTTGCCCTCCATTTTCAAAAATTTCGAAATCTCTCTCATGAATAACCAAGTGGGAGATTTCTTGAATTTAATGAGATAATCTTGTATTCCAAGAATACATATCTTCATTCCATAACAAAATTCAAAGAAAATCTTTCTCCCTCTTTTATCCATAAATTTCGAAAAATTAGAGGAAATATAAGCAACAATATTTATTTTATTTTAATTACCTTTTCAGTTATTGGACTATATGTTGGGCTACTCAGGGGGCCTTTAGGAGAATTAAGATTGGACCTTCTAATGGATCTTGAATATCTAATATTGAGCCACAATATAATTCAAGCCCATAAATATTAATTAATCCCACTACATAATTAATATTGCACTATCCATCTTAACCCATATTACGATCAATATGGCTCCCGGTCATTATTTCCGTGTTTAAGATTATCTAGCCCATTAATTAATTCAAGCCCTTTGAAATAGCTTTCCGTTAATTAATATCTTTTGTCCTTGGTTAGGAACTACTCAACATTATTATCCATCTGGGAAACTAATTCCACTTGCAAGATTTGGTATGATAAAACTTATGAACCTCCCAAGGGGCAAATCAAGCAAAGCGTGCTTGCACACGATTCTTCGTATTAAATCTTAGCAATCACATGTGACCAATAATATTGCCCAAGATAAAAAGTATTGAATCTCTCTACGATTAAGCTACCCATGATAAGTCAAAGCAATAGTTATCAATCCCACGTGATCCTATTTAAGGGGCGAAGGTTAAGAAACAACGAACCACTGAGGTCTAATTCTTCCTTGTTCAGTTCTGAAGAACTTATCCTCCTGTAGGTCCTATTCAAATATCATCGGTCATGCACTAGTGTAATCTCTTGGTCAAGACAAACCAATCTGAGCCTTGGACCTCAACCTTTCGCGATGGTTGTTCATTTCCATCTAGGTCGTGAATGACGTACTTATAGTTACAAGGGACTGTTAATTTAATCTTCTGTGATCGGGTATCACTAAATTAACTACAATGTAACACGTCTGAATTATTTGAAACAGTTATCTTGATAAATATATATAACATTCAATCATATTTAAAGCATCAGTGATAAACAATTTATTTCAGTAAATAAGTCTGAAAATTCAGTTTCGATTATACAAAGTAAAAATCACACTTTTCAGTATAATCCCAACAATTCTTTGAAACTTTACAAATCTTTTGAAATAGGAGGGGATTGTTGTAAATTATTTTTGTATTCCAAATGATTTATAAACTTGTTTTATTTTATTATTGATTTAGACTTGGTCTTTTATTAAACTAAATCTTATCATATTTAATGAGATTTTACCAAGTCAAAAGTGAATATTCTCACCTATCTTCTTTTCAATCATGTTTCAAAGTTTATCCATCAACTTCATTTTGTTCCTTAATATTTGCTGAGTTAGCAACATTTTTTAATCAAACCAAGTAAAAGCTCAGTCAACTTTATGATTGATATTTTCTTCCATTTCACAAGCATAATTCTCGGTCAACAAATTTATTATGTTCTTATTTCCATGCATAAATATGTGTTCTCTTATTATTATTTATATGTGAGTTTGGTTGTAATTTCAGATGGAACTCTCACGTAATTTTTCACACTGAATATTCTCTTTTAACTCTAATACCAAATGTCACGGGGTTAATTTTTGTCCCTGATTTTTTCGCCTCCGGTGGCACTGTCTTTCACGGATAAGTCAGTCCGCTCCCTCACCAACACTTGTGTTTATTTATTTGTGAGATTATGTAAATACGATGCAATAAGCAAGCACTATAATCTAGCAGCGAAAATAAACGTACACACACCATACATACGAGAACACATTTCCCAACCCTTGTATTAACTCAATTCGTACGAAGGAAATGCCAAGGCTTGCACACATCGAATCTGTGAAACTCAGGGCTAATCAATAACTTAAATAAATGTGATGGACATCCCCCATCACTGGGACAAATCAAACTCAGCCATAGGTTCATCCAGATTCGCCAGATGGCATAATCCAGAAAGTCTTCAGCACTCAACAGCCAAAACTGCCCAAACTTCCTTGAATTCGTTAGCCTTAGCCAAACCCAATCGCCAATTTTTATCCAAACCGAATCCAAAACCAAGTAGTCAATGGATCGGTTTGGACACCCGTCGTCCTCCCGAATGTGCCCATAACTACCGCCTAGCCGCACACCGTCCAGGTGACGCCCAACACTAGGCACAATTCTGCCTATGTACTAGACGATGCTTCACCCATCTAGGCCAAATGCCTACAGAACTCACACTTCTCCTTCTTTGCATACAACTTATTTTGTCTCAATTTCAAAAACACAGGCCTCAAATGCAAAAATGATCATCCAACGACTCTGAATAAATCACAGTATCATCAAGGTTGTCGATCAAAACACTCGTACATCACATCATTCATCAAATTACAGAATGTAGTAGAGACATTGGTTAAGCCGAATGGCATCACCAAAAACTCAAATGAACCGTACCTCATCACACAAGTCGTCTTGGCCTCATCACAAGGCGCAATTTGAACTTGCCAATATCCTGACCGAAGATAGATCTTTGTGTAATAACGTGCCTTCATCAGCTTGTCGAACAGGTCCATGACATTAGGAATAGGGTACTTATTTTTTATAGTAACCTTATTCAATGCCCGATAGTCCACACACATCCGCAACGACCCATCCTGTTTTTTCTAAAAGAGCATTGGGGAACTGTGTGGGGCTTTAAAAGGCTGTACCAAACCAACACCCAATAACTCGTCCAACTATTTCCTCAACTCCGCTAACTCAACAGGTGGCATTCGATAAGGGAACTGTGCAGGTGGCCTCGCCCCTGGCACCAGCTCAATCTTATGATTCGTGGCCCTTCTTGAAGGAAACTCTTTCAAAAATTCAGGAGACATCACGTCCTCAAACTCCATCAACAATTTAGCAATTACATCAGACACCTCTTGGAAAACTCCAGGCATGATCTAGACTAAGACAACAAGATGTCATTTCCCCAGCCTTCAACTACAATGTCGAGATCATACCATCCTTCTTTCCTCCATCTTTGCTACATACTCCCCTTTCACGAATGTGGTACAACCACTGTCAACAATCATAAGGCCACCCAAGTAAAGCATCACAACAACTTTAGCAAGCATCAAGAACTAATTTCTAAGAATTACAACAAAATTGTCCAAGGGAATGGCCATCAAAGAGCACCATCCCTTCCACGTACCAACCTGTATCTCCACGTTGGATACACCTTGGATTGGCTTCGCCTCCGAATTAACAGCTTTAATCCAGCTAGTGTGTGGCGACAAATCCAACCCAAGAGTTTTCACCTCGTGCAACAATGAAGTTATGTGTGGCCACACTGTCAACCATCGCCAGAACTACTTTATCGTTCACAAAAGCCTTCTCGTACATCAAACCTTTGTGCTGATTTTTTGAACACCCATGTACAACATTTAGCAACCGTAAAGGATGCACCTTAGGAGCATCCATCTCACCATCTTTAGACTCAGCCATCAATGCATTCAATTTCCCTAGGTTCGGACAGTCTTTCATGCAGTGGTCGAGGCTTTGCCCACCTTATCCTTGTCCTTTCCCTTGCCTGCGTCCTTATTTTTGTTGATTGATTATCGTACTTGCTTGTTGTATCATATTTGCATAATCTCAAAAATAAACAAACACGAGTGTTGGTGAGGGAGCGGGCTGCCTTATCCATGAAAGATCAGTTCCACACGAGGCAAAAAATTCAGGGACTAAAATTAATCCCGTGACATTTGGTATCAGATCTCTGCTGTAGGTTCTGGTGCGATTTTATTACTAGATGGCTGGTGTAAATTGTGAATTGTTGACAACTCTGGAGACGAGGGTGAAATGATGGGAGTATCTGTTGGGGACGCCCCTTGAAATGTCTGAACCCACCACCATTTATCAGTGTGTGGACGAAGTGGAGACCCACGTTGAAAATGTGGACAAGATGGTTGAAAGGGTGCAAAATTCGTTGGAGGATATGCCCTTATTCGTTGAGGGGTGGATCGTGTCCTGTCAAGAGAAAATCACCGTCTTGACGGAGGCGGTCAACCATAAACTTGAGGGAATTATTAACGACTTGCGTGTGTTGAAACAGGCTCTGCGATCAGAGCTGGCTAAGGAGAGATCCGCTTCAAAGGTGAAGGTTCCCGGGCCAAAACCATTTGAAAGCGCTCAGAGTTCGAAGAAGTTGGAAAAAATTATGTGGGACATGGAGACATATTTCCAGGCGGTTTGTGTCCCTGATGCGGAGAAGGTGTCTGTAATTAGCATGTACCTTCCAATGGAGATGTGGGCGCATTGAAAATGGATTTGAAATATCAGTTCCTGCCTTGCAATACTTCGTGGCTTGCAAAGGATGCTTTGCTGAAATTGAAGCATAGTGGATCTGCTCGTGATTTCGTCAAGGACTTCAGTTCCTTGATGCTTGATATCTGGGAGATATCTGAGGAGGATAAGTTGTTCAATTTCATTGCAGGTTTGCAGTTTTGGGCCCAGGTGGAGTTGAGACGATGTGGGGTCAAAGTCTTGCCGACTGCCATTGCTGCAGCTAATCTTCTTCTTCTTCTTCTTCTTCTTCTTCTTCTTCTTCTTCTTCTTCTTCTTCTTCTTCTTCTTCTTCTTCTTCTTCTTCTTCTTCTAACCGAACTCGGCTATTAGGGGTCAAAGACTTGTCGACTGCCATTGCTGCAGCTAATCGTCTTCTTCTTCTTCTTCTGACCGGACTCGGCTGCGCCAACAACTTTGAAATCAAGAAGACGTCTCAACTCCACCTGGGCCCAAGACTGCAAACCTGCCATGAAATTGAACAACTTATCCTCCTCAGACATCTCCCGAATATCAAGGAGCTGAAGTCCTTGACGTAGGCACAAGCAGATCCACTTGCTTCAATTTCCGCAAAACATCCTTTGCAAGTCACAAAGTATTGCAAGGCATGAACTGATATTTCAACTCCTTTTTCAATCCGTCCCACATCTCATTTTAGTCCTGGTTCGCAATGGCCTCGTCACACTGATAAGATTGCCACCATAATTTTGCATCACCGGGAAGGTACATGCTAGTTATGAACACCTTCTCCGTATCGGGGACACGAACCGCCTAGAAATACATCTCCATGTACCAAAGAAAATTTTCAAACTTCTTCGAACTCGGGGACCCTTCAAACGGTTTTGGCTCGGGGACCTTCACCTTTGAAGCGGATCTCTCCTTAGCCAGCTCTGATCGAAGAGCCCGTTTCAACACACGCAAGTTGTCAATAATCCCCTCAAGTTTATGGTTGACCGCCTCCGTCAAGACGGTGATTTCCTCTTAACAGGACACGATCCGCCCCTCAACAAATGAAGGCATATCCTCCAATGAATTCAGCACCCTTCAACCGCCTTATCCACATTTTCAACGTGGGTCTCCACTTCGTCCACACACTGATAAATGGTGGTGGGTTCAGACATTTCAGGGGGCATCCCCAACAGATACTCCAACTGTTTCACCCTCATCTCTAGAGTTGCCAACAATTCACGATTTGCACCAGCCATCTAGTAACAAAATCGCACCAGAACATACAGTAAGGCTCTGATACCAAATGTCACGCGATTAATTTTTGTCCCTGAATTTTTTGCCTCGTGTGGAACTGATCTTTCAAGGATAAGTTAGCTCGCTCCCTCACAAAACTCGTGTTTGTTTATTTTTGATATTATGTAAATATGATGCAACAAGCAAGTATGATAATCAAGCAACAAAAATAAGGATGCAGGCAAGGGAAAGGACAAGGATAAGGCAGACAAAGCCTCGACCACTGCATAAAAGACTGTCTGAATCGAGGGAAATTGAATGCATATATGACTGAGTCTAAAGATGGTGAGACGGATGCTCCGCGGGTGCATTCTTTACAATTGCTAAATGTTGTACATTGGTTTTCGAAAAATTAGCACAAAGGTTTGATGTACGTGAAGGATTTTGTGAACGATAAAGAAGTTCTAGCGATGGTTGACATTGGGGCCACACATAACTTCGTTGATGCACGAGGTGAAAACTCTTGGGTTGGATTTTTCGCCACACACTAGTCGGATTAAAGCTATTAATTCGGAGGCAAAGCCAATCCAAGGTGAATCTAACGTGGAGATGCAGGTTTGTTTGTGGAAGGGACTATGCTCTTTGATGGTCATTCCCTTGGACGATTTTGTTGTAATTCTTGGAAATGAGTTCCTGATCCTTGCTAAAGTTGTTGTGATGCCTTAATTGGGTTGCCTTATGATTTCTGATGGAGGTTGTCCCTCGTTCGTGAAAGGGATGTATGTAGAGAATGAAGGCGAAGCTGGCGAAAAGAAGGGTGGTCTGATCTCTTTGAAGGCTGGGCTGGAACATGGGGAAATGACATATCTTGTTGCCTTGGTCGAGATCATGCTCGGAGTTTTCTAAGAGGTGCATGATGTTGTTGCTAAATTGTTGATGGAGTTTGAGGACGTGATGTCTCCTGAATTTTCGAAGGAGTTTCCTTTGAGACGGGCCATGAATCATATGATTGAGCTGGTGCCTGGGGCAAGGCCGCCTGCATAGTCCTCATATCGAATGCCACCTGCTGAGTTGGCGGAGTTGAGAAAGCAGTTGGACGAGTTATTGGATGTTGGTTTGGTACAACCTTCTAAGGCCCCATACGGTTCCCCAATACTCTTCCAAAAAAAAAAAAAAAACTATTCGTCGCGGATGTGTGTGGACTATCGGGCATGAATAAGGTTACTATAAAAAATAAGTACCCTATTCCTAATGTAATGGACTTGTTCGACAAGCTGACGAAGGCATGTTATTACACAAAGATCGATCTTCGGCCAGGATATTAACAAGTTCAGATTATGCCTGGTGATGAGGCCAAGATGACTTGTGTGACGAGGTACAGTTCATTTGAGTTTTTGGTGATGCCATTCAGCTTAATCAATGCCCCTGCTACATTCTTTAATTTGATGAATGATGTGCTTTACGAGTTTCTTGATCTATTTATGGTGGTATATCTTGATGATATTGTGATTTATTCTAAGTCATTGGATGATCATTTTTGCATTTGAGGCCTGTGTTTTTTAAATTGAGGGAAAACAAGTTGTATGCAAAGAAGGAGAAGTGCGAGTTCTGTATTGATACGATGATGTTCCTTGGTCACTTTATCAGCCAAGGACATATCATGATGGATAGAAAGAAGGTGCAGGCAGTGATGGATTGGACTGTTCCGAGCAAGGTGGTTGAGTTGCAGTCGCTTCTTAGCTTGGCAAATTGCTATAGGCGGTTCATCAAAGGCTATTCCAAATCTTCTAGCCCTTTGATATATTTTCTTAAGAAAGATGTGGCGTGGGAGTGGACAGAGGCGTGTCAAGAAGCAGATGTTGTCAACCGAGCCGGTGTTGAAGCTGCCCATGTTTGATCAACTGTTTGAAGTGTAGGTGGATGTTTTAGATCATGCTATTGGGGGTGTTCTGGACCAGGACAGACACCCGATTGCCTATTAGAGTTGAAAACTGAAAGATGTTGAGTATCACTACAACACGCATGAGAAGGAGATGGCGTTCGTGATCCATTGTTTAGAGGAGTGGAAGCATTATTTATTGGGCACAAATTTACTTTTGTGACTGACAATGTTGCTAACGCATACTCCCTCCGTCCCAAATCAGTTTCAACACTTTCCTTTTTGGTTTGTCCCAAATTAGTTATCACACCCAAAAAAAGAAACTTTATTTATAACACTCACCCTTACAATATACACTTACTTACACTCTATTCCATTATGTTTTCAAACACAATTAACTCATAACCACACAATTACAGTTGTTTTGACTCAAATACCCTTACATTATCACTTTAATAAAGCAAAAAGCAAAATTTTCTTGGTTTTCGTGCCCAGATCAGTGCAAAAACTGATCTGGGACTGAGGTAGTACTTCAAAACTCAAAAGAAATTGTCGCCTAAGCAAGCCCGTTGGCAGGAGTATTTGGGTGAGTTTGATTTTGATTGGGTGCACTGTCCCGGGAAGCATAATGATGTTGGGGATTATGTGGCTGTATTGACTCTTGTTGAATCAGATTTCTTGGGGAAGATTCATGAGATGTCCCAATCTGATCATACCTACTTGATGTTGGTTGAGCAGGTCAAAAAAAGGGAAATTGAGAATGTATTGACGGGAAGATGAGTTGTTGTTAGCTAAAGGCAGTAGGGCGTATGTGCCATCAGGTTCGTTGAGGCGACAACTTTTGAGGGAAACTCATGACCTTCAATGGGCTGGTCACCCGGACGTTGAACATATGTATGTCTTTCTGTTCAAACGATACTACTGGCGAAAGATGGAGGATGACATTGTGGACATATTTGGTTTGTCAACTTGACAAGCTGCAAGCTGGAAATGAAGAAGGAGGCCGGTCTATTGCAGCCCTAGCCTATTCCAAATAAGTCATTTCAGTCTGTATCCATGGATTTCATCTTTGGATTTCCTAAGGTTGACGGTATGCAGGGCTGGTCCTTCTATGAGGCCAACGAACCGACCGATTCAGGTTCCAAAATATGTTAAACTATTCGGGGCCCTTTTGTTAGAATATATATATATATATATTAAATCAATTAAATATAAATAAAGATTGTAATTTAGCTTATTGGTTAATTATTATATACTATATGTCATTCATCCATGTTAGAATTCTTATATATTATATGTCATTCATCCGTGTTCGAATTCTTTTAGTTACAAAATCTATTATAAAATTTATTTTCCTTTTTGTTAATTAAATAAAAATTTAAAAAGGCCTAATCACCAAAGAAAATCATTGTCTAATTTAATATGAGAAGCAATTTTTTTTTCTTTTTGTAAATCAAATAAAAATTTTAAAAAGTCTAATCACCAAAAAGAGGCCTAAATGACATAACAAAATCAAAATCCTAATTCAAAGAATAAAAAAAGAGAGAAAGGGAAATAGCTATAGAATATTAGAAGACTCTATCGCAACAAGATAAAGCAAACAACAAGAGGGAGGGAAGAAAAAATTAAGAGAAAGATTGAAAGAAGAAAAAAAGGGAAATAATATTGAGACATCGATTTTTCCGATGTTGGGGAACTTAATTATTCTGACTTGATTAATATTTTTATTGCAAAAACTGTTAGTCGATGTGTTAATGTAATTATTTGGGATATAATTGTCATATATTTTAAGGTTAATAGAATATTTTGTAAATTTACATTATTAATATTTGAAAAATTATTTTATATTATTTTTAATTTTATAAAAAAATGTGAAGGGAAAGGGACCCATTTTAGAGTTCGATTCAGGCCCCAATAATCCTAGGATCGGTCCTGACAGTATGGCGTCTTTTTTGTTGTGGTTTATAGATTTTCGAAGTATGGTACATTTATTGTTGCACCTAATGCTTATCCTGCGAAAGTGGCTGCTGATTTATTTTTGAAGTATGTGGTAAAGTACTTTGGTATTCCGGAAGACATTATCAATGATTGAGATAATCGATTTGCTGGTCAGTTTTGGACTGCACTATTTAATATGATGGGGATGGAGCTGAAATTCTCTACCGCCAACCATTCTCAAATTGATGGTCAGACGGAGAGAATGAATCAGTTGTTGGAGGAATACTTGAGGCATTATGTTTATGCTAGTTAGAAGGATTGGGTTGAATTACTTGGCATTGCACAGTTCAACTACAATCTACATCGGTCTGCAGCCACAGGGATGAGTTTGTTTGAGTTGGTGTATGGGTAGCAGCCGTTGGCACCACATGAGATTGCAGTGCAACGGAGTGGCGGAAAGTGTTCAGCAGCCTACAGATTTGCTCGAGACAAGCAAGAGTTGCTAGACAACACCCGAGATAGTGTGTCAATGGCGCAACGTCGAATGAAGAAGTATGATGATAAGGGTCGACGTGATGTACAATCTGATGTTTGTGAGCAAGTTCTGTTGAAGCTTACTCCCCAAATTAGGAAGACAATTTGTTCCAAATCTGTGTATAGAGGGTTGATTCCGAAGTATGATGGGCCGTTTGAGACTGTGAAGAAGGTGGGACGAGTTGCTTGATCGGTTGAAGATACATCCTACCTTTCATGTGTATTTCTTGAAGTTTAGTGTTGACTTGCTGGATTCTTCAAGAAATCAGGTGAAGCGTGCACCTCCGGTGATTCGTGAACAGTTTTCGAAGGTGGTCCAAAAAATTCTTGATCATCGCACGATGGGACAGTGCAAGAAAAATAGAAAAACTGATTACTTGGTCCATTGGGGTAGTGAGTCGGAAGTCAGTGCTATTTGGGAGAAGGCTGTTTCATTATGGTAGTTTGAGAGGCAGATTGTTGATTACTAGAAGGCGAAGGAGGGGGACCCTACATCAACGATGAGGACGTCGTCAAGTTCTGGTGGGGGTGATTTGTTAGCCTCCTTATATGTGGGTGTGGGGATGCATCAATTCATGGGTGCATCACGGCTACGCGATGTTGAGCATCTGGAGTTTCTAGGCGTCTCAGTTGGTTTCAGTGTTAGCGTGCAGCTACACTTATTCTGGATGAGCTAGACTAGTACATGAGTGGGCATATCATAGGCGATGGCTGATGCTAAGGAATTCGGCCTAGGCGGCGTGACATCGTCCAGTACGGGGGAGGAATTGCGTCTAGTACTGGGCATCGTCTGGATGGTGCGCGACTAGAGAGTAGTTACAGACGTAATCGGGCTGACGATAAGCGTCCTACCCGACCCATTGACTACTTGGTCTTGAATTCGGTTTGGATAAGCAGTGGCAGTTAGTTTTGGATAAGATTAATAAATTCAAAAGGCTTTGGGCGGTTTTGGTCTGTTTAGTGCTGAAGACCCTCTAGATTACGCCACTTAGCGAATCTAGACAATCCTGTGGCCGAGCTTGATTTGCCCTAGAGATGGGGTATGTCCATCACGTTTATTTAAGCTATTGCTCAACTCTGAGTTGCACAGATTCGAGGTATGCAAGCCTTGACATTCCTTCGTACGAATTTATTTAATACAGGGGTTGGGAAATATGTTCCCGTATGCTTGGTGTGTTGTTTACATTTTTTTCCGCTGCTTAATTATCGTACTTACTTGTTGTATTGTTTTACATAAATCCCATAATTAAACAAACACGAGTGTTGGTGAGGGAGCAGGCTGATTGCTCCGTGCATGATTAGTGCCACACTAGGCGAACAATTCAGGGACGAAAATTAACCTCGTGACACCTACTATGGTGATGACGGGTGACGAAAAATTAGGGTTCGATTCTGGAGAGAGAACCTGAGAAATGGTTACCACATCCAAGGAGGGCAACAGACGCGCAAATTACCCAATCTTGATACGGGGAGGTAGTGACAATAAATAACAATATTAGGCTCTTCGAGTCTGGTAATTGGAATGAGTACAATCTAAATCTCTTAACGATGATCCATTGGAGGGAGTCTGGTGCCAGCAGCCACGGTAATTCCAACTTCAATAGTGTATATTTAAGTTGTTGCGGTTAAAAATCTCGTGGTTGGACTTTGGGTTAGGCCAGGTGGTCCGCCTTTCAGTGTGCATCGATCGTTTTGTCCCTTCTGCTAGCGATGCGCTCCTAATCTTAACTAGTCAGTCGTGCCTCCGACGCTGTTAATTTGAAGAAATTAGAGGTGAAATTCTTGGATTTATAAAAGGCGAACAACTGCAAAAGCATTTGCCAAGAACGAAACTTGGGGTCTCGAAGAAGATCAAATATCGTCCTAGTCTCTACCATAAAAGATGCTAACCATGGATCAATAGATGTTGCTTAAAGGACTTGTAGGTCCCGAACGGGGTTTTAGTGAGGCAGAAGTCTAGAGGGGAGCGGTGAATAGACTTCTGAAACTTTTTCGTGGGATCATGTGTGAATAGCAAGTTGCCTGATCAGAGTGCGTGTGAATAAGTTTGGACTAATATCCAACTTACTGATCGCTTGAGGTCAGACCAGTTCGGTGTCTATCAGTTTAACTGATTTGCGGAAGATAGATTTAACCGGTGTGAAAAACCAGTTTTCTCAAATCCGATTCTAAGTTATCTGTTTTATATCAGATGACAAAGTGTCAAACTGATCAGAGCAGTTGCTTGGTGCAAATCTGATCCAGACTTAGAATATGCATGTAATATTTAAACAAGTAGTGTGCAAGATGTGTAAAGCAGATAGATGCACACAAGATTTATAGTGGTTCGGACAACTTGTCCTACGTCCACTCTTCCCTATCAGCAGGGGTACCAACTAAACCAACTGAACTTAGTTTAATGTGTTAGTCCAACACAATACAACAAATATTTCAAGAGTTCTCACTCAACCAATCCCAGAAATCAGAACTAGAAACCCTAGTCTGAAATCTTGCTAAACAAACTTAACCTAACTTTTGATTTGGGTATAAGATTTGTTGTGTTCCAACTGGAAATCTATCCTAGTGTTTGGGTAGCCTAAAGCTAAAGGATAAGATTTCTGTGCTAAGAACTATGAGATGAACACTTAGAAATATTCTTCAAGTTTTGTGTTCTTCGTGCGGAAATTGTGGATAGCTTGAGCTTGATGATTATTTTCGTAACCTTACTATGAAGGTTTATCCCATATTTATAGACCAGGAAATCAAAGAGCCGTTGGAGAGCAATTTGAATTTTAGGCTATTTTAGGTAGCTTGCAGGTTTTGATTTGACGTGCTCAGGAAGGCCAAGCCGTCTTCGTGTAATTTCGTCCTTACTAGCCGTTTGTCCTGGTACGCCATATCCTGCATCGTTAGACCCGTACATACGTTTCAATCTCTAAGTGGCTAACAAGTACACTTATTCGGCGCCTTGTAAAGCCAACTATGTTGACATTCTTCTGGTTTGATCTTCATCGTATGCCTTGGATAAGTAGTTGTGCTTATCACTTTTCTGACTAAGCTTGATCTGATCAGTATTCCTCTGATCAGTAACCTTGACTCTTCTGATATGGTTGTCTTAGTTCAACCTATCGACTCTGCTGATGTACTCTAAGAATATGTTTTCAAATCTTCTGCAATTGCTGATCTTCTTTTCTGATCTTCTCCAGGACTTAACCTATACATATGGAGTTCCCCCTCAATATGTGACCTATATTCATCAGCTGTCTAACATGTTCAGCTGGTTTCCTATCAATTCATCAGTCGACTAACAGGTTCGACTGGTCCTATTACAACTGTTTTGGAACTTCCATCAAAACTATAAAATTCCCAACAATTTCCCCCTTTTTGATGGAACCAAAATATTACCCAGAAAGTATGTTGAACATAAGTTAAGTATCAGTGAAGAAAAGCATTATATCAGAAGACAATGAGAATTTGTCTTAAGATCAGACAAGTAGAATATTTCATTAAAGATGTAGAAATTACAAGTACAGAATGAAGATATCCTAAACTGATCTTACAAAAAAAATCTTCTGATAACTTCAATACCTTTCTTCTTCTGGTACAACACACATCTCAAACAATCTTGCCTTGACTTCTACCGCTTTGCTTTCATCGAAGATGTCATCTTGAGCCAGACATTTGTTCAGAGTTGCATTGAAGGCAATCTTGTCTAACCTTCCATCTGCAGTCTTCTTGTATTCCATGATTTCGACCTCGGGGGCAACTGGTATGCAACTCAGTTTCTTGGCTTCACTCATGATATTGTTATAGAATACTGGATACTTGTTACTCAACCAATCTCTGAATATTTCATCTCCGTCCACATTGGTAGGAATAACTTGATTGATGTAAGCCGAGATATACCATTCACCTTTGATTTGTCTCCATTCTTTCACCATGTTCTTGTCTGGCTTAACAATCACATCCACATCTCCAGGAAGGGCTCGTTCAACAAAATGTGCACTTTCTCCAGATTCAGCTACGAGCCCTTTCTTCTTCTTCATTCTGTAAGACTTATCAAGGCTTGAAGCTTCTTCTAATCTCTTCTGCCTGTCCAGCTCTGCCTTCTTAAACTCTTCAGCTTTCCTTTTGTCAGCAGGTTCTGATGTTTTCTTTTTCTTTGCAGCAGCAGCTGGTTTCTTGCCTTTCTTGGCACGCTCATCGGATTCAGTAGAGGAAGAGATTACTTCTGCTTCTTCTAACTCTGCAGCTGCTTGGGCATCTTTCTTTAACATTTTCTTCTCCAGAGTGATCTGGATCCCAGCTACAAAGTTCTCGACTTGATTTAGCCTTCCCTGGACTTCAACATCTTTCTCTTCTTTCCCCTTTTTGGTTCCCTCAAAAAGAGCTTTCAGCTAAGAGCTGAGGTCACCTATCTGCTTCGAAAGATCTTGCTTTAAGTCTTTAAGGGCAGGCGATTCATTACCAGCATCAGGGCTTGCCTTTTCAATTATTGTCAGCATAGAAGTTTGAGCTTTGTCTACAATAGGGCTGACTTTATCGAACATATTCTAAAGTTTATCAGCAGCAGAGTTGACTCTCTTTGTAGCATGAGCAAGATCATTTTGCATCTTGGTCAATTCAACCATCTTTTCATTCATCATCAAGGTGAACTGCTGATTTCTAGTCTCCTCAATCTTGGCCAACTTCTCGTTCACCTCTACCATCTTGTTAGCTGTTGTATCTCTCAATTCTTCAATTATTCTTGTGCAGTGAGAAGATACACATTCTCTTTCAGTTCAGATGGCTTTCTCCAATTGCCTTGGCACAAAGAAACTTACATCATCGCGGAACATCTGAGCCATGTTCGCTCTGAAAGTGTTTTTGATGTACTTCTTGAGATTCTATTTGAAAGATGGAGAAGTTTGAAGAATCTGCATTACCTGACCTGCTGATGTCGAGGGGCCTTCGACTTCCATTTCTTCAGCTTGACTCCCTCCAGCAGTCAGATCTATCACGTGCTCGGCTGATTGTGCCTCAGCTGACGAGGACTGTGCCGCATCTCCCACAACAGCTTCATCGGCAACTTCTTCAAGTTCTTTGATGATCCTCATCTCTTGTGCCATCTGCTCGGTATCAGCCATTTGCTCGAAGATTTCTTCAATACTAATCGGACCTCCATCACCCATCTCTTCTTCATTATCAGATTCCTTCATTTGCTTCATCGCCCGACTATACTTGACCATTTTGTAGGTAATTTCTCTATGCATTGGGGTGTCCGGCATTCCCAACTGTCTTGTGATCAAGCCGGCCACTGCAACATCAAAAATCATGTCTGGAACAGTTTCCACACCAGCTATCTTCCTCATCTGTAGCTCATACTCAAGAAAGGGATGAATGCCACCCTTCTGCTCCAGAACAGTTCCGAAATCTTCAAATTTCTTCAGTCGGATGTCTCTCCAGGTGAGCACATCAATGACTGTGGCCTTAACATCTGGTTTGATGGCCAATTCCGGATATCTGTCTTCCAGCATTTTCTCCAGTCGCCGTCTGATAATTTTTTCTGTGAAAGAGAGAATTTCTGGTTCTGGCTCGGGCGAGGAGGATGGAGAAAATGACATAGCAGAAAGAGGATCTGGATTTGCTCTATGTTGAGTAGATGAAGTATCCAGATGTTCAGATTCGGTAGATACAGAAGGAACCTGAATGGTCTTCTGCAGAGGCTCAGTCTGAGCAGCCTTGGAAAGCTGACCTGATCCTCTCGGGGGCAGTTTACTGAGGAGAATATCATCATCATCATCTGAATCAGATGGCTCATCCACCAGCTTCGACTCCTTCTTTTTCCCTTTTCCCGTAACATTAGCAATAGGTGCTGATTTGGTTCTCTTTGTAGCTGGATGAGCTGGTTCCTTTAGAACTATTCCCTTTTCTGGCTTTCTTGCAACAACCTTCCTCTTTTGATGTTGTAGCCATAATAATCGGCTAGCAGCCACGTGGCAAATGATGATTACGTGGCAAATGGTGATAACGTGGCGGTTAGAATCGAGCTCAGCTGAAGAGTACGAGACGCCGAGATCAGCCCTCAAAGGGCTACCTGGCGACGAGCAATAAAGATCAGGCTCGCCTTAAAGAGCGACCTCCCCCGAGGATGGTCCATAGGCAAGGTCGGAGAGAGAAGAATGAAGGCTGCCTGAGCGGGCGACCTCCCCTGAGGTCGCTCCACAAGCAAAGTCGACAAGTCCGGTACAAAGAGATAATCCGACATTACTTTCATCTTCTTAGACTAGATTGGCTTCATTAGCCCATGTTCAAAGGCCCATTAAGAGGCCCATTAATGTTCATTTGTATATTGTAAACTCTATATAAAGAGGAAGAAGTCCCCACAAATAGGAGGACGAAAGATACACGAAAAATCATAGTAAAATGATCCTGACTTGGTATGCCCCCAGACGTAGTCCTTCAGGACGAACTGGGTCAACAAATTCGTTCGTGCTTTGTATTTTTCATTCATTATTCGTTCATAATTCACAAATTAATTGTTTGTGGCATAGACGTGAAATCTATGTTACAACAATTGGCGCCGTCTGTGGGAAACATCTATTGAATTTTCACGAAATATTCGTTAGGACCCAAAAACAAGAAATCGGGATGACACACTCATTGTTCATCCCAAAAAAAAAAGCACTTTGTTCATCGAAAATCCAGAAAAAACCATCCCTAAGCCTCCCTATAATTGAAACACCACGATTTAGCGAATAAACCATTCGCCACCATCTTACACTTTACAATGATTCACCAGCAGAAAATCTCCTAATCTAAAAAACATTCGTTCGTCAACGATCCTAGACATTTATGTGCAATCAGAAAAAAAAAAATCCCCAATTGATTCATCTTCGCCAAAATCGATGGATCATCAAACCTCGAGCACGGTTTCACCAGAAATTGCATCGCCGCCAACACCCAAGAAGCCAAATCACACCGCTGATGCGTCCTTCCCGTTCCGCTGCGGTCCCTTACAAGATTGAAAAAACCATGGGCCACACGTTACCTCGTCTGACATCAGGAGCGCCACGCGTCTCCTCTGCAAACACAGAATCGCGATGCTCCAGTCGTGGCCGACGCACAGAGTCGTGAGGCCAACGCCGCAGCAAAAGTCCAGCGCCGCCACCAACTCATTGCTTCGCCGCCATCACGCGACACCATTACCGCCGTGTAATCCGAAATCAAAAGCAACCGAACGCCTCATCCGCTGCAACCTAACCAGGATGACGACACAGATTCCTCAACGAACGCGGTCTTGCGGCGTAAAACGTGGAAGAGATGCAGACGGAGAGATTTGCGGCATGAACTGAGGAAGAGATAACCCTTGAACAAGATTCGCAGCGTGAATTTCTCGGCCATGAGCAGATTTGCAGCGTGATTTTGGGGAAATGGAACCGGACTCCACAGCGTGATTTGTTCTTATAGCAAGCTGACCTTTTGGGCTGAATAAATCTTGACCCATTTTTAACTATTGGGCCCAAGTTTCAGCTGACTAAAAGTTTTGAGGCCAGGCTGATGGTGAATTGATTTGGAAGAAATACTCACCACTCTCACAAAGGAAAATTGCAAGGGCGAAGCCTCGGGGGCAACTCAAAGAATCTACGGGCAGTCCTTTAGCCCACTCACATCAGGTTCTATTTCATTTAATTCCTTTTAATATATATCACAGTATTCATACTTTCATATATATTAAAAGGCGGGGGCATATGTGCTCATATCTCGAGCTATTCGAGTTAATTTCAGAACACTAGTTGACGTTAGAAACTCAAACTAGCATGTCTAAATTTGGAGGGTTATTTAAAACAAACTTCAAATCCTTACTTTTCACTAATAGCATAAACCCTAGGAAGGGACTATCACAAAATTCATCTACGAGCACTCGAAAGTCTCACACAGATGAAACAAACTTATAATCCGACTTCAAACTTACATCGAGTCAAACGATTAAGGAAAATACTCAAATTCATAAAGTCGCGGTCTCAAACCAGAAGACCCGACAACGTCAAAATCACGAAGTCGCGGTCTTAAACAAACAAGACCCGACGACCTCAAATTAACAAGGTCACACTTCCAAAAAATGACCCTATCGACCTCGACAGGTGCAATGGTTAAACCAAAAGGCAATCAAGTCGCAATTTATGTAAGACGACAAATAAGCCCTTCAAATCACAAGTCAAAGAGAGTTGTAACCTCAATAAAATGACCTCGAAAGACGACCTTTTCATATCAAACGAATATCTCAATCCAAGCTGACACCGAGTTAAAACACTTGTTTAAAGTCACATTTCGGAATATCCTCCAGCTCACATTGTAGCCATGACTTTCGAATCCCAAGGTCGATGAGGTCGCAGCCTAAACGGCTTGATTTTTGTCACGACTTCATAAGACGATAAGAACATAGCTCAATTCAGAGTCGCAGAAGTTATTCAAGTCACTGGCAAACAGTCCGAAACGACTATAAACCTATACAGTCCGAAACGACTATAAACCTATACAGTCCGGAACGACTATAAGCCTATACAGTCTGAAAGGACTATAAACATATACAGTCCGAAATGACTATAAACCTATGTGCCAATCTTCTTTCACATTCTTGAAACAACAAATCGCTCTGATACAGACGATCTATACAAACGAGAATCAAAGCCTAATCCTAGGGGCAAAACCTTAAAAATCTCAAAGGTTATTTCTATTCCACAAGAATCGGAAAAGATCTTGTTAATAATTTCAAAATGCAAGTCTCCTTTTCAAACACCGATAAAAGTCAATTTTACCAAAAAATATCAAAAACATTTTCTGACATACTAATAATTTCTTTGCGAAATTTCCAAAAGGTTTAAACTTAAAATCTCCCTCACAAAGAATTTCCTCAAATGGTTGAACAAACCATTATACTTCCGCCTTCTCGGCGATGAGATCGTCCGCCATTATTGGCGTCGACCCTCCCGCCTTTTCGACGTCGGCTTTCCGCTATCTCGGCGAGGTGTATTCCGCCGATTTAGCGAAGTATCTTCCGCCTTCTGGGTGATGAGATCGTCCGCCAATTTTGGCGTCGACCCGCCTGCTTTTTTGGCATCAGCTTTCCGCTATCTCGGCGAGGTGTATTCCGCCGATTTAACGAAGTATTTTCCGCCTTCTCGGCGATGAGATCGTCCGCCTTCATCGGCATGGACCTGCCACCTCTTCGAGGTCGGCTTGGTCTACCTTTGTCGGCGCTGACTTGTCTGCCTTCTTGGCGATGACTCTGTCCGCCATTATTGGCGTCGACCCGCCCGCCTTTTCGGCGTCGGCTTTCCGCTATCTCGGCGAGGTGTATTCCGCTGATTTAGCGAAGTATTCTCCTCCTTCTCGGCGATGAGATCGTCCACCAATTTTGGCATCGACCCGCCCGCCTTTTCGACGTCGGCTTTCCGCTATCTCGGAGAGGTGTATTCCGCCGATTTAGCGAAGTATTCTCCACCTTCTCGGCGATGAGATCATCTGCCTTCATCGGCATGGACCTGCCACCTCTTCGAGGTTGGCTTGGTCCACCTTTGTCGGCGCTGACTTGTCTGCCTTCTTGGCGATGACTTTGTCCGCCATTATTGGCATCGACCCGCCCGCCTTTTCGGCTTCGGCTTTCTGCTATCTCGGCGAGGTGTATTTCGTCGATTTAGTGAAGTATTCTCTGCCTTCTCGGTGATGAGATCGTCCGCCATTATTGGCATAGACCCGCTAGCCTTTTTAGTGTCGGCTTTTCGCTATCTCAGCGAGGTGTATTCCGCTGATTTAGCGAAGTATTCTCCACCTTCTCGGCGATGAGATCATCCGCCTTCATCGGCATGGTCCTGCCACCTCTTCGAGGTCAGCTTGGTCCACCTTTATCGGCGCCGACTTGTCTGCCTTCTTGGTGATGACTTTGTCCGCCATTATTGGCGTCGACCCGCCCGCCTTTTTTGGCATCGGCTTTCCGCTATCTCGGCGAGGTGTATTCCGCTGATTTAGCAAAGTATTCTCCGCCTTCTCGGCAATGAGATTGTCCGCCATTATTGGCATCGACCCACCCGCCTTTTCGGCGTCGGCTTTTCGCTATCTCGGAGAGGTGTATTCCACCGATTTAGCGAAGTATTCTCCGCCTTCTCGGCAATGAGATTGTCCGCCATTATTGGCGTCGACCCGCCCGCCTTTTCGGCGTCGGCTTTCCGCTATCTCGGCGAGGTGTATTCCGTTGATTTAGCGAAGTATTCTCCGCCTTCTCGGCGATTAGATCGTCTGCCATTATTGGCGTCGACCCACCCGCCTTTTTTGGCGTTGGCTTTCCGCCTTCTTGGCAATTACTTTGTCCGCCTTCATTGGCGTCGACCGGCCCACCTCTTCGGCGTCGGCTCTCTGCCTGTTCGGTGAGATTCATTGGTTTTATCCGTCACATGCCAATAGAAGTCAAAACTTTGTATTAGTTTGGCCAAGTTAAACAAAATGTTACCTTTCTTTTCATAATTCCTGGGTGTTAAACCAAAGGAGGCCGCATGAATAAACATCGAACCCCCGAGGTATGACTTTCGACATACTGGCGGCGAGATTGCCACCCTAGCAGGTGCGGTCCTCCCCCGACTTTGTAAGACGACTAAGCAAAAGTTCGTAAATAAGCCGCATCCAAATAAGACGGAATAACGTATGCAATTTTAAAGTCGCATAAGGAAATCAAGTCGGCATGCTAAAGGTAGAAAAAGAAATGAGTTTCATTGACGGAAGGCCCATAGGCTAATTACATCAAGTCACGAACCGCTAGACCAGAAATGGTCATCGATGAGCACAGAAAAGACTCGTACAGAGAGGCTCACCTCGAAGTACGAGCACAGAAAAGACTTATACAGAGAGGCTCACCTCAAGCACGAAAGATAGAAAAGACTTCAGACAGAGAGGCTCACCTCAAGCACGAAAGCACGTAAAAGACTCAGATAGAGAGGCTCACCTCAAGCACGAAAGAAAGACAGAAAAAGACTCAGACAGAGGGCTCACCTCAAGCACGAAAGCACATAAAAGATTCGTATAAAGAGGCTCACCTCAAAGTACGAGCACAACTAAAGAAAATCAAATACCTACCAAGTCGCAGCATGAACCAGCTACCAAGACTCTCGACGAGCTCAATCTCAGCAGATAACCATCTCAGATGAATAACCCCCTGACTCGGGGGCACGAGGGAGAATCGAGCCCACTAAAACACACCCAAGTCTGAAGTTGAAGATCCAAACTTGATACCAGAAGTATTACCATCAAAGTGTGAACAATTAAGACCTCATGAAGGCATTCAGAGCATACACAGGGGCAAAGAATGGAACATCAAGGGCGAAAATCAGATAACTCTTATGTGAACAAAGATCAAGACCGACCTCCGAACAAAGTCGAAGTCCGCTCTTGGGGGCAATTGTTGTAGCCATAATAATCGGCTAATAGCCACGTGGAAAATGATGATGACGTGGCAAATGGTGATAACGTGGCGGCTAGAACCGAGCTCAGCTGAAGAGTACGAGACACCGAGATCAGCCCTCAAAGGGTGACCTGGCGACGAGCAATGAAGATCAGGCTCGCCTTAACGAGCGACCTCCCCCGAGGACGGTCCATGGGCAAGGTCAGAGAGAGAAGAATGAAGGCTGCCTGAACGGGCGACCTCCCCTGAGGTCGCTCCACAAGCAAAGTCGACAAGCCCGGTACAAAGAGATAATCAGACATTACTTTCATGTTCTTAGACTAGATTGGCTTCACGAGCCCATGTTCAAAGGCCCATTAAGAGGCCCATTAATGTTCATTTGTATATTGTAAACTCTATATAAAGAGGAAGAAGTCCCCACAAAAAGGAGGACGAAAGATACATGAAAAATCATAGTAAAATGATCCTGGCTTGGTATGCCCTTAGACGTAGTCCTTTCGGACGAACTGGGTCAACAAATTCATTCGTGCTTTGTATTTTTCATTCATTATTCGTTCATAATTCATAAATTACTTGTTTGTGGCATAGACGTGAAATCTATATTACAACATTTGACCAGCTTGTCCCTTTTTGCGAACTTCTGTTGCTGGTTTAATAGCAACCTCATCATCATCATCAACAAGACCAGGTATTTGCCTGTTGATCAGCAACATCTTCTTGTGCGCCAGTTTGTAGGGAATCATTTCGTCCTCACTCCAATCTCTGTCCTTCATCAGATCAATCAGGATCAGAGATACCTTGTGTAGCATCGTAATCTTGGCTGATAACACAGCCTTCCTGTTTTCTGTCACAAATTTGGCTGATTCCTCCAGTAATCTCCTCTTCAGAAATTCCAGCCAGTTGATCTTGGCCTTATCAATTATAGCAGTCATGATTCCAACCTTTTCTTGGGTAATGACATCCAGGCTATAGGTAATTCCAACAATTACCTTCTGAACAATATCGAGTAGGAGCCTATATTTCTGCTTCAGCATTGGTTTCTTAAAACTTTTGGAATGGTGAGCATCAGCAGGACGGAGAAGGTGTTTGATAATTGCACTGTCTTCTACAGTGCGATATGCATCAGGTATAATCCTATCTGCTGGAGCTAGAAGCCGAAATATTCTATGAAGATCTTCATCTGTGATCTCCAGATGTTCCCCTTGTACCTATGAGTACAATACCCCTTCATGGTCTCTTAAATTGTAAAGGAATTCAAGAGCACCATCTAATAGAATTGAATCTGCGCTTGCTGAATAGTACATTTTCAACCCACAATCCTTCACAATTTTAGAATCTCCAGAGACTCGGGATCTGTGGTCGTTCTGAAATCGATGCACCATTCTTCGATCACCTCATCGGCAAAGTTCCTAAATATTGGATCTTCAGGTTCTGGGGAGGCGGGTGAGGCGTGAGACGAAGAATGTGCTATCTCTACACTTTGCCGTACTTTTGGTGCCTTTTCTGCAAGATTTAGATTATTAGATCTATTTTGACACAACGCAATAGTGTAGATAAAACACTAAATAACACATAGATCTATCTATATTGTGCATACACATATAAACTCACAGAGTATAGTATCTAATAAAAACATGAAGTAACAACATAAGATATGCACACATAGATTCAAATAGCATTTGCAGCAATTCTATTATTTGACATATGATCAGTGAATACACAAAAATATTTTAATAGACATATTCTAAAGCACACGCAACTACCAGAGATTTGCGAAGAAGGAGTAATCGAGGAAATCAAGTTTGAATGGTTTGCAAAAAAAAAAAATGCAGAGTAAATGCAGAAAATTTTGTTAAGTGTATTCGGAAAGTTTAGGGCTAGAAGAGTTTCAAAGTGTATGACCATGTCTATATATAGAATTGGAGGGGAAATGCCTTTTAGAAAACCGAGATTGGAAACCGAAGAGTCTAATCAAGATGGGCAGTCGAAATTAGGCGGTTTATTTTAAAAAGAAATCGAGTGGTCAGGGATTTAAGACATGATAACTTTTTGGATTTAAAGATGCAATAAATAGCAATTAATACATATTCCCCACGTCCGCATTAAATGCTTTGTAGGGCGTCGCGTCGTCATAAAAATACGTGTACAGTAAAAACAAATAAGATCAGATAAGTGCGTATGAGTAAACAGAAAAACAAGGAGACATAAATGCGTATCTGATTGACTGATATTGTAATCAGTCAATACCACACGAAGTGTGTTTAGATCTGACTGATTTCTGTTGATCTTAATTTCTGCTTAATCCTTAGTATTTTCCCAACAATATCCCACTTCTCTGATCAGGTTTCTTTTGATCCTATCTGACCAATTGAAGTTTCCCTTCAACGATTATCTCTTTTCTGATCAGTCCCTGACTGATCCTTCCTGATCAGTTGAGGTTCCATTTCTCAACTGACCCTTCTCTCTGGTCAGTTTCTTAACCAACAAGTCTTGGAGATTAGTCCACCAAAGATTTCTGGTGCACTTTCTCCTAAGTCCAGAAGTCCTAGCTAATTACATAGTTCTCAGAATCTGACTTCAACTAGTGGCTTGGTTAAGATATTGGCTCTCTGCTTATCAATATGGATCTTTTCCATTCCGATATTCTTCTTTTCCACATGATATCTAATGAAGTGATGTCTGACGTCCACGTGCTTACATCTTGTATGTAGAATTGGATTCTGAGTAATTGCAATAACACTATTACTGTCACAGAATATAGGCACATTCGTAGCTACAATGTTATAATCCCTCAGCTGCTGACTAAGCTAGAGCAGTTGGGAACAACAACTTCCTGCTGCCATGTATTCTGCTTCAGTAGTAGATGTGGCAACAGATGTCTGCTTCTTTGAAAACCAAGAGATCAGTTTACTTCCTAAGTACTGACATGTACCTGAGGTTGACTTTCTGTCTATTCTGCAACCTCCATAATCAGAATCAGAATACCCACTAAGCTCTAGATTATCATCTGATGGGTAGAATAAACCAAGGTTTACTGTCCCCTTCAGATACTTAAGAATCTGTTTAGCTGCTTCCAGGTGGCTTTGCATCGGATTTTCTTGAAATCTGGCACATACACCTATTGCGAAGGTTATGTCTGGTCTGCTGGTAGTCAGATATAGTAATGATCCAATGAGAGCCCTATATTCTTTCTAGTTAGTTTTCTGACCATTTTCATCTGGATCCATCTTGAATCCAGTCAATCTAGGAATTTTGGCTACCTTACTGTTTTGAATTCCGAACTTAACCAATAGATTCCTAGTGTACTTTGCCTGACAGATGAATATCCCTTCTGTACTTTGTTTAACTTGAAGACCCAGAAAGTAATTCATCTGACCCATCATGGACATCTCGAACTTCCCTTGCATTAGTTTGCTGAATCTATCACATAAGCTCTTGTTGAGAGATCCGAAGATGATATCGTCCACATAGATCTGAACCATCAGAATGTCTTCACCCTCTTCTATTCTGAACAAGGTTATGTCTATGGCTCCTTTAGTGAATCCACTGTCTATCAAGAACTGAGATAGTGTATCATACCAAGCTCGGGGAGCCTGTTTCAGTCCGTAAAGAGCTTTTCTTAAATGGTACACTTGGTTGCCTTTTTCAAAGCCAGGAGGTTGTTCAACATAAACTTCCTCAGCTAGTACCCCGTTTAAGAATGCACTATTTACATCCATCTGATACACAGTAAACCCTCTGTGGGCAGCATATGCCAGAAACAGCTGAATGGCTTCCAGGCGAGCGACTGGTGCAAAGGTCTCATCATAATCAATCCATTCTGATTGTGAATGCCCCTTTGCAACAAGTCTTGCCTTATTTCTGGTGATGACATTATTTTTATCCCTCTTGTTCTTGAATACCCACTTGGTGTCTATCACATCCTGATGAGTTGGTCTGTCTACCAGTTTCCAAACCTGATTCCTCTCGAACTGCTCTAATTCTTCTTGCATAGCTAGAATCCAGCTGGCATCTTGTAGAGCTTCTTCTATTGTGGTAGGTTCCTTCAAAGACAGATAGGAACAATACATAGCACTTTCTCCAACCTGATGTCTATCTTGGACTCGGGCATTAGGATTGCCGATTATCTGATCAGTCAGATGGTCTTTCAATCAAGTCCTTCTTTTCTGATGTATATCAGTTTGGAAATTATCATCCTCTTCTGATATTGAGTCATTAGAGGTTGGGAGTGGTACAGTAATAGGATCCACTTGGCATGGACAAGTCTCAGTTGATGTTGGAATCATCATAGGCTGATGTCTGTCCGTCGGAACATAAGGTGTTCCCCCTGAACCAGATGGTTCAGTTGTTACTGTCTCAGCTATACCAACTTCTTCATCGACAGTTGTACGTACCTTAGGGTTTGATTGACCTGGTGAATCATTAAGATCAAGTTTAGGAACATACACTGTTACATGATCTGATGCCTTTTCTTTGATACTTAACTGATCCATTTTCTGAGCATCAGGTACTGGTTGATCCGGTACTGCTTGTTCTGAGGCAGATTTCTCTTGTTCAGAAGATGTCTCATCAAAGACCACATGAGGTGTTTCTTACACAACTAGGGTTCGCCTGTTGAACACCCTGAAAGCTTTGCTGGTTGAGGAATATCCTAAGAATATACCCTCATCTGACTTAGCTTCAAAGGTTTTCAACTGACTCTTCCCATTGTTGTGAATGAAACACTTACACCCAAAAACATGGAAGTAAGAAACACGAGGTTTTCTGTCCTTCCACAGTTCATAAGGTGTTTTGAAGTGAATCTTAGTCAGAGAATATTTGTTCTGAGTGTGACATGCTGTGTTGATAGCTTCTGCCCAGAAACGGTTTGGAGTTGCATGTTCAACCAACATTGTGCGAGCAGCTTCTTTGAGTGTTCTGTTTCTCCGTTCTGCTTCGCCATTCTATTGTGGTATTCTGGCGGCTGATGTTTCATGCTGTATACCAAACTTATTGCAAAAGTCAGTAATATAGGAGTTCAGAAACTCTGTACCTTTATCTGATTTGATTTTCACAATACTGACACCCTTCTCATTTTGCAATCTCTTGAGCAACTCAGGTATCTTTGTTGTATTTTCATTCTTCTTATATAAGAATTCAACCCAGGTAAACTTGGAATAATCATCCACGATCACCAGAGTGTATTTGCGTTCGCTGAAACTAAGTGGTTTAACTGGTCCAAACAAATCCATGTGGAGCAGTTGCAGTACTCTGCTGGATGCTGGTCCTGGGATCCCCTTAAATGAAGCTTTAACTTGTTTTCCCTTCTGACATGCGACGTATGTCTGATCCTTAGAGAATACCTCATTCGGGAGACCATCAACCAGGGACATCCTTGCTATCTTGTTAAGAGTTTTAAAGTTCAAATGACCCATTCTCTTATGCCAGAGCCAACTGCTACTTTTGGAACTCTTAACAATCAGGCATGCATTTCTTGGACAGCTGTTCCAATCTGTAGTATAGATCGTTCCCTTTCTAGAACCAATTAGTAAAATCTATTGAGTAGCTCAATTCTTGATAGTGCATTGACCAGTCAAGAACTCAACACTGAATCCGTTGTCGCAAAATTGTGAAACCGATAACAGGTTGTGCTTCAAACCATCGACATACGAGACTCCAGTAACCTGTACATCATCATTGTCTAAGGTTCCGAATCCTCTAGTAAAACAAAAATTATCATCACCAAAGAGTACACGTGGTCCTTCTTTTTCTGTGTATGAACTGAGGAGATGTTTGTTTCCAGTCATGTGCCTTGAGCATCCACTATCGATGTACCAGGTAGTTGCTTGTACACCTCCCTTATTGGCCAAACCCACGCGATCCTGCAATCAAATCAGACTTTAGGTACCCCTGTAGGATGGGGTCCTGAGGGGTTAGTGTTACCTTTCGGGATCCAAACAAATAGGACACTTCTATGGTAATCATCAAGATCAGAAGGCCTAATTTGTCTCCCATAAGCATCTACATAATCATACATCTCTTCATGTGCTTTCTGGTCAGTACGATTATGAGTGTGAACCTTGGATGAATCAGAAGACTTGGGATTTTTCTGATTAGTATGTCTACTTTTAATCCAGTGTGGTTCATGTGCAGATGTCCTGGATTTCTGGTTGAAGGGATATGTACGACTACTACCATCAAAAGATTCATATCTCTTTTGCACAAATGGTTTCTGCAGTTTACCCTTAGTGTGCTGGTTAGGCAGTTTGACGTGATTAGGTTTCAGATCAGATTCTCCCTTGCAAAATTGTCCTTTCTGATTCCTAATCTACTGATTAGGCTGAGGTCTCTTCAGAAGACAAGGTTCTTCTGTTGATTCCTCGGCTGATGCTTGATCAGGTGAGGTCCATTTCTATTCCCTTTCTGAGCATGCACTCGCCTTTCCTGTTCAGCAGGTCTTTTTTCCTTCTTTGATACAGATTTGACATATCGTGTATCTTGTCAAGAAATCTTCATAGATTCACTTTTGGATTGTGAACCAGGTTGGACATATGAGGATCCAGAAGGGCTATCAAACCCAATACCCTTCTTATCAGTTGGCTTCCGAAAGTAGCTTGTTATTTCATCAACATTTTTAGAAGCTTTTCCAAAAATCTTGACTTTCTTTCGCAAACTGTCCTCACTTTGTTCATCAAACTCTCATGCAGTCGGAAGAGTTCATCAAACTTAGCTTGGAGGATTTTGAGATCATCAGCTTGCTGCTTGTTGATAGCTTGCTGTTCCTTAACCAGTTTACCCTGATCAGAAGAGCTGACTTTCAGAAACTCCAGTTCAGCAGTCATCTTCTGAACAGTCTCAACTGATTTCAGTTCAGCAGCTTTACTTACATCATTATCCTTGACAAGCTGAATGTTCTCTGCCCTTAGTTTATCGTTCTCAGCTTCCACTATAGTATAAGTGTCTACTGCATTAGGGAGATCATCAAGCAATTGCTCTTTGTAGAGCTGCAGGTCAATCTCTCCAGCAGGTGTGCTCAGCACAGCAGGTGTGGAAACATAAAACACAAAAGGTTTAGAAGTTACCTTAGTTTGATCAACATCCTTGGCCATGAGACATATGTCGTCATCAGATGAGAACATCAGATCATCGAAGTCGTAGACATCATCAGTATTGGTCATCAGGCAAAAGTCTTCTACAGATGAGTAACCAGAATCATTTGAAGGCAGATAAGAGTCATCCATCCCAGATGTATCAGCAACCATGGCTTTCCTATCTCTGTATCTTTGCTCTATTCTGTTCCGCTTATCTTCTCTTTCTTTTGGAGTCAGGTCAGGGCAATCCGCACTGTAATGACCTGGTTTCTGACAGTTGAAACATGCTCCAGGTTCCGCGGAATTTCTTCTGCCAAGTGAATCATTTCTTCTGTAGGATCTGTCAGGTGACTTCCCAGTTTGCCTGTAATCAGAATTCCTTCTGTCTGATCTGTTGTCTCTTCTATCATCAAAATGATCATCTCTCTTCTTATCTTCTCTGCGGTCATCTCTATGATCATCTCTTCTGTCATCAGAACGATTTCTTTCTTGTGACCTGTCAGTAGATCTCATGTATCTTCCTCTGCTATTCTGATAGTCTCTATAGAATTTCCGATACTTTCCCAGTTGAACATTTGATCTTTCTAGTTTTTTGGTCAGTAGAGCAATCTGTTCAGCTTGACTTATGATGTTTTCTATTGATTCAGTAGGCTTCGAACTGCTGCTAGCTGCTTGGAATGCAACTGCTTTTTATGTGGCAGGTGTAGCTTCAACAGGTGACTCGTCTTCTTCTTCTTGACCTCTTTCAATCAGATTGAATTCATGAGCCTTTAAACCGAGAAACAAGTTGCTTGGCTTCATCTTCGCAATATCTTGGCAATCCTTTATCAACGTTACTTTCATGTCCCATTTCTTGGTCAGGGACCTCAAGATCTTGTAGTTGATGTCTTTGTCAGACATTTCTTGTTCCAGTTCACAAAGCTTGTTGACTGACATGGTGATTCTTCCATCGAGCTGATTTATAGTTTCATTTGGTAGCATCTTGAGTTTTTCAAACTTTACCAGTTCAGCTTGCAATCTGCTGTCCTTAATCAGATCGTTTCCTTTGCACATCTCAGCAAGAGTATCCCACATCTGCTTGACAGTCTTGAGATACTTGATCTTCTCACGTGTTATCTTGTCCATCGTCTTCATGATGATATGCCTGGCCACAATATCCAGATTGAACAATTTCCTTTCCTCAGCATCCATCAGTGAAGGACTCTTTCTGATTCTGGCTCTAGTTGGATATTCTGGATCACCTCCTTCAGCTGGGTTGTTGTAATAAATGATGATGGGTCCTTGTTCAAGAACTTCCATCATTCTGCTGCTTATTGCACCCAGATGGTTGCTCATGAGTATGGTCCAGTCAGCATACTCATCAATAGAGAACTTAGGCAGATCATGATACATACCCGAAGTATTATCCATGCTGAATGTGAGTTTTGAAAACAGATGGGTTTTTAAAAAAAAAAATAGATTTTTCAAGATCTGTTCAAGTGACCACAATGGTTCTTCCTCAAGAACCGATGATACTCAAATCCAGTGGTCCGTAGAACCACTGCTCTGATACCACTTGTAGGTCCCGAACGAGTTATAGTAAGGCAGAAGTCTGGAGGGGAGGGGTGAATAGACTTTTGAAACTTTTTCGGGGGATCAAGTGTGAATAGCAAGTTGCCTGATCAGAGTGCTTGTGAATCAGTTTGGACTGATATCCAACTTACTGATCGCCTGAGGGAAAATCAGTTCGGTGTCTATCAGTTTAACTGATGTGCGGATGATAGATTTAACCCGTGTGAAAAACCAGTTTTCTCAAATCCGATTCTATGTTATCTATTTTATATCATATGACAAAGTGTCAAACTGATCAGATCAGTTTCTTGGTGAAAATATGATCCAGACTTAGAATATGCATGTAATATTTAAACAAATAGTGTGCAAGATGCGTAAAGCAGATAGATGCACACTAGATTTATAGTGGTTCGAACAACTTTTCCTACTTCCACTCTTCCCTATCAGCAGGGGCACCAACTTAACCAACTGGACTTAGTTTAATGTGTTAGTCCAACACAATACAACAGATGTTTCAAGAGTTCTCACTCAACCAATCCCAAAAATCAGAACTAGAAACCCTAGTCTGAAATCTTGCTAAACAAACTTAACCTAACTTTTGATTTGGGTATAAGATTTGTTGTGTTCCAACTGGAAATCTATCCTAGTGTTTGGGTAGCCTAAAGCTAAAGGATTATATTTATGTGCTAAGAACTATGGGATGAACATTTAAAAATATTCTTCAAGTTTTGCGTTCTTCGTGCGGAAGTTGTGGATAGCTTGAGCTTGATGATTATTTCCGTAACCTTACTATGATGGTTTATCCCATATTTATAGACCAGGAAATCAAAGAGCCGTTTGAGAGCAATTTGAATTTCAGGCTATTTTAGGTAGCTTGCAAGTCTTGATTTGACGTGCTCAAGAAGGCCATGCCGTCGTCATGTAATTTCATCCTTACTAGCCGTTTGTCCTGGTACACCATATCCTGCATCGTTAGATCCGTACATACGCATCGATCTCTAAGTGGCTAATAAGTACACTTATTCGGCGCCTTGTAAAGCCAACTATGTTAACATTCTTCTGGTCTGATCTTCATCGTATGCCTTGGATAAGTAGTTGTGCTTATCACTTTTCTGACTAAGCTTGATCTGATTAGTATTCCTCTGATCAGTAACCTTGAGTCTTCTGATATGTTTATCTTAGCTTCAACCTATCGACTCTGCTGATGTACTCTAAGAATAGGTTTTCAGATCTTCTGCAACTGCTGATCTTCTCTTCTGATCTTCTCAAGGACTTAACCTATACATATTGAGTCCCCCCTCAATATGTGACCTATTCTAATTCATCAGTTGTCTAACATGTTCATCTGGTTTCCTATCAATTCATCAGTCGACTAGTAGGTTCGACTGGTCCTATTACAAATGTTTTGGAACTTCCATCAAAACTATAAAATTCCCAACAGGACTCCGCGGGCACCTTATGAGAAATCAAAGTCTTTTGGTTCTGGGGGGGGTATGGTCGCAAGACTGAAACTTAAAGGAATTGATGGAAGGACAAAACCATGAGTAGAGCATGTGTTGATACCAACAATATGAACAATTATTAAATATCCTATGTGGCTTGGTTTGACATCAAACTAATTAATGACTTGGGGGGATAGTGGATTGATGAGGGACAAAGAGAATGTTCTTCATTAATTGTGGATGATTGACTTTAAATGCATGGAGGAATGAAACATTAAATTTGCAAGAGGGGATTAGGCCAAAGGCCTCTTTTTTAGCTTCTTAGAGCCTTGTAATAAATGATGAATGTGGAACCCTTAATGAGTCCTTCTTTACAAGTATTTATACTTGGTACAATATGGTAATAGGCCCCTAGATCCTATTTACTAGGCCATTAATGCCACATTAACCAACATCCTGGGTTAGAAATGACCCAGATACAGTCCCAATTAATGCTCCTAGTCTCTGTTTGCCAGATCGAGGTCGTTGGCACTGTATTTGAGTTCACTGGCGTTCTCCTCGAGGTAGCCCATCGTGCCCTTTCACGATCGGTGGTTCTGTTCTGGTAACTCGCGAGACCTTCAGGGCACAGACTTCCCTTTGAGGAAAATCGCCCCAATATTGTAGCCGCCGGAGGGCGCAGATAGGCTGGCGCGGTGCTTGGGGTTCAGTGCCGCCCGCAAATCCTGGAAATTGAGGCTTCTTGCGAGCTCTTTCATCGGGAGGTTGGGTTCATCTTCCGTCTTCACCCTAAGAGCCAACCTGAGGTCATTTCCGGGTATTTCATGTCGCATATCCTGCTATCCGGCCATCGAGCTCGCCTCATACTCTAGGCTCGGTTTGAGCTCGCCCAAACCCGGGAGATGGGTAGCGATCCCAAGCTCGGGGACCTCGTTATCCTTAAGTACGCGACTAAACTTATCTATTGTGGGAGCTCGTTCATCCCTTAATACTTCGCACACAACAATTGCCCCCCAGATCGCCTGTCGAGCTTTTAGCTCGAGAGGGGGCCTGGTGGTTGAAAACTGTATCGATTTCTGGTCAGGTCGCAACGTTTTCCCTGAATTTGAGGAGTCGTTTCATATTACGAGGGAGGCCAGCTATGACGTGCGTAGGTTGCTTTTGCAGGTGCAATGATGGTGCGTGTCTTTCACGCGCCGGATTTTAAACGTTGCGACACGCAGACGTCCTCGATCCGCGAGCTCAACTCGCCCTAATTGGCTTCTATTTAAGTGGGAATTCTCCCTCATTTCCCACTTTTGCAGCTTTGCTCTCCCTCTCTCTGCACGATTCCCTGCCTTGAGTCCGTTCGCCGTCACCGGAGTCCCAGAAAACCGTGTCTTTCAGGTAATACCCCCCTCCTCTGATTTTCTTATGGATTGCCAGCAAAAAAACTTGGCTCCGCACGCTTCCTCCGGAGATTCCGCCGCCCCGCCTCCGCCGACTGGGCCGGGTGTGCCGCCATCAAACGTCCTTCTTAGGGGGGAAGTCCCCATATTTGATGTGTCCTCCGGTTCCGCCACTCGTGATGAGCTGGGCGGCGATGCCTCTGATTCCGACTCCTTCTACTCCGATATCCTCCGTGAGGATGACGCAGTGGATGGTGACGATGAAGACTGGCGGAACGACGCCGTTCCCGGTGCAATGGTGGTCTATGGAGCTTGGGCCGCTTCTCGCCCGACTGGGACCACTTCCACCTTGAAACTATTCGACCTGGGGGTTCAGGGACTCATCCTGAACTCTGAGCCCCCTTATGTCCAAACTGAACCTTGCCCCTCAGGGCTTAGCTTCAAAGAGTATGCTCGTAACTTTCCCTACCAGCGACCTGAGCAGCGCCCGACTGAGAGAAAGGGCAAGATGAAGTCGAAAGAGATTTTGTTCATGGCCGGCGAGCTTCCCATCTCAATTGAGGAGGCCGAGCTGGACCTTTTCAGAGAGTGGTACGAGGTCCCGTAGGATGGCCATTTTTGGGTCCCGACCCTTGACGAGAGGGCTGACCAGCCTCCGATTGGGTGTGTGGCTATAAACCAAGGCACGATGGACGCCGTCGTGTGCTTTCCCCTCCCCCTGAGGATTAGCGAGATCCTGAATCGATGGGACATCGCCCCGACCCAAATCACGCCGAACGGGTGGAGTACACTAGTGGGACTCTTGACCATGTTCGGGTCGATTCAACCTGGCCATATCCTGGCAGTCGACGAGATCCTTTCATTGACGAACATCGTGGGCGCCCACGCCGAAGGGGATGGCTGGTAATATGTGCGAGCTCGCCCCCACAATAAGATAGTGGAGGACGTTCCAAATAAAGTGGTCGGGTGGAAATCGCGATATTGGTGGGTCTCCGGGGATTGGCGTAGCTCGGTGGAGGAAATCGACCGGGGTGGTCGGATCAATATCCGGACCGAATTCAGCTTCCCCAAAGTAAGTTCCAATATTTCTTTCCACTTTCTAGGTCACTGATTTGACTTCGCCTTCTTTTTGCAGCTAAAACGTCGGAGGAGCTGCTTTTTTTGAATTTTTTGGCCCGAGCTGTTGTGGTGTGTCGGAAGGATCTGTATAATAGGTCGATGAAAGTCTTGGGGACCACAAAGTCTCTCCGCAGCTCAGGCTTGCTTATCGGCCCCAATCACCTTCGGGTCTTGAACCCTCGAGGTACTTTCCCCTTCCCCTTAAGGTTCTTGTAGATTTATAGCTCGGCTGACTTTGATTTCGTTGACAGTGGCATTTCCCCTTAACCTCCCCAACATTCCAACCCCTACCGAGGTTGAAATCATGTCGGCCTCCAATGCCGCCGCGATGAAGAAGGAGAGGATCAGGCAGCTCGCCGAAGCGAAGGCGAAACAGAAGGTGGATAAGGCGGCTCAGGAACTCGCCAAGGAATCCCTTACCGAAGGGTCCTCGGGGGATCATCAGGCTGGGGCGCCCGAGATCACCACCACCTCGGGCGCTAATCGGCCCACCGCTCATCCCGCCACGGGCCAGTCTCTGTCGGATAAGGGTAAGAAGGTGGCGAGCTCGTCGAAATGCCGCGACCACCCGCCCGCTGACAATCCCTCCAAGCGGAGCCGCCGGGGGGATGAACCCAGGGGGTCGCCCAGAGGTGCCCGCTCTACTCGCCCCGCGAGCTCCCGGTCGGGCCGCATTTTGGAGGAGGAGCGGTCGAAGGACGACCGAACCTACCTGGGTTGGGGCGACTCATCTGTGTAAGCACATCTCACTTTCTGCATAGTTGTACAAAGTCCCGATCAATTATCTCTGTATTTTAACACTTGTGAATTTCTCAGGGACACTGCCGACCTGCCGCATTTTGTTGCGAGCTACCTCCGCTCTCGCCACCTCGATTCTCTGCAGGGTCTTCCGGACTACATGTGTCGGGCTTGCGAGCTGCCCGCTAGGTCGTGGACGCTCGGCATGGAGAATGTGGTCGAGGGGGCAGGGCCCATCGGCAACATCCGGATGGCAATGGTGTACGCCGGCCGGCTGGCTGCTACTATGATGAAGGCTTCGGAGGACTTCACCACCTCCGACGAGCTGGTCCGGTTGGCCTTCGAGGAGAAGCAGCAGGCAGAGAAAGCCTGGGAGGAGGCCATGGATGCCAAGAACACTGCCCTCGGGGTGATCGAGGGTCTCAAAATCCAGCTGGACGACTCGAAAGTCCGGATCCGAGATCTGGAGACCTCGGTGGTGGGAATGGACGCCGAGCTGAAGGCCAGCCAATCTGAGGTCAATTTCCTGAAGGCCGAGCTGGACGTGCGCGAGGGCATTCTCTAGGAGAAGAACGAGCAGATCCGGGTTCAAGGGGTCGACCTCCGGGAGAAGGATCAGGAGATCGCTCGCCTGACAGAGGACAACACCGTCCTGGACGGCCTGGGCAACTTTGCATCCGTCGAGGCCATGGCGAAGTGTATCCGCCTCGCTCGCTCCTTCCCCGAGGGGTTGGCCCTTAAGAATACCATGGTTGCCGAGCTCTTGGCCTTCTTCGATCACAACCCGGCCAAGCCTAGAGACTCCTTTCCCATCGCCGATCTGGGTGACAGGTTCGATTTAAACCACTTCGAGGACGTCAAAGACCTCGACCTGTTTGACCTAGCCGCAATCCTGTCCAGTTTGGCCGGCGACCAGGGGGGACCCAGCGGACCGGTGGTAGAGGATCTCCCGGGGGAGGAGGACAGAGCGGACGGGTCGAACCCCGAGGTGGAGCCCCTGCCGGAAGATGGCAATCAGGCGGTGGGCCAGGCCCAAGGCTGAGTTAGTTTGCCCTGTGGGGTTTTGAAAATGTATCTTTTTTCTTTTCTTTTATTTTGAATCATTTCATCCTAGAGGCTTTCCCTTGTATCTCTTCTTCGCTTTTAATGGAATGAATTTTACTCGTGAGGTCACTTCCAATTGCTCGTCTCGCTTTGTAGTGTTGTCTAAATTGATTGCGACTAGGCGATCTCAACAACCGACTTACAACTTGTGAACCTGTCAGTTATTTATCTCACTTTACAATGTCATCTTATTTGGTTGCGACTTCGTGATCTTAATAACCGACTTGACATTTAATGAATTTGTCTGTTATTTATCTCGCTTTACGATGTCGTCTTATTTGGTTGCGACTTCGCGATCTTAATAACCAACTTGAGATTTAATGAATTTGTCAAGTTATTATCTCGCTTTACGATGTCATCTTATTTGGTTGCGACTTCGCGATCTTAATAACCGATTTGAGATTTAATGAATTTGTCTAAGTTATTTATCTCGCTTTACGATGTCATCTTATTTGGTTGTGACTTCCCGATCTTAATAACCGACTTGAGATTTAATGAATTTGTCTAAGTTATTTATCTCACTTTACGATGTCATCTTATTTGGTTGTGACTTCGCGATCTTAATAACCGACTTGAGATTTAATGAATTTGTCTAAGTTATTTATCTCGCTTTACGATGTCGTCTTATTTGGTTGCGACTTCGTGATCTTAATAACCGACTTTAAAAAGGTTCGCGACCTGTAACATATCTCGCGTAATGGGGATCTCGCTTTTTGGTTGTTCCTTTGTTTTCAAAGGGATCTTATAGACCTGCCCCCTATTTTTCGAGCTGATTTTCTCAAAACAAAATTGGAAAAAAAGGAAATAGATGGGAAAATTGGAACTTTGTATTTATGTAGGATGAAATCACTACATTTATAACCGAAGTAAGTTCCTATTAATAATATTGAACGAGCTGGCAAGGAGCTCTTACTGATAATACTTCTTTAAGAAGGTCGCGTTCCATGGGTACTGAGCTGGAGTACCGTCGATATCTTCTAGCTCGTATGCCCCGTTGGGTAGAATCTTGGTGACTCGGAATGGTCCCTCCCACGTCGGGCCAAAAGGACCATTGTTCCCTCCCTGCACTCTCTTGAGAACGAGGTCGCCTTTGCGAAACTGACAGACCCGAACTTTGGAGTTGTAGTATTTCTCTGATCTATGCTTGTAAATTCAATTACGAATATTCGAGTCGATCCGCTTTTCCTCGAGTAGGTCGAGATTGAATTCCTGAGCTCGGTCATTTTCTTCACTGATGGTCTGGGAAGTTCGATATGTCGGGAATTGGATCTCGGCCGGTATGACCGCCTCCGACCTGAAAGCGAGCGAGAAAGGTGTCTCGCCTGTCGAACTCCTGCAATTAGTTCGATATGCCCAGAGTATCTCGGAGAGTTTGCTTGCCCAGGTGCCCTTGGCACCTTCGATCCTTGTCTTGAGGGTGCGCTTAATTATCTTGTTGACGGTCTCGACTTGGCCGTTTGACTGTGGATGGTACGGGGTCGAGAATAGCTTTGTGATTTTCCATTTCTCGAAGAAGGTCCTTATCTCACATCCGTCGAACTGTGGTCCGTTGTCCGACGCGATCGCCATTGGGAGCCCGAACCTACAGATAATATTCTTCCATATGAATCTTATTATGGCAGATTGATCGGTACTTCCCAGGGCCTCTGCTTCCGCCCATTTGGTGAAATAGTCCACCGCGACGACGGGGAACTTGACTGACCCCGGTGCCTTTGGTAGAGGGTCGATAAGGTCAAATCCCTATTTAGCAAAAGGCCAAGGGCTATAGATCGGGGTTAGTTCCTATGGGGCGACCTTGATCATTGGGGCGAAAACCTGACATCGCTTACAAACCTTGGCGTATTCGAGGGCGTCCCATTTTAGGGTTAGCCAAAAATATCCTTATCACAGAATCTTGTGTGCGAGGGCGTGGCCTCCCCCATGGCTGCCACATACCCCCTCGTGGATTCCTTTCATGACCCCCCCGCCGACTTCCGGGGTGACACATTTTAATAAAGGGAGCGCGAAACCTCGCTTATATAGCTGATCGTCGATGATGGTATACCGGCCCGCCCTCACTTGAAGTCGCTGGGCTTCGACTTTATTTTCAGGGAGCTCGCCGTCTCAGATGTACTTCATGATTGGGGTTATCCAATCGTCCTCCTCTGGGTTGACCTGTACAATGGTGGGCAGGCTGCCTGGCTGCCTGATGGGGCGGTGATCCGAATGATCGTGATATCGAACATATCGGTGCCCCCCTTGAAGGTCGCTAGGCGAGCTAGAGCATCTGCTTGAGTATTTTCCTTCCTGGGGATCTGGGCGATGTTGACCTACTCGAACCTCAAGATTAACTCTCGAGCGATTTGGCGATATACAACCATCTACTCGCTTCTTGCCTCGTATTCACCCGTCATCTGGAAAGCGACCAATTGTGAGTCGCAGAAAACGTTTAGCCACCGAAATCCTATCGCCATCGCCATTTCTAGCCCGTTGATCAGAGCTTCATACTTGGCTTCATTGTTTATGGCCCGAAAATCAAACTGTATTGCCGTGGTGAACGATCTCCCTTCGGGGTTGATTAGTATGACTCTGGCCCCCGCTCGCTCGCAGGTCGATGAACCGTCGACATACAGTTCCCATGGCTGTCTTACTGTTTTGATCTGCTTGGTTGGGAACATCAGCTCTACGAGAAAATCAGCCAGGGCTTGCGCCTTTATTGCTGTCCGAGGTGCATAAGTTACTCCGAACTGACCGATCTTAACCGACCACTTGAGGCATCTTCCTGTTGTATCGGGTTGGTGGAGGATTCGACGTAGCGGCAGCGAAGTCAGGACCTCGATGTGGTGATCGAAGAAATAAGGGCGGAGCTTCCTGATGCTCATGACGAGAGCGTAAGCTAGTTTTTCTAAAGGCGGGTACCTTAGCTCGGCATCATTTAGGGTCTGACTCACGAAATAGATTGGCCAGTGATCTTGCCCCTCAGCTCAGACCTATACGACGCTTAGAGCGGTCTCGGAGGCCGCCAGATATAGGTACATCGTTTCCCCCGGGATCGGCTTAGCCAGTATTTGGGTGTCTGACAGGTATTTCTTGATACTCTCGAACACGAGCTGGCTCTGGGCGGTCCACTTGAACTTTCCTTTTCTGGTTGTATTGAAGAAAGGTTTGCATTTGTCTCCCATGCGCGATATAAATCGATTCAGCGTGGCTAGGTGCCCTGTTAACCTTTGTACCTCCTTAATGCTCCGAGGCGCACTCATATCTTGAATCGCCTTGATTTTGCTCGGGTTTGCTTCAATCCCATGTCGGCTTACCATATGCCCTAGGAACTTTCCCGATTCCACGCCGAAGTTGCATTTCTTGGGGTTCAACTTCATCTTGTATTGTCTTAGAATGTCGAACGCTTGAGCGAGGTGCCCCAGGTGGTCTTCTTTCCTCTCGCTCTTCACCACCAGGTTGTCTATATAAACCTCCATGGTTTTCCCAATCTGCTCCGCAAACATGCGATTGATGAGCCTTTGGTAGGTCGCCCCGACATTCTTCAGCCCAAATGACATACGCTTCCAGCAGTATACGTCCTTTTCGGTTAAGAAAGATGTGTGATTCTGGTCGTCCTCGTGCATGGCTATCTGGTGATACCCGGCGAACGCGTCCATGAAGGACATCGCCTCGTGCCCCGCGGTGCCATCGATCAAATGGTCAATATGTGGCCTGGGAAAGTGATCCTTGGGACACGCCGCATTCAGATCAGTGAAGTTGATTCACAATCTCCACGAATTATTAGCCTTCTTCACTAAAACCGCATTTGCTACCCATTGCGGCTTGTCGGCCTGCACGATGAGCTTGTTGTCTAGGAGTTTCTTAACCTCGTCGGCCAAAGCAGCATATTTCTCTGGTCCGAACTTCCTTCTTTTCTGGGAGACGGGCCTCCTGCTGGGGTCGATATTGAGCCTATGGCATGCGATCTCGGGATCGATACCGATCATATCCTCGTGCAACCATGCGAAGACATCCAGGTTTGCTTTGAGGAATTCGATCATCTGACCCCTCATCTCGCTTGGCATAGTCGTGCCGATGATTGCTTCCATGTCGGGCCATGATCCGCTGATCAGGACCATCTCTAATTCTTCGACGGGCGTAGCTCGCTGCCCCTGGGCTCGTCTGGGGTCATCGATTGGCTCATAACCCAACCTGGGCTCTATATCCGGCAGCTCGTGCAGATTCGTGGTTTGATTTGCTCCTTCCACGCAGTCTGTGGCCTTTATCATTTTGCTAGACTTGTTCTCGTGTATCAAGGTTTGGTCGCATGGTCGGTCCCGCGAGGTCATCATTACCGTCTCCATGTTGCATGTTATGTGGGTGGTACCTGGATTTGGATTGGCCTGCAACATGCATCCTCGGGACATCGCTTGGTTCCCCTTTATTGTTCCCACGACCCCTCCTGGGGTGGAGAACTTTATACAATAATCATGCGACGACGAGGCAGCTCCGAACTCGTGTTCGAAAGGCCTCCCCAGGAAACCATTGTGATGGGAAATTTATAGTTTTGATGGAAGTTCCAAAACAGTTGTAGTAGGACCAGTCAAACCTGTTAGTCGACTGATGATTTGATAGAAAACCAGCTGAACATGTTAGACAACTGATGTGTTAGACTAGGTCTTTCTTAAAGAAGAACTCAAGATGCACAAGTCAAGTGAAGATCAGTTGCGAAGATCAGCAGAGCGATGATCAGTAGCAAGATCAGTAGCGGATTTCAAAAGACTTTACTTGAAGACCAGAAGACCTACTCTATGAAGACATCAACAGAGTCGATTGGTTGAAGCTAAGACAACCATATCAGTAGACTCAAGGCAACTGATCAGTAGAAGTTGAGATCAGTTCAGGCCAAGTCAGCAAGATGATAAGCTTAACTACTTATCAGAAACATACGGGGTAAACCAGACTAAAAGAATGTCAACATTAGTTGGTGAACAAACACTGAAATGCTGTACCTGTTAACCAATGAGAAAATGACACGTATGAACAAGCTGACAATGCGGGATTCGGTGCTACTTAGTCAAACGGCTAGAAAGGACAACTATTCACGTTTTCGGCCATGCCATCCCTGAAGCACGTCACATCAAATCCTGCATCCTACCAAATATAGCCGGAAATTCAAATTGCTCTCCAACGGCTCTTTGATTTCGAGGTCTATAAATATGGGATTGCTCTTCAGAGTGAATAGACGGAAATTATCAAGAAGCTCATCCTAAGTGTTCATCCCATTGTTCTAAGTGTTCATCCCATTATTCTTAGCATAGAAATCTCATCCCATTGTTCTTAGCATAGAAGAACACAAACTTGAAGATTATTTCTAAGTGTTCATCCCATTGTTCTTAGCATAGAAATCTCATCCTTTAGCTTTAGGCTACACAAATACTAGGATAGATTTCCAGTTGGAACAACAACAAATCTTACCCAAACCCAAAGTTAGGTTAAGTTTGTTTAGCAAGATTTCATACTAGGGTTTCTAGTTCTGATTTCTGGGATCGGTTGAGTGAGAACTCTATAAATATCTGTTGGTTGTAATGTGTTGGACTAACACAATAAACTAAGTCTAAGTCGGTTAAGTTGGTACCCCTTGTGATAGGGAAGAGTGGACGTAGGACTGGTTGTCGGAACCACTATAAATCTTGTGTGCATTTATCTGCTCTTAACTGCTTTACACTATCGCACACTACTTTGCTTAAAATCTCATACATATTCTGAGTTAGGATCAGTTTGCATCAAGCAACTGATCTGATCAGTTTGACTCCTTGGTCAGCTGATTGAAAACAGACTCGAGAATCTGATTTGTTAAAACTGGTTTTTCACACGGGTATAAACTAGCTTCCGCACAATCAGTTAAACTGATAGACACTGAACTGATCAGCCGTCAGGCGATCAGTAATTTGGATATCAGTCCAAACTGACTCACTCGCACTCTGATCAGGAAACCTGCTTTCACACCTGATCCGCATGAAAAGTTTTTCAGAAGTCTATTCACCCCTCCCCTCTAGACTTCTGCCCTCACGAAACCCGTTCGGGACCTACAAGTGGTATCAGAGCAGTGGTTCTACGGACCACTGGCTTTGAATATCATCGGTTCTTCAGGAAGAACCTTTGTGGTCACTTGAACAGATCTTGAAAAACCGTTTTTACACTTCATCTGTTTTCTAAAAACTCACTCAGCATGGATAATACATCCGGTATGTATCATGATCTTCTAAAGTTTACTATTGATGATTATGCAGATTGGACCATAATCATGAGCAACCATCTGGGAGCCATCAGCAACAGGATGATGGAAGTTCTTGAACAAGGACCAATCCTCATCTACCACAACAATCCAGCTGAAGGTGGTGACCCAAATTTTCCAGTTGGCGCTCGGATCAGAAAGAGTCCAGTTCTGATGGATGCTGAAGAAAGGAAGCTGTCAACTCTGGATACGGTTGCGAGACACATAATCATGAAAACAATGGATATGATCACACGTGAAAAGATCAAGTATCTCAAGACAGCCAAACATATGTGAGATACACTTGCTGAAATGTGTGAAGGAAATGATCTGATTAAAGATAGCAGACTGCAAGCCGAACTGGTGAAGTTTGAGAAACTTAAGTGTAGGTCCCGAACGGGTTTTGTGAGGGTGGAAGTCTAGAGGGAAGGGGTGAATAGACTTCCAAAATTTTTTGTGCGGATCAGGTGTGAACTGCAGATTACCCGATCAAAGTGCTAGTGTATCAGTTTAGACTGATGTTCAATCTTACTGAGTGCCTAAGGGCAGATCAGCTTGATATCTGTCAGTTTAACTGAATGGTGCGGAAGCTTGTTTTTACCCGTGTGAAAAACCAGTTTTATCAATTCAGATTCTTAAGTCAGTTTTCAACTAGTTGACTAAGGTGTCAATCTGATCAGATCAGTTGCTTGGTGCAGACTGAGCTTAACTTAGAATATGTATGCTGTTTTAAACTCAGTTGTGTGAATAGTGTAAAGCAATAAGAAAGCAAGTAAATGCACACAAGACTTTTATAGTGGTTCAGACGAAACCCGTCCTACGTCCACTCTTCCCTTAACACAGGGGAACCTTAACCGAACTTAACCGACTTTAACCTGCGGGACTTATACCCCTCACGGGATGGCCGAGATGTTTACCGAGTTCTCACTCTACAAACTTAACCTGCGGGACTTATATCCTTCAAAGGATGGCCAAGATGTTTATTGAGTTCACACTCTACAGATGTTTATCGAGTTCACACTCAACCGAACTAGAAATCAGAAAACTAGAATCCCTAGTCTGAAATCTTCCGGGAACAAACTTAACCTAACTTGCGTTTGGGTAAAGAATGTTTGAGGGTTCCAACTGGAAATCTATCCTGGTGTATTAGGTAGCGAAAATGCTAGTGGATAGGATTTCTTGCTAAGAACTAATGGGATGAACACTCTAAGAATAATCTTCAAATATAGTGTTCTTTGAGCGGAGATTTTGCTGTAGCTTTTGCTTCTTTTGCGGTGTCTCCGTGTTCGTTCTTTGCTAGTTGTCTCTTGTCTTCAATTGACAAGCAATCCCATTTTATAGACCTCGAAATCAAAGAGCCGTTGGAGAGCAATTTAAATTTCGGGCTATATTAGGTAGGTTGTAGGATATGTTTGTGACGTGCTCCGATTATCGGCGTGGCCGTAGGCATCATTAGCGCCGTTTTTGTCCGCAACGTCGTATCCAGCATTGTCATCTCTTTTTGTGCACATGTCACTTTCTCCTTGGCTTCGCGAGGCGGCACATAAGAAATTTGTCCGTTAGACGATTGATATTCCTTTTGAAGAAGATTCGTCTTGTCTGGTGTATATTTTTTATTGTCACTAGGTGTGAGCTGACTTGATCAGGTAACTGATCAGTCTACCTTGTTTGAGTCTTCTGATGCATATTGTCTTAGCTCAATATGCAGACTCGGCTGAATGTAGGTCTTCAGGTCTTTTGATCTTCAGGTGTCTCTGAGCCTCAGTGTATTCACCATATCTTGAGTCTTGAGTTTGTTCTTGAGTCTTGAGTTTATCTGAGTCTTCAGGTTCATCTGAGTCTTCAGTGTCTATCTGAGTCTTCAGGTTCATCTGTGTCTTCAGGTTCATCTCAGTCTTCAGGTTCATCTGTCTTCACCTGATCTTCTGACTTCTAGTCTTCTGATCATCTGACCTTATCTGGGTCATCTGATACTTCGACCTGACCTATACATATTGAGTTCCCCCTCAATATGTGACCTATCTTTTACATCAGTTATCTATACATTTCAGCTGGTCATCTTAATCTGATTCTAAGTCATCAGTCAGCTAACAGGCCTGACTGGTCCTATTACAACCTGTTTTGGAACTTCCATCAAAACTAAATTACAAATTTCCCAACAATTTCCCCCTTTTTGATGGAACCAAAACACTTAATCACACTTAATCAGAAAAACAGATACCATGAATGGAAATGTAGATAATGTAAACAGTACATACCTCAGAAGACAATGAGATGTTGTCTTAGAATCAGTGAGATGGAAAGTTTCATTCTGATAGGTGTGTGCATTATAGAATACATGAAAAGCGTACCTATCATCTGATTCCAAGTTGTCTTCCTCAGGTGTACTTGAACATTTTTAGTTCTTTGGGGATGCCAAACATCCTGTACATCCTTTGCATTAGTTTGTCCATCTCTTCTCTTCTATGGATCCCTCCTTTTTCAGCAAATCCATAGTAGATATTTTTGAACTTTACAGCATCTAGCTTTTTTGTCCGGACGCTTGAAAGGTGGAAGGAGTACTTCAAAGGGTGGAGCTTACGGTATTAGTGACATGATCTTGCCTTCTTTCATCATCTTTATCGGTAGAAGTCGGGATACTTTGTTTCTAACCTTTTCTAGAATTCATCATCATTTTCACTGATCTTGATGAATTGGAATCTTCTCCAGGATGTAGACGTCACATAACCATTCTCCTCCTCGATCCGATCCCATTCTCGAAGCGGATCTAGCCGTCTGTGAGGATGTCTTTAACAGTCTTGGGAAGGACATTCTTCTCCCAAGCAATCTCCTCTCTTTGCGGCTTTCGTTCTTCCTCTTCCTTCCGGATGTAGCGATGTTCGATCCCTTAGCCTCTGCTAACCGCTTCTTGATGGTGACCTCTCTTATTCTCTGTCGTGTTTGCTCTTGAACTTGTTCAGAGTCATCCGCTTTTGGTGCGAGAATAGGTGGCCTTTTCTCGATCTTCCGATTGCTTTCACCATCTTGCCTTTGCCTTTCTTTCTCCTCGAGTGCGCTTTCTGGTTCATCTTGTTCTTCTTCTTCTTCACTTTCTTAGCGAGTTCAAGGCTCTTGGCACGATCATCAATTTCCATTCTTTTTTTCTAAGCGAAGAAAAGTCTTCAATCTTATCGACTCTGGCGGAATCTCGAAAAGAGCACTTTTTTTGCTCAGCGATCTCTTTGCTATGTTGCTCCACGGTTTTTTCATTTTCGCAACGAGATCGGTAGATGGAGGCTTGCAAGTCGAATCTGATGGTTTTTGGTAGAGATGAAAAAAGTTACCAACCGTATGCGAAGTCTGTTTTTCTTTCTTCTCTTTATTCTCTTTTCCTTCCCCTTTTTGGTTTCATCAAAGAGGTTGGACATCTTCTTGGTTCGGAGCGCGTTAATTGCCGTGAGATCTCCTCTCTCGAGTTCCTCGACAACAAGAGGAGTGATCCTGCGGTGGCGAAAAAAAGCGAGGAGTGTAAAGCGTCTCGAGAGCGATTTCGATTTCTGTCTTGCTGCTTAGTAGAAGCTAGAAAATGTTTCCAACCCATATCCAAGTGATTGTTGGTTTTGTCCAAGGATGCTGAGACACTTTCCAAAAGTACACATAATATTCGATTGAGCATCTCTGTCTCGAACTGTGAGTTTGTCGATTTGGAGTTTGAGCTTCTCGACAAGAGGATTTACTAGTTGCATTACTTGACAAGGATGGCATTGTGCATCCCAACCGTGTGTGACTTAGTTCCTTGTCAACTAGTTTTGCTTGCTCATCTTCAAATCGCTTTTATCGGATCTGGCCATGGAGCTGCCGCGAATTTGTCTTCAAATGCGACCTTTGATCCCATCCTGAATCTTTTTTCAAGATAATGATCTAGGTATCGAGCTCATCGTAGCGATCTGTTCGGATGTTGAAGCCTTGCCAAGTTAGGTCTCATCTGCGGCACCCATTCTTGGTTCATCGCCAGCCTCCCTCATGATCCATAGGAGGTTGAACGGTTTCCTCCCTTTTATCGGCCAATACTAGAACCTTTTCGTTGAATCAACCATCCGATATCATCATCGGATGCCAATTCAACAAAGACTTTCAATCCCAAAGATTGTTTAGACATTTCAACTCCAAGTCTACAAAGAAATCTGATCCCAGAGTTGTCATTAGAATTAGAAATTCTTCAATGCTCTTCAGTCTGATATCCCTCCAGAACACTATCTCTTCTATCTGTTGCTGGATGCCAGGATGTTGATCCAATTCAGGGCATAGATCCTGCAGATACTCTTTGATCTGTTACTTCATTATCTTAATGATGGGGCTCTCTGGAGCAGGTGAAGCAAGCACTGTTCTGGTGTTGAAGGGATTATGAGAGACGGACACTCGCTTGTCGAATCTCTTAGGCTCCTGTAACTTGTTTGGAGATTGAGATATTTGTGGGGATATGTGTGGTTCGTTTTCAGCATTTTGAGGGTGTTCAGTTTCCTGAACGGGTTCATTGATTGGTGGTGTGGGAGATGTTGGTGATCTGATAGGCGAGGGTGAAGGTGAGAAGGTTTTGTGGGGAGAGGATGGTGGTGATGATTTTTTTTTGGAGAGGGTGATGGTGAATTGGAAGTGGGAGTTGGCGATCTTGCTCTCTGGAAGATCTTGGTGAGAGGCAGAGAATCAGATGGTGATTCTTCCTCAGATTGCTCCACTTACATCCCTCGGCCATTTCTCTCCTTCTGCTGCGATCATCTGCTCTTCCCTTACTTCTCTGATAGTTGGCTCAGAGCGGACTGCTATCTCTTCTTCTAATCTTACTTGCATCAGATCCTTCATTCTGCTGACTTGCTGGGTAGAACTTGGAGCAGTTTTCAGAGGAGATGAGACTCTCTTCGGCGTTTCGCCGAGCATCCGTTTCTTGGCGGATCCTTCCTCTTCATCTTCTTCTCTGGAACGACCTTTTCCTGCACTTCAGACGATGCAGTTGCCTTATCTTTTCCCTTCTTTTCTCCCTTGGGTTTGGACACATAAGGAGTTGGATCTTCATCAGCTTGTCCAGGTAGGGACTCATCCTTGCCCAGTATGGCCTTGTGCTTTGCTTGGTAAATCTTCGCTCCATTCTCGTTCCATTCATAATTCTATGGCAGCTTATCTGACATAATGATAGAGATTTTTTGTATAAATGAGCACTTGGAAGATAAGCACATTTCATTGCTCTGGGTCAGTTCGAACTTCCCGGAGTTTTTTCTCAGACGTGCTTTGACCATACCCAACCAATCGATGTCTGAAGCCCTCTTGATTATTGCAGCCATGACACTTATCTTGTACGAAGTGACTGCATCAAGGCTGTAAGTTGAGCAAATGATCACCTTCTGGACAATTTCAAGAAGAAGGCGATACTTTCTCTTCAGGTAGGAGGATTTGACGTTCGTCGTGTTCTCCCTATTTGCTGGTCTCAACAGCTCGGCTTCAAGAAATCCCTTTTCTCCTACATCAGTCGTGTAGGTCTCTGGATTGATGCTTCCTCGAGTTAGGCCGAATGTCCTCTGGAGATCGTCATTCGACACTCGCACTTCCAGTCCTCCAACGGAAGAAATCAGGTCAGCATCAATGTCTTCATCCCTCTGCAGATTGTATAGAAACTCCAGAGCTTCATGTGCGTGGACGATGTTCTGATGTGTAGAGCAATAACGTTCAAGTCCACACGCTCGCAAGCACTCCAGAATTTCCAGCGATTCAGGGTCTGAGGTGATGGTGAAGACTACGTACTTTTCATCAATGATGTCTTTCTTCATCGATGAAAAATTGCAGAACTTTTTCCCTTGGTCTGGTCGTGGAATAAGATATGCCATTTCTATACGATATGCAAATTGATATTTTAGTTTGAGTAAGATATTTCAATAAATTCAGTCAAACTAGTAATTTTAGGATCAATTTAGCTAATAAGCGTTTAGATCTAATAAAAATTACAGAATCACAACTTGTAAACCTAGGTACCAGAGAGAAATTGAGATCATGCAATTAATTAAAACAAGAAATTACCAGAAATTGATTCGAAAGATTTAGAAATCGGAAGAGTAGAATCAAATAATTTCGAAGGTAATTCTCTGAAGATTTTGAAGAAAAAATGATCTTTTAAGAGCTTTGAGAAGACGAAGTAGTGGAAAGCGGTTTTCTGAGAGGGATTTGGATTTTATAGAATACGAGGGAAAACCTTTTTGCACAACTTTCCAAAGTACTCAAGTATCCGTGTTTTGAAAATAGTGGCTGAGATTAGTCGGCCAAAAAGTATTTTGATCGCACGGTTGAGAAAAGTAGTCTTCTCGTTTTCCGGAGTCGAAAAATCGCAATAAAATGTTTTGAAAACATTTTCCCAAGTCCGCATTAAAAGCTTTGCAGAGCATGCGTCATGAACAGAGTAAAATAAATCAATTATTTAAATAACGCATATAAGGTATTCAGAAAGAGATAAATAAGAGAGCGTATCTGACTGATTGATATTGTAATCAATTAGTTACCACGGTGATCTGATCTGGTACTTTGTTGACTTATCTGATGGTTGTTGTTGGGGAATAAGTTGCACAGATCTATTCGGGGTGAATATTTAAATAAAAATTTAATTATTTAATTATTACTAGCATGAATTAATCCTATATTAATTCAAATAATAATCCAACAACATATCATGCATATAATAATTCACGTAAAACATACGCACACGGAATTCTACGAGTTTATGTGAACGTACCTCTTGGGATGTCAACGGTGTGGCTGAATAGACTAACCGTAAGGACTTCCCAAGTATTCCCTTATCCCTCGTTCGACTATCCGGTGGAAGGATTCTTGTGAAAGATTTAACAAAAGGAAAATAAATATGTTGCACCACCTTTGTGGATTTACTAATTTTTTTCAGCACATGGAATTGTACTTGGGAATGAAAGAATCACCCCCTATTTATAGAGGCCAAGGTGGTCGAATTTTTAGTGATAAAACAATGTGGGAAAATCTTTTCTTGATCTCCAAGAAATCTTGAATATATCTTCTATATTCTTTTTCCCATAATAATATTCCACAAAAATCCCACCTACTCTATATTATAAGGATTTTCGAAAATTAAGGGTTCCAAGAATCCAAGATTTGGATCTTCTTGAATTTATGAGATATTCTTGTATTTCAAGAAATATATATCTTACATAATATCTTTTCAAGAAAATCAAGAAAATCTTTCTTGCCCTCTATTTTCAAAATTTCGAAAATCATATCATAGATAACCAAGTGGGAGATTTCTTGAATTTAATGAGATAATCTTGTATTCCAAGAATACATATCTTCATTCCATAACAAAATTCAAAGAAAATCTTTCTCCCAATATATCTACAATTTTTGAAAATATGATAGGAAAAATAAGCAACAATATTTATTTTATTTTAATCGCCTTTTCAGTTAATGGACTATATGTTGGGCTACTTAGGGGGCCTTTAGGAGAATTAAGATTGGACCTTCTAATGGACCTTGAATATCTAATATTGAGCCACAATATAATTCAAGCCCATAAATATTAATTAATCCCACTACATAATTAATATTGCACTATCCATCTTAACCCATATTACAGTCAATATGGCTCCCGGTTATTATTTCCCGTGTTTAAGATTATCTAGCCCATTAATTAATTCAAGCCACTGAAATAGCTTTCTATTAATTAATATCTTATATCCTTGGTCAAGGAACGGTTCATTATTATTATCCATACCGGAACTAATTCCACTTGCAAGATTTGGTATGATAAAGCTTATGAACCTCCCAAGGGGGCAAATCGAACAAGCATACTTGCACACGATTCTTCGTATTAAATCTTAGCAATCACATGTGACTAATAATATTGCCCAAGATAAAAATTATTGAATCTCTCTGATTCGCTACTCATGATAAGTCAAAGCAATAGTTACCAATCCCACATGATCCTATTTAAGGGACGAAGATTAAGAAATAACGAACCACTAAGGTCTAATTCTTCCTTGTTCAGTTCTGAAGAATTTATCCTCCTGTAGGTCCTATTCAGTGCATCAGTCATGCACTAGTGTAATCTCTTGGTCAAGACAAGCCAATATGAGCCTTACACCTCAACCTTTCACGATGGGTTGTTCATTTCCATCTAGGTCGTGAATGGCGTACTTTTAGTTACAAGGGACTGTTAATTTAATCTTTTGTGATCTGGTATCACTAAATTAACTACAATGTAACACGTACGACTTATTGAACAGTTATGCAGTAAATATATGTAACATTCAATAATATTTAAAGCATCAGTGATAAATAATTTATTTCAGTAAATTAGTCTGAAAATTCAGTTTCGATTATACAAAGTAAAAAGCATACTTTCCAGTATAATCCCAACAATCTCCCACTTATACTCAAAGTCTGCTTTTAAGTATACTACAACATGTCTCATGTAGTCCGTGACATCTAATGTCACCTACATGTACCTAATAATTTCGCCCACTTATACTCAAAGCAGATTGGCAACGGTCTTGACACCCATTCCTTCCACATGTCTCTCGAATGTATTCAGAGGCAGACCCTTTTTGAATGAATCTGCTAGGTTGTCCTTAGACGCTATCTTTGCCATATCTATATCTCCTCTCTTAACGATTTCTCGTATATGATGTCTTTCCTTTAGTGTGCTTGTTTGACTTGTGAACTCTTGGTTCCCTTGAATTTACAACTGCCCCTAGCAAATATTGTTAGACAAATTCGGAACTCCATCCAAGTCCACTAAGAAGGTCTAGAGCCAAATCAGTTCTTTCACTGCTTCACAAGCAGCTACTTACCCGACTTCCATGGTTGAGTCAGTGATGAATTTCTGCTTCACACTCGTCCATTTGATGGCTACACTTCCCAAATGGAAACACACTAACTGAGGCAGATTGTTTATGGAATCTAAGTCTGATTGGAAATCCGAGTCCGTGTAGCCGATGGGGATTGGAGTATCTGACTGATAAATCAACATTCTATCCCGAGTTCTTTTCAGATACTTCAGAATGTTTTTAACTGTCGTCCAATGCTCTTTCCCTGGGTTACTTTGATATCTTGCTACCATGCCTACGAAAAAGCAGATATCCTGTCTCGTACACAGCATTGCATACATAGGGTTTCCGACAGCCGAAGCACAAGGAATGTCTTTCATGTCATCCATCTCCTTTTGCGTCTTAGGGGACATTTTCTTGGATAGATGGATTCCAAGCCTGAAAGGTACGAATCCTTTCTTGGAATCTTGCATGCTGAAGCGTTTCAAGACAGTGTCTATGTATGAAGCTTGCGATAAGCCTATCATCCTTTTCTTGCGATCTCGAGTGATCTTGATCCCAAGTATGTGTCCGGCTTCCCCTAAGTCCTTCATATCAAACTGTTTTGAAAGCCATGCCCTTACGTCTGATAACACCTTCACATCATTCCCGATGATCAGAATGTCGTCTACGTATAGTACTAAGAATACCAACGCAGTTCCGACACTCTTTTTATACACACAACTTTCAAACTCGTTTTGATCAAACCCATAAGACTTTATAACATGATCAAAACATTGGTTCCAAGCTCTGGATGCCTATTTGAGTCCGTAAATGGACCTCTTGAGCTTACAAACTAGGTGTTCTTGGCCTGTTTCAATGAAACCTTGAGGTTGTTGCATATAGATCTCTTCATCAAGACTTCCATTAAGGAAAGCTGTCTTGACATCCATTTGCCAGATTTCAAAATCGAAATGCCCAGCAATCGATAAGAGAATACAGATGGACTTAAGCATGGCTACGGGCGAAAAAGTTTCCTCATAATCGATCCCTTCTTTCTGAGTATAACCTTTCGCCACTAGTCTTGCTTTAAAGGTTTCAACCTTCCCGTCCGGTCCTCTTTTCCTCTTATATACCCACTTGCATCCAATGGGTTTGACCCCATTAAGTGGTTCGACTAGCTCCCACACTCTATTATGAAACATAGAACCCATTTCGGCTTTCATTGCTGTTTGCCAAGAATCTACATCCTTATCTTGGAGTGCCTCGTCATATGTCCATGGGTCTGATTCGTCTTGTCCCGGAATCAAGTCCGAGGACTCTCCTATTCCCATGAATCTCCCGGGCTGTCTAACAACCCTCCCACTACGACGAGGCTCTGGTTGTGAAAGCGTATCGTTTGGTATATCATCTAGTACAGTTGGCACTGAGGTTTGCCCTCTAAGCTCATTTAAGGTAATCTCACTTCTGGGTTTTCTTTGGTTCATATAGTCTTCTTCCAAAATCTAAAGTTGGTGCTGATGACCACCTTTTGATCTTCGGGACCATAGAACATACACCCTTTTGTTCCCCGGGGTATCCTACAAACAGCCTTAATTCTGATCGAGGATCCAATTTATCGGCTTCCTTGTCCAACACGTAGGCCGGACACCCCCAAATTCTCATGTGTCTCATACTAGGCTTGCGCCCGGTCCACAATTCTTTGGGAGTTTTGGGAACCGATTTGGATGGCACCAAGTTCAGAATGTAAGCCGCTGTTTCCAAGGCATGACCCCATAACGACTTGGGAAGATCTGCATAACTCATCATAGATCTAACCATTTCCAAAAGAGTTCTGTTTCTTAACTCTGCAACTCCGTTTTGTTGAGGGGTTCCGGGTGCAGTGAGCTGGGATACAATCCCTTCATCAGATAAGTAGTTCAAAAACTCATCGCTGAGGTATTCGCCTCCACGATCAGATCGTAGAGACTTGATATGTTTTTCCCTATGATTCTCTGCTTGAGCCTTAAATTTTTTGAATTTCTCAAAGGTCTCAGATTTATGCTTCATAAGGAAAATGTAACCGTACCTTGAGTAATCATCAATAAAAGTGACAAAATACTCATAACCTCCTCTTTCTTTGGTTGACATTGGACCACATACATATGTGTGAACGATCTCTAACACTTCTTTGGCTCTATTCCCCTTGGCTCCAAATGCCCTCTTGGTCATTTTACCCTCTAAACATGATTCGCAGGTTGGAAACGGTTCAACTTGGAGAAGCTCCAGTGAACCGTCTTTCACCAACCTTTGGATCCTTTTTGGATTTATATGACCTAATCTTAGATGCCAAATAAGTGTCTCGTTCACGTCTGATGAACGTTTTCTTTTCTCGGAAACAGTTGATGTGTTATAGGATGCATTTCATGAGTGGTGTGCACAGTTAATTGTATAGAGATTATTCGCCAATGTTCCATGACAGATAAATTTATCAAAAAGAGAAATGGTAACAACTTTATTAAAAGTAACCGAATATCCATCATGAAAAAGTTTAGAAACTGAAATCAAATTCTTTCTAAAACTCGGAACGTACAGAACATCTCTTAAAATTAAAACTCTGTCTTCAAAAGACAGGTGCACTTCTCCCACTGCTTCAGCTGCCACTCTCGTAGCATCGCCCAGTGTGATGAGTATCTCACTTCCACTTAGTTGCCGGGTCCGTTTGAACCCCTGTAATGTGAAACAAACATGATCAGTGGATCCCGTATCCACCACCCATAAATGGGAGGCATACGCCGCTAAACAAGTTTCAACAACTAGTGAGTGAGGATTACCTTTCTTTCCTTTCCTTTTGGGATTGGAACAGGCTGACCTCCAATGTCCTTTCTCACCGCAGTTGAAGCACTTTCCCTTAGCTGGCTTGTTCACTCCACCATCCTTCTTCACCTTATCTTTGCCATTGGCAACACTTGAGTTCACTTGCTTGTGGCCTTTGTTCCTTTTCTTGTTCTTACCACCCCTTGGTCTAGAAGAAGAAGAAGGTCCATTTGCCACCAAGGCTTGGCTCTTCTGCCCCAATATCGCCTCTGCCGAGACTAAAGCTTGCAACAGATCAGGCATCGAGAACTTCTGATTATTCATCTGGTAGTTCAACCTGAATTGTTCAAAACTTTTCGGCAGAGAGTGGAGCATGAAATCGATTTGGGTCTCGATATCGTATTCAGCGCCAAGTACCTCAAGCTTATTAAGGTGAGCCATCATCTGGAGAACGTGCTCCCTTACGGGCGTTCCCTCCACCATTTTCATAGAGAGCAAGTCCCTCATGGTGATCTGACGAGCCACACGGTTCTGATGTTGAAACATCGCTTTAAGACTAGTCATGATTTCCGCAGTGGTCTCAACGTTCTAGTGTTGGTGTTGCAACACATCTGACATAGAAGCCAAGATGGTACACTTTGCCATTTCGTTAGACCGCTCCCAGTCAACATACTCTTTCTTAACTGTTTTAGTGGACTCATCTGATGGTTTATCTGGTTTAGGTGTGGTCAGAACCCAGTTATGGCTTTGTGCAGTGAGGACAATAGTGAGTTTTCGATTCCAATCAACAAAATTTTCTCCAGTGAGAAAATTGTGTTTTAGTATATTGAATAGTGGATTAAAAGGTTGCGACATGATGAACTGAAAAAAACAATAACATGCATAAGCACAAATATATCACAAGGTTCGATCACATGCATCATATTAAAATCTCAAAAAAAAAAAATGAACATGCATCAGCCAACATCTCAAAACAGTTTAAATAAGCCACGTGGTGTGGGTCATTATTTAAACACATTCAAGCAGGTTACAAACAAGAACAGTTACAAACCTTTAATATCCAGATTCATAGTTGGCTCCCACTTGACCAATATAAAATTGACAGGGACTTCGGGGAAGTATATGCATATCAATTTTATACCTAAGTAATAACCATGATTAAATACAGGATTATTATTTTTCTTTGATCGAGCCTCGTGGGGAGGGTCATCGTCGCCACTAGTAATAACTCACAATCATCCGTTTGGAATCCATTCAAGTAAAAGCTATCTTTTGACCATCCCGTGGGGGGAATTTCTCCAAAAGAATTCACAAATAAATAAATCATGGAGGTCAAAATTAATTCAATTTTATTATCCGGAATAAAATTGTCAATTAATTATTTAAACATACTTAGTAATTTTGAAGGTGAGATTTTTCATTTGGGCAATTCTCATGCAAACATATTTAAAAAAAATTAAATAAAGCATAAGATAACACAAATAAATCAAGCAAAACAGAAAAATAAACATATTGGGCACAAAATATCCAATTGTCATGGTTTGATTTTTCTTGGCTTGATCTTGAAGAAACACCGTCTCGAATTTCTCCCACTCGATCATCTCAAAAAATACTTCATCTCGAAATGCCACGCCAAGCAGCTCGCAGCCGGGATGCATGCCCGCATCCACCGGCGCTTGGCTTCTGGACCCACCGGCACACGCCCGTGGGCAGCGCCCGCCGATGCCTCGGCAGACGCCTCGGTAGGGCACAGCAATCCTCGGCGAAGCGGACGTTCGTATCCAGCCAGCGCTTCGCCCGCCTCCGCCTCGCCCACGACCTTTGGCGGCGCCCTGCGTCCCCACGAGCGCCGAGTGCAGCGTCCGTCCTTCGGCCCGATCTTGCGCGCCGCGGTACGCGTGTGCCTTGCGCCCGCCCCGTCTTGTGAGCAGGCTTCCTTCTGTGGCGCTTCGGCCTCGGCCTCGCCTATTACGCCCGTCGTGCCAGCAGCGCCCTCTCCACCTCGCCGGGTTAAGATTTTGTCCTTTAATTCTTTGTCTCCTCTTCGTTTCCGATCCGGTTACAATTTATTTACAAAAAATAAATAAACCTAGATCTAGACTAGTCTATTACATTGATCAAATCAAACAAACCCTAGTCTACTCATGGATTTTCTCACGAGGCAAAAACGAATCCGAACGAATCGAATTAAAACCACAGTTTATATGCATGCATAAACACATTAAATTCCATGACAATTGGATACCTGCAAAAAGAATCTAGCAATTCTACTATCCAATTTCAAATTTAATGCCAACGAATTCAATTACAATTTAAAAATTCAGAGCCCGAAACCGTGGCTCTGATACCAGTTATTGGGGAATAAATTGCACAGATCTAGTCGGGGTGAATATTTAAATACAAATTTAATTCTTTAATTATTACTAGCATGAATTAATCCTATATTAATTCAAATAATAATCCAACAACATATCATGCATATAATAATTCACGTAAAACCTACGCATGCGGAATTCTACGAGCTTACGTGAACGTACCTCTTGGGATGACAACGGTGTGGCTGAATAGACTAACCGTAAGGACTTCCCAAGTATTCCCTTAGCCTTCGTTCGACTATCCGGTGGAAGGATTCTTGTGAACGATTTAACAAAAGGAAAATAAATATGTTGCACCACCTTTGTGGATTTACTAATTTTTCTAGCACATGGAATTGTACTTGGGAATGAAAGAATCATCCCCTATTTATAGAGGCCAAGGTGGTCGAATTTTTAGTGATAAAACAATGTGGGAAAATCTTTTCTTGATCTCCAAGAAATCTTGAATATATCTCCTATATTCTTTTTCCCATAATAATATTCCACAAAAATCCCACCTACTCTATATTATAAGGATTTTTGAAAATTAAGGGTTCCGAGAATCCAAGATTTGGATCTTCTTGAATTTATGAGATATTCTTGTATTTCAAGAAATACATATCTTCCATAATATCTTTTCAAGAAAATCAAGAAAATCTTTCTTGCCCTCTATTTTCAAAATTTCGAAAATCATATCATAGATAACCAAGTGGGAGATTTCTTGAATTTAATGAGATAATCTTGTATTCCAAGAATACATATCTTCATTCCATAACAAAATTCAAAGAAAATCTTTCTCCCAATATATCTACAATTTTCGAAAATATGATAGGAAAAATAAGCAACAATATTTATTTTATTTTAATCGCCTTTTCAGTTAATGGACTATATGTTGGGCTACTTAGGGGGCCTTTAGGAGAATTAAGATTGGACCTTCTAATGGACCTTGAATATCTAATATTGAGCCACAATATAATTCAAGCCCATAAATATTAATTAATCCCACTACATAATTAATATTGCACTATCCATCTTAACCCATATTACAGTCAATATGGCTCCCGGTCATTATTTTCCATGTTTAAGATTATCTAGCCCATTAATTAATTCAAGCCACTGAAATAACTTTCTATTAATTAATATCTTATATCCTTGGTCAAGGAACGGTTCAACATTATTATCTTCTGTGATCTGGTAACACGTACGACTTATTGAACAGTTATGCAGTAAATATATGTAACATTCGATAATATTTAAAGCATCAGTGATAAACAATTTATTTCAGTAAATAAGTCTGAAAATTCAGTTTCGATTATACAAAGTAAAAAACATACTTTCCAGTATAATCCCAACATGCCTCATGCATTTACCAACAATATCTCACTTATCTGATCAGATTCTTGCTTGAAACACTTCGCTACTTATTTGATCCTCTTATCTGATACTCTTTATCCTCCAGTCTTCTTCTAATCAGCCCGTATTTACTGAAGTCAACTCCCGCCAAAACTTTTACTTCGGGGAGTCCAAAAGTCGCCTTGATTCCCAAATCGGCGCGATTTGACATTCCGTAATAATGGCATAGATACGCTGTGATTAATCACACCGTTAACTCATCCAACCATTAGCCGCGTGTTCCTTACGCGTTGTCGATGCAAATTTCTCTTAAGGTCTTCTGAGAAAATAAATTTGCATTTATACCCCTAATTTCCTTCTATAAATTAGCCTGGGGTGTTAGGCAAACAACACAACATAAACCGTTTCATCTTCTTTAGCATATCCTTCATGCTTTTCCGATGAGTTTCTTATTTCCGGTGAAACTTCCGGTGGGAACCTTTAGCCCTTTTCCAATGAATTCAGCTTCTCAAATCAACCCCGTGTGTTCCTTCACACTGCTTTCGTCATCATCTAAGATTTCACATACAATCAATGCTAAGCTTCTTTACCACCAGGGAGGCGGATCTGCTAAGGCAAATGAGAAGGCGCTTCTCCTAATCGTATGCACCTTGTGCGCCTATCGAGATGACGGAATAAGCATCAACAGACTTAATCTGAAACAAAACATGGGTTTGATATACAAAATAGTGTATCAAACTCAATATTTGCATGAGACACTCATGGCCATATGGTCTTTGTGACCAAACCTGTGGCACTATGTCCCATTTAACAACTGGAAAGCCCATTGATTTTAGGTCTAAGGGCTCCTAGCTTAAAGATCCTTCAAGGCTCGCTCTCGCTCCTCACTTCGAGACTCTAAGAGCGGCTTTCAGGATTCTAGAAGCTTTTCTGTGCCCCCTGGGTCGGAGAGTCTGAGAGCATCAACTCTTAAAATCTTTCTCTCTCCTTCCCTGCCTAGGGTTGTCCTAGGGCTTATGGTTTATGTATCGACCTCCGGGTCTTCTTGTACTTGTAATACCACTTGAAGATAGCTTGTAGCATTTGTAGCTTGTGATATCACTTGTAACTTGTAAATCTGACCTCTGGGTCCTTATCAATGAAAAACTCTGTTATTCCATTGCTGTGTTGTTTCTTCTGACTTATGCGATCTGTAGCTTTAAACTTGACTTGCTTGTTGACTGTAGCTTTAATCGACTTATAAAGTAATCTTCCAATCGTCGGTTCCCCTTAATCTGATATATCTTGAACTGATCTACTCCTTGTCTGAACTTCAGATCGGCTACTTATCTGACTTTCTGATCTGCTCCTTATCTGAACTTCAGATCGGCTCCTTGTCTGGTCGTCTGATCAGTTGAGATTCCTAACTCAACTGATTCCACTTAACTTTGGTTAGTCTTTTAACCAACCGGTTTACGGAGATCGATCCTTCAACCATATCTGGTGCATTTTCTCCAAGATCCAGAAGCTCTAGCTCGTTGCATAAATCTCTGAATCTGATCTCAGCTAGCGGCTTGGTTAGGATATCAGCTTTCTGCTTGTCAGTATGGATCTTTTCCATCTTGATATTCTTCTTTCAATGTGATCTCTGATAAAATGGTGTCTGACATCCACATGCTTGCATCTTGTATGTAGAACAGGATTCTGAGTGATTGCAATAGCACTATTACTGTCACAAAATATAGGTATGTTCTTAGCTACGATGTTGTAATCCCTCATTTCTTGACTTAGCGAGGCGGTTGGGAACAACGACTTCTCCTGCAGACCATATATTCTCGCTTCCCGATAGTAGATGTATGAATCGATGTACGCTTCTTTTTCGAAACCATGAGATCGGTTTATTTCCCCGAACCGACATGAACACGAGGTTGACTTCACATCGATTACGCAACCTCCGTAATCTAAATCAGAATACCCACTAAGCTCTAGATTGTCATCTGATGGGTAAAATAAACCAAGGTTTACAGTTCCCTTCAGATACTTCAGAATCCGCTTAGCTGCTTCTAGGTGGCTTTGCATTGGATTTGCTTGAAATCTTGCACAAACCTCTTTTGCAAAAAGTAATGTCCGGTCTGGCAATCGGTATAGTAGTGATCCAATCGAGCTCTATATTCTTTACGATTAACTTTCGACCATCTTCATCTGGATCCATCTTGAACTTTGGTCATCATGGGAATTCTCGCTTCCTTGCAATGTTGAACTCCAAACTTTGCGGTAGATTCCTTGTGTACTTATACTTTGGCGAGATGAATATCCCATACGTACTCTGCTTGACTTGTAAACCCGTAAAGTAATTCATCGACCCATCATGGACATCTCGAACTTCCTGCATCAATTTCCTGAACTTTTCACATAGCTTCTTGTTGGGAGATCCGAAGATGATGTCGTCCACGTAAATCTGAACCATCAGAATATCTTCTCCATCTTCTATTCTGAATAAAGTTCTATCCACTATTCCTTTAGTGAACCCGCAGCCTATCTATCACCGCAGAGAGAGTGTATCATACCAAGCTCGAGGAGCTTGTTTAGAGTCAGAAAGAGCTTTCCTTAAATGGTACACTTGGTTGCCTTTTTCAAAGCACCGGAGGTTGTTAAACGACATAAACTTCCTCTGCTAGTACCCCATTTAAGAATGCACTCTTTACATCCATCCGATACCACGATGAACCCTCTGTAGGCGACATATGCGAAAATTGACCGAATGGCTTCTAAATGGCGGCCGGTGCAAAGGTCTCATCATAATCAATTCCTTCGATTGTGAATACCCTTAGCAACAAGTCTTGCCTTATTCCTGGTTATGACATTTTTCTCATCTCTCTTGTTCTTGAATACCCACTTCGTGCCAATTACGTCTTGATGAGTTGGTCTGTCCACCAATTTCCAAACTTGATTCCTCTCAAACTGTTCGAGCTCCTCCTGCATGGCTAGAATCCGACTTCGTCTTGTAGAGCTTCCTCTCTTGTAGTTGGTTCCTTCAAAGACAGATAACAACAAGATACATGGCACTTTCACTGTCGATGTCTAGTTTTGACTCTATCGGATGGGTCTCCGATAATCGGTCGGTTGGATGACCGGTAATCCAGTCCTACGTTACGATGTCGTCTGTTGGAGAACATCATCCATATCGATAGTAGTTCATTACTAGTGATTGGGAGTGGTGCGAAATTATGATCCACTTGATAAGAACATGTCTCGGCTAATGTTGGACTCATCATGTGTCGATGTGCATTCATAGGAACCGAGAGTTCCCCAACCGAGATGGTTCGGTTGATCTTTATCTCGGTTATAATGACTTCTTCAGCGGCGGTTGTGCGTACCTTTGGATCTGATTGACTGTTGAATCGGCAAGATCAAGTTACGGGATGTACAATATTCGTGTTGAGTTCTTTCTCCTTGATGCTTAGTGATCCATTTTCTGCGTGTCGGTAGCGGTTGATCTGCATGCTTTGTTATTAGGCAACTTTCTCTTGTTCGAAGATGTCTTATCAAAGACCACATGGGGTGTTTCTTCCACAACTAGGGTTAGTTTGTTGTAAAACTCGAAAAGCCTTCTTTGGATGAGGAATATCCTAAGAATATACCCTCATCGACTTGGCCTCAAAAGTCTTCAACTGACTTTTCCCATTGTTGTGTATGAAACACTTGCACCCAAAAACATGGAAGTATGAAACACGAGGTTTTCCGCCCTTCCATAGTTCATAAGGTGTTTTGAAGTGAGTCTTAGTCGAGAAACATCTGTTACGAGTATGTCATCACGGTTGTTGATTATACCTTAAACCGCTTGGTGTGGCATGTTCATTAACATAGTCTTGGCGACTTCCTTGAGAGTTCTGTTTCTCCGTTCGCTTTCTCCATTTTGTTGTGGTGTTCTTGCGGTGACGTCTCATCTTTGATACCAAACTTCGGTCAAAAATCGATAATAAAGGAATTCAGGAACTCTGTACCTTTATCTGATTTGATTTTTACTATGCTGACACCCTTCTCATTTTGTAGCTTCTTGAGCAGTTCGGGTAGCTTAGTCGTTGTCTCGTTCTTCTTGTATAAGAATACAACCCAAGTAAACTTGGAATAATCATCCACGATTACTAGAGTATATTTAAATCCTTTGAGGACCGACCGTAATGGCGGTCCGAATAGATCCATATGGAGTAGTTGCAATTCCTCTCTTGGATCTGGGGTCCGTATTCCCTTGAATGAGGCTTTAACTTGTTTTCCCTTCTGACATGCGGCACATGTCTGATCATTGGAGAATATCTCATTCGGAAGTCCCTCAACCAAAGACATCATAGCTATCTTGTTAAGAGTCTTGAAGTTCAGATGACTCAATCTTTTGTGCCAGAGCCAACTGCTACTTTTGGAGCTCTTAACAATTAAGCATGTATTCTCTGGGCAACTGTTCCAATCTGCTGTGTAGATTGTGCCTTTCCTTGAACCAGTTAGCAAGGTTTGTTGAGTGGCTCGATTCCTAATCGTACACTTGTCGCTCGAGAACTCAACGCTGAATCCGTTATCGCAGAATTATGATACTGATAGTAGATGGTGCTTTAATCCTTCGACATACGAGACTCCAGTTACTTGTACATCAGCATTCTCTAAGGTTCCGAATCCTTTGGTAAAACCAAAGTTATCATCACCGAAGAGTACACGTGGGCCTTCTTATTCTTTGTAAGAGCTAAGGAGATGTTTGCTTCCAGTCATGTACCTTGAGCATCCACTATCGATGTACCAGATAGTTGCTTGTGCACCTTCTTTTTGTTGGCGATCCCACCTTGAACCTCGCAATCAAATCGGGCTTTAGGTACCCCTTTGGAATTGGGTCCTGGGGGTTAGTGGTGGATTTAGGGATCCACACAAACAGAAAGCACTTCTATGAAAATCGATAGATTAGAAGGTCCGATTTGTCTCCCATACATATCAACATAATCATACGTCTCTTTATATGCTTTACGATTAGTATGATTATTAAGTGTGAGCCTTGGATGACTTAGAAGACTTGGGATTTTTCTTTATATTTTGTCTTCTTTTAATCGATTAATGGCTCGTGTGCATTAAATTTAGATCTCTGGTTATAAGGGTAGGTACGATGCTACCATCAAAAGATTCATATCTTTTTGGCATAGGTGGTCTTCTGCGGTTTACCTATAAACTTGCTTATTAGGCGGTGACCTTGATTGGGTCTCGATTAGATTTCCTTCTTCTGTGTTGTCTCTTATGATACCTAATCTGGCGATCGAGTTGAGGTTTCTTCGAAGAACCGGTTCTTCTTTGATTCCTCGGCCGATGCTTTATCGATTAAGGTCCATTTTGTTCCCTTTCTGATTAGGCACCTGCCTTACTTGCTTTCGTGAGATCTTTTTCCCTTATCAGATACAAGTTTAGCTTTTAGTGTATCTTTGTCAGAGACTTGTTTGATTACACCCTTCTGAAGTGAATCAAACGGGGCTTTTGAGGATGTAGAAGGGTTCTCATACCCAATTCTCTTCTTGTTAGTCGGCGTTCGAAAATAGGTGTTCATATCTTGAACGGTTTTTGATGACTTCGTGAAAACCTCTATTTTCTTGTGCAAACTATCCTCGATAGATTTTAGACTCTCATGTAGTCGGAATAGCTCATCAAATTTAGCTTGAAGGATTTTGAAATCATCGAAACTTCTTTTTTGTTGATTGCTAGGCGATCTTTGATCTGCTTCTCTGATCAAAAGATTTAACTTTCGAGCGTTAAGTTCCTCGATTACCTTCGAAAGGTTTTCGGTGATTTCGATTCGGTAGCTTTCTTTGAGGCGTTTTCTTTAACAAGCTGATTATTTCTGATCCTTAGCTTGTCATTTTCAGCTTCCACTATTGTATAAGTGTCTACTGCATCAGAGAGATCATCAAGCAATTGCTCAGAGTAGAGCTGCAAGTCAATCTCTCCAGCAGGTGTGCTAATAATAGCAGGTGTGGAAATTGAAAAAAAGAGAAGGTTTGGAGGTTACCTCAGTTGGTCCTCCTTGGCCATCGGTGGAACTTCATCGTCATCCAAGAGAATATCAGATCTTCATGCTCATGGAAGTCAACAACAACTTTGCTTATCGAGACGAAGTCTTCTCTGGATGAGTAGCCAGAGTCCTCAGAAGGCAGATAGGAATCATCAATTCCAGATGTGTCAGCGACGAGCTTTCCTATCTCGGAGGCGTTGTTCTCTTCTGTTCCGTTTCTCTTCTCTTTCTCTGGGAGTCAGGTCGAGGCGTCCGGTCTTTGTAGTGACTGGTTTCTCGCGATTGAAGCACGATCCTCGATCTCTGGAACTTCCTACGCCAAGTGAGTCACTCCGTCTGTAGGATCTGTCAGGTGACTTCCCTTTCTGATGGTAATCTGAACTCCTTCTGTCAGATCTATTATCTCTTCTCTCATCTGTCAGATCATCTCTTTTCTTTTCTTCTCTGTGATCTCTTCGATCATCAGATCTGGTTCTTTCTAGTGATCTGTCAGTTGGCCTCCTGTTTCTTCTGTTGTCTTGATAGTCACTGTAGAATCTCCGATACTTACCAAGCTGAGTATTTGTTCTTTCAAGTTTCACAGTAGCGAGCGTCTGTTACCTTGACTCATTATGTTTCAAATAGGTTCAAATGGCCTTCGATATCTTTCTTTGGTTGCTTTAAATGCAATCGATTTAGATGTTGAGGCTTCAACAGCGTCTCGTCTTCATCTGCTTGTCCTCTTTCGATTAAATCGAACTCGTGAGATTTAAGGCTTAGGAATAAGCTACTCGACTTCATCTTTGAAATGTCTTGGCAATCCTTGATTACCGTGACTTTCATGTCCCATTTCTTGGTGAGAGATCTTAAGATCTTGTAGTTGATATCTTTGTCGACATCTCTTCTTCAAGTTCTCGTAGCTTATTCTTGACATGGTGATCCTCCCATCGAGCTCGTTGATGGTCTCGTTGGGCAACATCTTTAGCTTTTTCGAACATCACCGGTTCAAATTGTGTAGTCTACCTTTGATCTGATCATTTCCTTCGCATATCTCAGCAAGAGTATCCCACATTGCTTTCCGCGGTTTTGAGATACTTTATCTTCTCCTTTGTGACTTTATCCATCGTCTTCATGATTATATGCTGGCGATTGTATCTAGAGTATATAGCTTTCTTTCTTCTGCATCCATCGTAATTTGGGCTTTTTTCGTATAAGACTTCGGTTGCAAAGTCCGGATCTCCTCCAACTATTTGGGTTATCGTGATATATAATGATGGGTCCTCGTTCAATGACTTCCATCATTCTGCCGCGTATCGATCCTAGATGGTTGCACATATATATATGGCCCAATCTACGTACTCATCAATTGAAAACTTAGGCAAATCATGATACATGCGGAGGTATTATCCATCTTTGAGTGATTTTGAAAAACGAATGAGTTTTGAAAACGGTTTTTTCAAGATCTGTTCAAATGACCACAAAGATTCTTCCTCAAGAATCGATGATACTCAAAGCCGATTAGTGCAGTAGAACCACTGCTTTGATACCACTTGTAGGTCAAGAACGGGTTTTGTGAGGGTGGAAGTCTAGAGGGGGGTGAATAGACTTCCAAAACTTTTTGTCTTGGATCAAGTGTGAACTGCAGATACCCGATCGAGTGCTAGTGTATCGGTTTAGGCGATGTTCAATATTCTTGAGTGCCTAAGGGCGGTCGACTTGATATCTGTCATTTTTAACCCGAATGGTGCGGAAGCTTGTTTTTTTTACCCGTGTGAAAAACCGGTTTTATCAATTGATTCTCAAGTCGATTTTCAACCCGGTTGACTAAGGTGTCAATCGATCGATCGATTGCTTGTGCGGTGAGCTTAACTTAGAATATGTATCTTTGTTTTAAACTTCGGTTGTGTGAATAGTGTAAAGCAATAAGAAAGCAAGTAAATGCACACAAGACTTTTATAGTGGTTCAGACGAAACCCATCCTACGTCCACTCTTCCCTTAACACAGGGGAACCTTAACTGAACTTAACTGACTTTAGCCTGCGGGACTTATACCCCTCACGGGATGGCCGAGATGTTTACCGAGTTCTCACTCTACAAACTTAACCTACGGGACTTATATCCTTCAAAGGATGGCCGAGATATTTATTGAGTTCACACTCTACAAATATTTATCGAGTTCACACTCAACCGAACTAGAAATTAGAAAACTAGAATCCCTAGTCTGAAATCTTCCGGGAACAAACTTAACCTAACTTGCGTTTGGGTAAAGAATGTTTGAGGGTTCCAACTGGAAATCTATCCTAGTGTTTTAGGTAGCCAAAATGCTAGTGGATAGGATTTCTTGCTAAGAACTAATGGGATGAACACTCTAAGAATAATCTTCAAATATAGTGTTCTTTGAGCGGAGATTTTGCTGTAGCTTTTGCTTCTTTTTGCGGTGTCTCCGTGTTAGTTCTTTTGCTAGTTGTCTCTTGTCTTCAATTGACAAGCAATCCCATTTTATAGACCTCGAAATCAAAGAGCCGTTGGAGAGCAATTTGAATTTCGGGCTATATTAGGTAGGTTGTAGGATATGTTTATGACGTGCTCCAATTATCGGTGTGGCCGTAGGCATCATTAGCGCAGTTTTTGTCCGCAGCGTCGTATCTCGCATTGTCAGCTCTTTTTGTGCACGTGTCGCTTTCTCCTTAACCCGGCGGTGGCACTTCATAAATTTGTCCGTTAGGCGATTGATATTCCTTTTGAAGAAGATTCGTCTTATGCGGTGTATATTTTTGATTGTCACGGTGTGGTGACTTGATCGAATGGCGATCGATCTACCTTGTTTGAATCTTCGATGCATATTGTCTTAGCTCAATATCTGCAGACTTCGTTTGAATGTAGGTCTTGGTCTTTTGATCTTGGTGTCTCTCGAGCCTCGGTGTATTCAGTCATCTTGAGTCTTGAGTTTTATTCTTGAGTCTTGAGTTTATCTCGAGTCTTGAGTTCATCTCCGAGTCTTCGATGTCTATCTGAGTCTTCGAGTTCATCTGTGTCTTGAGGTTCATCCCGAGTCTTGAGTTCATCTGTCTTCACGATCTTGACTTCTTGTCTTCGATTTGTTCTTAGTCTTCTGATCATCTGACCTTATCTGGGTCATCTGATACTTCGACCTGACCTATACATATTGAGTTCCCCCTCAATATGTGACCTATCTTTTACATCAACTATCTATACATTTCAGCTGGTCATCTTAATTTGATTCTAAGTCATCAGTCAGCTAACAGGTCTGACTGGTCCTATTACAACTTGTTTTGGAACTTCCATCAAAACTAAACTACATATTTACCAACATTAAGATGCTGCGAAATGAAACCATCAATCAGCTCAATGGAAGAATCACCATGTCAGTCAACAAGCTATGGGAACTAGGACGTGAAATGTCAGACAAAGATATTAACTACAAGATCTTGAGATCTCTGACAAAGAAGTGGGATATGAAAATTACATTGATAAAGGATTGTCAAGATATTGCGAAAATGAAGCCAAACAACCTATTTCTAAGTCTTAAAGCCCATGAGTTTGATCTGATTGATCGAGGGTAAGAAGAAGATGATGAGTCACCTGCCGAAGCCACGCCTACCACATCAAAAGCTGATGCATTCAAAGCAACCGACAGCAACTCAAAGTCTGCAGAACCAGTTGGAAACATCATAAGTCAGACGGAACAGATTGCTTTGCTGACCAGAAAACTTGAAAAGTCTAACATTCAACTGGGTAAATATCGAAGATTCTACTGAGATTATCAAAACAGCAGAGGAAGAGATAGAAGGCTAACTGACAGATCACAAGAAAGAACCAGATCAGATGACCGAAGAGATGATCACAGGGAGGATCACAGAGAAGATAAGAAAATAGATGATCGATCTGATGAAAGGAGAGACAACAGATCTGAGAGAAGAAATTCTGATTACAGGCAATCAGGAAAGTCACCTGACAGATTCTACAGACGAAATGACTCACCTGGCAGAAGAAGTTTCATAGATCGTGGAGCATGTTTCAACTGTGAGAAACCAGGTCATTACAGCGCATATTTCCCGGACCTGACACCAAAAGAAAGAGAAGAGAAGCGGAACAGAAGAGAACAACTTTATAGAGACAGGAAAGCCATGGTTGCTGATACATCTGGGATTGATGATTCTTATCCGCCTTCAGAGGATTCAGGTTACTCATCTGTAGAAGACTTCTGCCTGATGAGTAATGCTGATGATTTCTACAACTACGATGATCTGATATTCTCTTCTGATGACGAAATCTGTCTGATGGCAAAGGAAGAAGACCAATCTGAGGTAACTTCTAAACCTTCTATGTTTTCTGATTCCACACCAGCTGTGCTGAGCACACCTGCTGGAGAGATTGACCTGCAGCTCTATAGTGAGCAATTGCTTGATGATCTCTCTAATGCACTAGACACTTATACAATAGTGGAAGCTGAAAACGATAAGCTAATGATTAAGAATATTCAGCTTGTTAAGGAAAATGATATCAGAAAAGCTGCTGAACTGAAATCAGCTGAAACTGTTCAGAAATTGACTGAAGAACTGGAAGTTCTGAAAGTCAGTTCTTTTGATCAGGATAAACTGATTAAAGATTAGCTAGCCATTAACAAACAGCAAGCTGATGATCTTAAAATCCTACAAGCTAAGTTTGATGAACTCTTCCGACTGCATGAGAGTCTAAAAATAACTGAGGATAGTTTACGTAAGAAAATACAGGTTTTCACGAAATCTTCTAAAACCGTTCAAGATATGAACAACTATTTTTGTACGATAACTAATAAGAAGGGAATTGGGTATGAAAACCCTTCTACATCCTCAAAAGCCACGTCTGGTTCACTTCAGAAAAGTGTAATCAAACAAGTTTATGATAAAGATACACATAAAGCAAAATATGTATCAGATAAGGGAAAGAGACCTGCTGAACAAGTAAGGTAAGTGCCTGATCAGAAAGGGAACAAAAATGGACCCCAACTGATCAAGCATCAACAGAGGAATCAACAGAAGAACACAGTTCTTCTGAAGATACCTCAACCTGATCAACAGATTAGGTATCAGAAAAGACAACCTCTCAAAGGGAAATCTGATCTGAAACCTAATCAGGTTCAGGTGCCTAACAAGCAAGCTAAAGGTAAACTGCTAAGACCATCTATGCCAAAAAGATATGAATCTTTTAATGGTAGCAGTTGTACCTACCCTTACAATCAGAAACCTAGGGCTACTGCACCTGAGCCCCACTGGATAAAAAGAAGACATATATCAATGAAAAGACCCAAGTCTTCTGAGTCATCCAAGGCTCACACTCATAATCATACTAACCAGATTGCATATAAAGAGACGCATAATTATGTAGATGTTCATGGGAGACAAATTAGGCCCTCTGTTTTCAACAAAGGTGCCAGATATATTTGGATACCGAAAGGTACTTCTAACTCCCCAGGACCCGATTCTACTGGGGTACCTAAAACCTGATTTGATTGCAGGTTCGCGTGGGTTTGGCCAATAAGGGAGGTGTACCAGCAACTATCTGGTACATCGATAGTGGATGCTCAAGGCACATGACTAGAAGCAAACATCTCCTTAGCTCTTACACAGAACAAGAAGGCCCACGTGTACTCTTTGGTGATGATAACTTTGGTTTTACCAGAGGATTCAGAATCTTAGAGAATGATGATGTACAGGTTACTGGAGTCTCGTATGTCGAAGGTTTAAAGCATAATCTGTTATCAGTTTCACAATTCTGCGACAACGGATTCAGTGTTGAGTTCTCGACTGATCAATGTACTATCAAGAATTGAGCTACTCAACAGATTTTGTTAACTGGTTCTAGGAAAGGAATGATATATACAGCAGATTGGAACAGTTGTCCAAGAAATGCATGCCTAATTGTTAAGAGTTCCAAAAGTAGTAGTTGGCTCTGGCATAAGAGAATGAGCCATCTGAACTTTAAAACTCTTAACAAGATAGCAATGATGTCTTTGGTTGAGGGTCTTCCGAATGAGGTATTCTCTAAGGATCAGACATGTGTCGCATGTCAGAAGGGAAAATAGGTAAAAACCTCATTCAAGGGAATCCCAGGACCAGCATCCAGCAAAGTACTACAACTGCTTCATATGGATCTATTTGGACCAGTTACACCAGTTAGTCTCAGCGGACGCAAATATACTCTGGTAATCGTGGATGATTATTCCAAGTTTACCTGGGTTGTATTCTTGTATAAGAAGAATGAGACTAGCACAAAGATACCTGGGCTGCTCAAGAAACTACAGAATGAGAAGGGTGTCAGATAAAGGTACATAATTTCTGAACTCTTTTATTACTGATTTTTGCACTATGTTTGGAATACAACATGAGACATCAGCTGCAAGAACGACACAACAGAATGGAGAAGCAGAACACTCAAATAAGCTGCTCGAACTATGTTAGCTGAACATGCAACTCCAAGCCATTTCTGGGCAGAAGCCATCAACACTGCATGACATACTCAGAACAGATGTTCTCTGACTAAGGCTCACTTCAAAACACCCTATGGACTATGGAAGGGCAGAAAACCTCGTGTTTCTTACTTCCATGTTTTTGTGTGCAAGTGTTTCATACACAACAATGGGAAGAACCAGTTGAAAACCTTTGAGGCCAAGTCAGATGAGGGTATATTCTTAGGATATTCCTCAACCAGCAAGGCTTTCAGGGTATTCAACAGGCGAACCCTAGTTGTGGAAGAAACACCTCATGTGGTCTTTGATGAGACATCTTAACAAGAGAAATCGCCTCGAACAAAGCGTGATCAATCAACAGACTTGATGCACGTAAAATGGATCGGCTAAGTATCAAGGAAAAAGGATCAGATCACATAACAGTGTATGTTCCAGAACTTGATCTTACTGATTCACCAGTCAATCGGACCCTAAGGTTAAATACAAGCTGTCATTGAAGAAGCCGGTGCAAATGAGAGACGATATCAATCGAACCATCTGGTTCAGGGGGAACACCTGAAGTTCCTAGGACAGACATCAGCACATGATGAGTCCAACATCAGCTGAGACTTGTCCATGTCAAGTGGATCATAATTCTGCACCACTCCCAATCACTAGTAATGAACTACTATCGGAAGGATGATGTTCTCCAAAGCCGATGCAAATCGAAAAAGAAGGACTGGGGTAACCCGGTCATCCAACTGATCTGATCATCGGAGACCCATCTGATAGAGTTAAAACTAGATATCAGATTGGTGAAAGTGCCATGTATTGTTGTTATCTGTCTTTGAAAGAACCAACCCATCAAGATGTGATTGGCACAAAGTGGGTATTCAAGAACAAGAGAGATGAGAATAATGTCATAACCAAAAATAAGGCAAGACTTGTTGCTAAGGGGTATTCACAATCAGAAGGAATTGATTATGATGAGACCTTTGCACCAGTCGCTCACTTGGAAGCCATTCGGCTTGTTTACGCATATCTTTGCCCACGAGGGTTTATTGTGTATCAGATGGATGTAAAGAGTGCATTCTTAAACGGGGTACTAGCTGAGGAAGTTTATGTTGAACAACCTCCTGGCTTTGAAAAAGGCGACCAGGTGTACCGTTTAAGAAAAGCTCTTTATGGCCTGAAACAAGCTCCTCGAGCCTGGTATGATACACTCTCTCGTTCTTGATAAAAAGTGGATTCACTAAAGGAATAGTGGACATAACCTTATTCAGAATAGAAGATGGAGAAGATATTCTGATTTTTTCAGATTTATGTGGATGACATCATCTTCGGATCTCCCAACAAGAGTTTATGTGATAAATTCAGCAAGCTGATGCAAGGGAAGTTCGAGATGTCTATGATGGGTCAGATGAATTACTTTCTGGGTCTACGAGTTAAGCAAAGTACAGAAGGAATATTCATCTGCCAGGCGAAGTACACTAGGACTTTATTGGCTAAGTTTGGAGTTCAAAACTATAAGGAAGCCAGAATTCCTATGATGACTGGATTCAAGATGGATCCAGATGAGAATGGTCAGAAAACCAATCAGAAAGAATACAGGGCTCTCATTGGATCTCTACTATACTTGACTGTCAGCAGACCAGATATAACTTTTGCAGTAAGTGTATGTGCCAGATTTCAGGCAAATCCAATGCAAAGCCACCTGGAAGCAGCTAAGCGGATTCTTAAGTATCTGAAGGGGACAGTAAACCTTGGTTTATTTTACGCATCAGATGATAATCTAGAGCTTAGTGGGTATTCTGATTCTAATTATGGAGGTTGCAGAATTGACAGGAAGTCAACCTCAGGTACATGTCAGTTTTTAGGTAGTAAACTGATCTCTTGGTTTTCAAAGAAGCAGACATCAGTTGCGACATCTACTACTTGAAAGTATATATGGTCTGCAGGAAAGTCTGTTGTTCCCAAGCTGCTCTGGTTAAGTCGGCGGTGAGGATTATAACATTGTAGCTAAGAACGTGCCTATATTCTCGTGATGATAATAGTCTTTGTTGCAATTACTTTCGAAATCGATTCTACATACAAGATGCAAGCATGTGGATGCCAGACATCATTTTATAAGAGATCATGTTGAAAAGAAGAATATCAAAATGGAAAAGATCCATACTGATAAGCAGAAAGCTGATATTTTAACCAAGACACTAGCTGAGATCAGATTCAGAGAATTATGCTATGAGCTAGGGCTTCTGGATCTTGGAGAAAGTGCACCAGAAATGTTTGGTGGACTGGTCTCCAGAACCAGTTGGTTAAGAGACTAACCAGGTTAAGAGGGATCAGTTGAGTTAGGTATCTCAACTGATCAGAAGATTAGTCAAGGAACTGATCAGAGAAAGCTTTATCAGATCAGTCAAGGAACTGATCAGAAAAGGCTTTATCGGATCAGTTAAGGAACTGATCAAATTGGTTATTTCAAACATTGTAAGTCAATTTAAGCAAGATTCAACAAGCAAGTTGCGTAAGTAATACAACTATAATCGCATAAGGTAAAAGAGTCAACACAACAATGGGTTAAAAGAACTTTCATTGATAAAAACCCGGAGGTCATTTTCATTACAAGTTACAAGTACAAAAGACCCGGAGGTCAGTACCTAAACCCTAAACCCTAAACCTTAAACTCTTGCTCTCTCAGAAGGGGTGAGAGAGGCTTTAAAAGATCGTAAGCCTACAAACCCTGAAGGGGTGAGAGAGGCTTTGAAATAATCCTAAGCCAGAAGCACCTAGTCCTAAAATCAATGGGACTCCTAGCTTTAATTGGACACGAGTGTCATACATATGGTGCGGTACACCACATGGACACAAGTGTCGCATGTAAATATTGGGTTTTAGTCTGATCTAGACCGTGTACTGTCTGATAAGATCGGATAAGTCGGATCTAGATCGTATAACTAAACCCATGTTACAAGACAGATGGAGTCTGTTGATGCTAATTTCGTCATCTCGATAGACACACAAGGTGCATACGGTCAGGAGAAGTGTTTTCTCGTTTGCGATAGCAGATCCGCCGCCTCGGTTGTAGAGAAGCTTGGAAATAATCGTATGAGTATTCCTCGATGATGACGAAAGCAGTAATGAGGGAAGCACAGGGTTGATTTGAGAAGCTGAAATCATTTGAGTAGGGTAAAGGAAGGTTTTCGCCGGAAGTCTCACCGGAATCAAGGGTTCACCGGAATACATGGTTTACAAAGCTTGAAGAAGATAAGTATGGTGAATGGGTTATGTTGTGTATAAATAATGTGTCCTATTTATAGAGGACAAGCAGGGGTGAAAGTGCAAATTTGATTTCTCAAAGCCTTTCAGAGAAATTGGCACCGCAAGGACAGCCCGTAGGAGACACGCGACTGATGATTGGATAAGTTTACGGCATGTGATATCACAAAGTACCCAGATCATCATTGCGAATGTCAAATCATGCCGACTTAGGGAATCGAGACGACTCTTCGATTTCCCAAGATTAAGTTTTGGCGGTAGCACATATCCCAATACTTGAATTGATCAAAATAGATCATATTGGATCAACAGAACACTGATCAGTAAAATGGGGCATTGTTGGAAAATACCAAGGAATAGGCTACCATCAGTAAGGTCAATAGAAATCAGGCCAACCAGATCAGAGAACAAAACAAGAAGCTTAGATCAAACTCAGAAAACAAAACTGATCAGAAAAGGGGATATCAGATGCAGGGGGAACGGATCAGTTAAGAAGGACAGTGTTGGAAAATAATAAGGATTAGGCAGAAAACTAAGATCAACAAGAATCAATCAGACTTCATGTGGTATTGGTTGATTGCAATATCAGTCAAACAGATACGCATTTCTGATCCCTCTACTGATTAAATCATTTTTTTTACCTAAACCTTATTCATTTTTACTGTACACTTACTTTTATGACGCACGTCCTGCAGAACATTTAATGCGAACGCGAGGAACATGTATTAAATACATTAAATGCGCGTTTTTAAATCCAAAAAGTTGCTATCTTTTGTTTTTAACACCGCACGATTTAGATCTATCAAGTCTGGACCGTTCATCTTAGATTAAGCGACGATTCGGTTACCTTTTTCAAAAACCCTCCTTTTTCCCTCTTATTTCTAAAAAGCTTCATTTGCACGATTACACATACACAAATTTTTATCTGCAAATTACTCAAGCGTTCAAAATTTTCTGCACATCTTCTACAAATCAATACGCTCTACTTGCTTATTATCTCTTGCATATCCATATCTGGTAAGTTATTACCACTTGCATTTCACCATGTATATGTTAATCTATATTTTCTAGGGTTATCGTTTTCATATTATGGATTAAATTGGGACATGGCCATACATTATCTAAATTTTCTGCAAAATTATTGTTTCAACTCAGTACATTTACTATGATTTGTGGTTTTTGTTTCAGTAATAACTTCTAAAGTACTTGCGATTGCAGAAATCGCTCACTCTTCATCTCACGCTTCACCGGAACCCGAAGATCCAATCTTCCGGGACTTTGCCGATGAAATTATTGAGGAAAGGTGTGTCGATTTCCGGACCACCACAGATCCAGAGTCCCTCGAGATCCTCAAGTTGCTTAAGGAGTGCAGCCTCAAGACCTTTTTCTCAGCGAGTGCCGACTCGATTTTATTAGATGGTACTTTGGAGTTTCTATACAATCTCCGAGATCAAGAAGACATTTTATATTCGGAGGTACAGGGTGAACATCTGGAAATCACTGATGACGATCTCATCCGAATCTTCAGTATTCCTGCACCAGCGGACGACATCATGTGCGACGCTTATTTGGCTTCTGAAGAGAGCGCAGTTATCAGGAATCTTCTTCGACTAGCGGATGCTCATCATACTAAATCCTTCAAGAAACCCATGTTGAGAAGGAAATATCGACTCCTATTCGATATTCTCCAGAAGGTTATTGTAGGCATCACATACAGTTTTGATGCGGTTACACAGGAGAAAGCTCGAGTCATGACTGATATAATCCACAACGCAAAGATCAATTGGTTGGGATTCTTGAAGAGGAGATTATTGGAAGAATCTGAGAAATTTGTTGTGAAGGATGGAAAAGTGGTTCTTTCATCAAAGATCACTCTTCTCCATAAGGTTTCTTTGATTCTGATAGACCTGATGAGAAATAGAGATTGGAGTGAAGACGAGATGATTCCTTATAAGCTTGCTCACAAGAAAATGCCGATACTCAATTGTTAGCTGCCTGGCCTACCTGATGATGATGATGAACCTGCTGTTAAACCAGCACTGGAAATTAAAAGGGCAGGAAAAGGTGGTCAGAAGAGGAAGACAACCTCCAGAAAGCCTGAGAAGGGAGTTGTCATCAAAGAACCAGCAGCCAAAAAATCTAAGTCTACATCTGCTGTTGAAGTTGCTGGAAAAGGGAAGAAGAAAGTTATGCTGGTGGATGAGTCATCTGACTCAGATGATGATCACATCATCCTCAACAAACTTCCTCCCATAACAACTGCTCATGCCGCTCATGCATCCAAGTCTGCTCAGACCGAGCCCTTACAGCAGACCACTCAGTTCACTACAGTATCCATCGAATCTGAACACATGGATACTTCTGATCATCAGATGCCAGATCCTCAACCCACTTCTGCTAGGCATTTCTCTCCTTCTCTATCGCCCGTGCCTGAAACAGAAACACTCTCATTTATTGAGAAAATCATCCGACGACGCTTAGAGAAAATGCTCGAGGACAGATATCCTGAGTTGGCCCTTGATGCAAAAGTCAAGGCCACCGTTCTAGACGTTCTCACCTGGAGAGACATTCGTTTAAAGAAGTTTGAAGATTTTGGCACAGTGATGGAGCAGAAAGGTGGAGTTCATTCCTTTCTGGATTATGAGATGGAGATCAGAAAGATCGCTGGAGTAGAGACTGCTCCAGAACTGATTTCAGATGATGCAGTTGCTGGACTAATTACTCGACAGCTGGGACTGCCAAATACCCCCATGCACAGAGAAATGACCCACAAGATGGTCAAATACAGTCGAGTGATGCAACAAATGAAGGTTTCTGTTATTACTGAAGAACTTGCTATTGTCGGCTCGATCGAGATTGAAGAGATATTTGAAATAGGGCCTGACACTGAACAAACAGCAAAAGAGATGATAATTATTGAGGAACCCGAAGAAGCTGCCGATGAAGCTGTTGTGGGAGATGCGGCACAGTCCCCATCAGCTGAGGCTCAATCAGCCGAGAATGTGATTGACTTGACTGCTGGAGGAAGTCAACCAGAGGAGATGGCAGTGGGAGTTCCTTTGACTTCAGCAGATCAGGTAACACATATTTTACAAACTTCTCCTGATTTCGAAGCAAATTTGATGAAGTACATTAAGAACTCCTTTAGAGCGAACATGGCTCAAATGTTTCGTGATGATGTGAGCTTCTTTGTACCAAGACAACTGGAGAAGGCCATCATAACTGAACGCGAACTTGTATCCTCTCACTGCACCCGAATTTCTAAAGAATTGAGCGATACAACCGCTGATAAGATGGTGGAGGTAAATGAGAAGCTGGCCAAGATTGAGGAGACCAGAAATCAGCAGTTCACTCTGACGATGAACAAGAAGATGGCAGAATTGACCAGATTACAAAAAGATCTTGCTAGTGCTGCGAGCATAGTCAATTCTGCTGCTGATAAGTTTGAGAATTTGTTCGACAAAGTCAGTCCAATTGTGGATAAAGCTCATTCTTCCATGCTGACCGTGATCGAACAAGTAAGCCCTTCTGGTGACTCTTCTGCCCTGGATATTCTGAAGAAAGATCTATCTAAGCAGATTGGTGACCTCAACTCTGAGCTGAAAGCTCTTTTTGAGGGAACCAAAAAGGGGGAAGAAGAGAAGAATTCTGAGAAGGATGCTAATACCATCCAGAGGCTGAATCAGGTGGAGAATTATGTAGAAGGGATCCAGATAACTCTGGAACAGAAGAGATTAAAGAAAGATGCAAAGACTGCTGCAGAATTAGAAGAAGTCATTTCTTCATCATCCACTGAGTCAGCTGAGCATGCCAAGAAAACAAAGAGACCAGCTGCTGTCCCTGCTAAGAAAAAGAAATCTTCAGAAGCAGAGATCAGAAAAGAAAAAGAACTGAAGAAGGCAGAGCTGGATAGACAGAAAAGAATGGAAGAAGCCGCAAGCCTTGACAAGACTTATCACATGAGGAAAAGGAAAGGGCTTGTTGCTGAATCCGGAGAAGGCGCACATGTAACAGAGTTAATTCTTCCTGCTGATGTGGATGTCATTGTAAAGCCAGATAAAAATATGGCTAAGGAATGGCATCGGATCAAGGGGGAATGGTACATCTCGGCCCACATCAATCAAGTTAATCCAACCAACGTGGATAAAAATGAAATATTTAGGGATTGGTTGAATAACAAGCATCCAGCTTTCTACAACAACATCATGAGAGAAGCCAAGAAGCTGAGTTACATCCCAATAACTCCAGAAGTTGAAGTCATGGATTACAAGAAGACTTCAGATGAGAAGATTGACAAGATAACCTTTAATGCAGTACTCAACAAGTGTCTTGCACAAGATGACATCCTTGAAGAAAGTAGAGCTGCAGAAGTCAAGGCAAGGTTGTTCGAGATATCTGCTGTTCCGGAGGAAGAGAGATTTTGAATCAGAAGACTTATCCGTGGTAAGATTAAAATAGAATTTGATGTACTTGTAAAAAATCTTATCTTTAATGAAAATTCTATCTTTTTCTGATCTTAAGACAAAATCTCATTGTCTTCTGACTCTCTCTCTCTCTTTACTTATGTTTAACTTTGTTCAGCATTGTTTCTGAGAAATGTTTTGGTTCCATCTAAAAGGGGGAAATTGATGGGAAATTTATAGTTTTGATGGAAGTTCCAAAACAGTTGTAATAGGACCAGTCGAACCTGTTAGTCGACTGATGATTTGATAGGAAACCAGCTGAACATGTTAGACAGCTGATGTGTTAGACTAGGTCTTTCTTAAAGAAGAACTCAAGATGCACAAGTCAAGTGAAGATCAGTTGCGAAGATCAACAGAGCGATGATCAGTAGCAAGATCAGTAGCTGAAGATCAGTAGCAGATTTCAAAAGACTTTACTTGAAGACCAGAAGACCTACTCTATGAAGACATCAGCAGAGTCGATTGGTTGAAGCTAAGACAACCATATCAGTAGAATCAAGGCAACTGATCAGTAGAAGTTGAGACCAGTTCAGGCCAAGTCAGCAAGATGATAAGCTTAACTACTTATCAGAAACATACGGGGTAAACCAAACCAGAAGAATGTCAACATTAGTTGGTGAACAAACACTGAAATGCTGTACTTGTTAACCAATGAGAAAATGACACGTATGAACAAGCTGACAATGCGGGATTTGGCGCTGCTTAGTCAAACGGCTAGAAAGGACAACTATTCACGCTTTCGGCCATGCTGTCCCTGAAGCACGTCACATCAAATCCTGCATCCTACCAAATATAGCCGAAAATTCAAATTTCTCTCCAACGGCTCTTTGATTTCGAGGTCTATAAATATGGGATTGCTCTTCAGAGTGAATAGACAGAAATTATCAAGAAGCTCATATTATAGCAAAATTTCCGCAAGAAAAACACAAACTTGAAGATTATTTCTAAGTGTTCATCTCATTGTTCTTAGCATAGAAATCTCATCCTTTAGCTTTAGGCTCCACAAATACTAGGATAGATTTCAAGTTGGAACAACAACAAATCTTACCCAAACCCAAAGTTAGGTTAAGTTTGTTTAACAAGATTTCAGACTAGGGTTTCTAGTTCTGATTTCTGGGATCGGTTGAGTGAGAACTCTATAAATATATGTTGGTTGTAATGTGTTGGACTAACACAATAAACTAATTCCAAGTCGGTTAAGTTGGTACCCCTTGTGATAGGGAAGAGTGGACGTAGGACTGGTTGTCCGAACCACTATAAATCTTGTGTGCATTTATCTGCTCTTAACTGCTTTAAAATATCGCACACTACTTTGCATAAAATCTCATACATATTCTGAGTTAGGATCAGTTTGCATCAAGCAACTGATCTGATCAGTTTGAATCCTTGGTCAGCTGATTGAAAACAGACTCGAGAATCTGATTTGTTAAAACTGGTTTTTTACACGGTATAAACTAGCTTTCGCACAATCACTTAAACTGATAGACACCGAGCTGATCAGCCATCAGGAGATCAGTAAGTTGGATATCAGTCCAAACTGACTCACTCGCACTCTGATTAGGAAACCTGCTTTCACACCTGATCTGCACAAAAAGTTTTTCAGAAGTCTATTCACCCCTCCCCTCTAGACTTCTGCCCTCACGAAACCCGTTCGGTACCTACACATTGTATGTCGAGGGTTGGTCGATTATAATGAAATCTAGCTGGCGAGTTACCTTTATCTCGGGATCCTTATCTGAGACCAGATCGATAGCCAGAGAGGATCCCGTAGGGCTTGACTGTGGAATTCCCAAACCCCTTAATGACAATCTCGCATGGTTCGATGTAGTCACCGAAGCTCCCAATCTGATCCAAGGCGCTTTTGAATAGTATATTGCAAAAAGACATGTTGTCTATCAAGAGACGATGGACCATTACCCCCAAGATCTTGCTTGAAATCACGATCGGATCGTTGTTAGGATACTGCACTCCCTGTTTATCCTCGTCCGAGAAGGCAAGTGAGTTAGATGCCCCGGCGGTATGGTTGATCGGGCAGCATATTTGATGGACATTGCCCATGGCGCGCAATTCAGCCTTCCATCGTCGGCGAGAGAGATTCAGGGACGGAAGGATCCCACCGATAACGCCCCCCATAGGTGCGATCATCTGGACGGCTCTCCCCACGACATTGTTCGAAAAGGGAGGGACCTGCCGATTTCCGTTTGCCGTGGGCTTCGTTGGAGGTGGAGCTTGCTGCTGGTTGTTTCCTTGTCGTTTTTTGACGAACTCGTCCAGTTTGCCCACCTCGTACAGCTTCCATAACTGCCTCAAGAGGTTGCGGCATTCGCTCGTGTTGTGTCCGATGCTCTCGTGATAATGATAAAATTTGTTCGGATTCATTTTCCCGTCCGTCTTCATGATTTTCCTGGGTTCCTCCAGCAGCTTCTTGTCCTCGATCTGGTTGAAAACCTCGTTGGGGGTGGTGCTCAGGACCTCCGTCAATCTGAACTCAATTTCGCCCCCAAAGGGTTTGAAGTTGTTCGCAGTCTTGCACTAGTTTCCACCCTTTTTATGAGAGCTTGACGGTTTCATCTCGGATTTTTTCGCCTCGTCTTCGGTGACTCGCTCCCTGAGCCGCATGGCCAGCATCTCGGCCTTGCTGATATGGTTACCCGCCTTCCACCGGAACTCGGCGTACGAGCTCGAATATTCCTTGTACATCAACTTCCACAACTTTATGTTCAGGCGTAGACCTCGGACTGCCCCCATGACTTTGGCCTCGTCCCCCATGGGCTCGCCTTCTAGTAAAATATTATCGACCCGTTCGATGTAATCATGATCTGACTCGGTGGGGCCTTGTTGGACGTTAGCAAAGATCTGCTTGGTCGATGGTCTCGGCGCCATTGTGGCGAAGTGGTTAAGGAAGAGGGTGGCCAGTTGGTGAAATGACTCGATGGAGTTCGTGGGGAGAGCCTTGAACCATCGGTATGCTTGGTTGCCCAAAGTGAGCGGGAAAAGATGGCATCGTGTTGCCTCTGTGGCTCCCATCGAGGTCATGTGATCGGAGAACTTTCTGAGGTGGGTGGCCGGATCCGAGCTCCCGTTGTATTGGCTAATGGAAGTCGCGGTGATCTTTAGTTGGGCGGGTGCGTAAATAATAGCCGGGACTAAGGGCGAAACCGGGACCAGGGCCGAGGTAGCTGGCCCGACCTTCTAATTCACCTGGTCTTGCAACTGTTGGGGTTATACTGGAAAGTATGCTTTTACTTTGTAAAACCAAACTGAATTTCTGTCTTATTTACTGAAATAAATTATTTATCACTGATGCTTTAAATATCATTGAATGTTACATATATTTACTGCATAATGGTTCAATAAATAGTACGTGTTACATTGTAGTTAATTTAGTGATACCAGATCACAGAAGATTAAATTAACAGTCCCTTGTAACTAAAAGTACGTTGTTCACGACCTAGATGGAAGTGAACAATCCATCGTGAAAGGTTGAAGTGTAAGGCTCAGATTGACTTGTCTTGACCAAGAGATTACACTAGTGCATGACTGATGCACTGAATAGGACCTACAGCAGGATAAATTCTTCAGCACTGAATCAGGAAGAATTAGACCTCAGTGGTTCGTTATTTCTTAATCTTTGTCCCTTAAATAGGATCGTGTGTGGTTAGTAATTATTGCTTTGACTTATGACGGATAGAGAATCAATAGGATTCAATACTTTATATCTTGGGCAATATTACTGGTCACATGCGATTGCTAAGATTTAATACGAAGAATCGTGTGCGAGTACGCTCGTTTGATTTGCCCCCTTGGGAGGTTCATAAGATTTATCATACTAAATCTTGCAAGTGGAATTTTTTTCCGGTATGGATAATAATGTTGAACCGTTCCTTGACCAAGGACAAAAGATATTAATTAATGGAAAGCTATTTTAGTGGCTTGAATTAATTAATGGGCTGGATAATTTTAAACACGGGAAATAATAACCGGGAGCCATATTAACAGTAATATGGGTTAAGATGGATAGTGCAATATTAATTATGTAGTGGGATTAATTAATATTTATGGGCTTGAATAATGTTGTGGCTCAATATTAGATATTCAAAGTCCATTAGAAGGTCCAATCTTAATTCTCCTAAAGGCCCCTCAAGTAGCCCAAAGATAATGTCCAATAACTGAAAAGGTGTTTAAAATAAAATAAATTATTGTTGCCTAATTTTTTCTTTTTTCCAAAAATTATGAATATAAGAGGGAGAAAGATTTTCTTTGAATTTTGTTATGGAATGAGGATAAGTATTCTTGGAATACAAGATTATCTCATTAAATTCAAGAAATCTCCCACTTGGCTATTTATAATGAAATTTTCGAAAATTCCATAACATAAGGAGGAAAAGATTTTATTTAGGAGATATTTTGGGAAATAGAATATATTAGATATATTCAAGACTGTTTCTTGAAAAAGAAGCAAGGAAATTTCTCAATCACTCAAAAACCCCAATATTTTCTTCCCCCCTTAGTATTATAAATAGGGGATGAATTTTTCATCCCCAAGTGCAATTCCATGTGTTGGAAAAATTAGAAATCCACAAAGGTGGTGCAACATAATTTTATTTTTCCTTTTGTTAAATTGTTCGCGAGTTCCTTCCACCTGATTGTTGAACAAGGATAAGGGAATACTTGAGAAGACCTTTTGGTGTGTTATTGTGAACGGGATCTATATTCTCAACGGTTTTCACTCCAAGAGGTTAGTTCACGGAAACCCGTAGTAATTCCGCATGCGTAGGTTTTATTTGAACTGTTTATATGCATGATTGGTTGTTGAATTATTATTTGAATTAATATATGATTAATTCATGCTAGTAATAATTGTTAGAATTAAATTTATATTTAAATATTCAACCCGAATAGATCCGGGCAATTAATTCCCCAACAACTGGTATCAGAGCCTCGGTTTTGGGCTCTGAATTTTAAATTGTAATTTAATTCGTTTTCATTAAATTTGAAATTGGATAGTAGAATTGTTAGATCTTTTTTGCAGGTATCCAATTGTCATGGTATTTGATGAATGTTTATATTTATGCATGCATATAAATTGTGGTTTTTAATTCGATTCGTTTGAATTCGTTTTGCCTCGTGAGAAAATCCACGAGTAGATTAGGATTTGTTTGATTTGATCAATGTAATAGACTAGTCTAGATCTAGGTTTATTTATTTTTTTGTAAATAAATTGTAACCGGATCGGAAACGGAGGCGGAAACGAAGAATTAAAAAGACGGGATCCGGAACCGGGTGCAAGTGGCGTGCGCCGCGCGAAATGTTCCAAGGGAGGCACGCGCGCGATGCGGACGCGCGCAGGTGCACACGGGCGTGGGGCGAGGCCAGGCAGGCCGAGCACGCGCGGGATCAGACTGCTTCGGGCGCGCGCGCGCGGAGTCGCCAGGTTGTGTTGGGGAATAAGTTGCACAGATCTATTCGGGGTGAATATTTAAATAAAAATTTAATTCTTATAATTATTACTAGCATGAATTAATCCTATATTAATTCAAATAATAATCCAACAACAAATCATGCATATAATTAAATCACGTAAGTCCTACACATGTGGAATTGTACGAGTTTACGAGAACGTACCTCAGGGCAATGGCTTGGTTGATTAGACTCACCAAAAGAACATCCCAAGTATTCCCTTAATCCTTGCTCGACTATCCGGTGGTAGGACACTTGCAAACAATTAACAAAAGGAAAATAAATTATGTTGCACCACCTTTGTGGATTTACTAATTTTTTCAGCACATGGAATTGTACTTGGGAATGAAAGAGTCATCCCCTATTTATAGAGCATAGGTGGTCGAAAATTTTGGGCAAAAAATAATGTGGGAAAATCTTTTCTTGATCTCAAAGAAATCTTGAATATATCTCCTATATTCTTTTTCCCATAATTATAATATTCCAAAAAATCACACCTACTCTTTGTTATGGGATATTTTCGAAATTATAGGCAAGAATCCAAGATTTGGATCTTCTTGAATTTATGAGATATTTTTGTATTTCAAGAAATACATATCTTCCATAATATCTTTTCAAGAAAATCAAGAAACTCTTTCTTGCCCTTTATATTTCAAAAATTTCGAAATTTTCTTCATGAATAACCAAGTGGGAGATTTCTTGAATTTAATGAGATAATCTTGTATTCCAAGAATACATATCTTCATTCCATAACAAAATTCAAAGAAAATCTTTCTCCCTCTTATATTCATAATTTTTGGAAAAAAGAAAAAATTAGGCAACAATAATTTATTTTATTTTAAACACCTTTTCAGTTATTGGACATTATCTTTGGGCTACTTGAGGGGCCTTTAGGAGAATTAAGATTGGACCTTCTAATGGACTTTGAATATCTAATATTGAGCCACAACATTATTCAAGCCCATAAATATTAATTAATCCCACTACATAATTAATATTGCACTATCCATCTTAACCCATATTACTGTTAATATGGCTCCCGGTTATTATTTCCCGTGTTTAAAATTATCCAGCCCATTAATTAATTCAAGCAACTGAAATAGCTTTCCATTAATTAATATCTTTTGTCCTTGGTCAAGGAACGGTTCAACATTATTATCCATACCGGAAACTAATTCCACTTGCAAGATTTGGTATGATAAAGCTTATGAACCTCCCAAGGGGGCAAATCGAACAAGCGTACTTGCACACGATTCTCTGTATTAAATCTTAGCAATCACATGTGACCAATAATATTGCCCAAGATAAAAAGTATTGAATCTCGTTGATTCTCTACCCATGATAAGTCAAAGCAATAGTTCTTCCTTGTTCAGTTCTGAAGAATTTGTCCTCCTGTAGGTCCTATTTAGTGCATCAGTCATGCACTAGTGTAATCTCTTGGTCAAGACAAGCCAATCCGAGCCTTACACTTCAACCTTTCACGATGGATTGTTCATTTCCATCTAGGTCGTGAATGACGTACTTTTAGTTACAAGGGACTGTTAATTTAATCTTCTATGATCTGGTATCACTAAATTAACTACAATGTAACATGTACTATTTATTGAACAGTTATGCAGTAAATATATGTAACATTCAATGATATTTAAAGCATCAGTGATAAACAATTTATTTCAGTAAATAAGTCTGAAATTCAGTTTTGATTATACAAAGTAAAAGCATACTTTCTAGTATAATCCCAACAGGTGGGGCGCGCGCTGATGCGCGCGCGGGGCGAGGTGGGCGATGCGGGCGTAGGTGGGATTGGGCATGGGCGTGCCTGCCGAGATCTGCCGAGTAGTTCCGAGCACCGCTGGGCGACATGCGCCGGGCGCTTAGGCATGCGCGCACGGGCGCCGATAGACACGGCCGGGTCAGGTGCAAGGCGTGCACCCCGACCCGTGAGCTGGTCCGTGACGTGGCTTGATGAGGAAATTTTTTCAAGACGGTCAAGTGGGAGCTTTTCGAGACGAACAATGAAGGCTATGAAGACGATTTCTCGAGATCAAGACATGACAAAAATTAACCATGACAATTGGATATATGTGCCCAATGAGTTTAATTTTTTGTTTTGATGTTTTGCATTATTTTGTGCTTATTTAAATTGTGTTTAAATATGCGATGCATGAGAATATGGTTTGAAAAATATCACCTTCGAAAATTACTAAGTATGTTTAAATAATTAATTGACAATTTTATTCCGGATAATAAAATTGAATTAATTTTGACCTCCATGATTTATTTATTTGTGGATTCTTTTGGAGAAATTCCCCCCACGGGACGGCCAAAAGATAGATTTCACATGAATAAATTCCGAATGGATGATTGTGGGTTATTATTAGTGGCGATGATGACCCTCCCCACGAGGCTCGTTCAAAGCGAAATAATAATTCTGTATTTAATCATGGTTATTACTTAGGTATAAAATTGATATGCATATACTTCCCCAAAGTCCTTGTCAATTTTATATTGGTCAAGTGGGAGCCAACTATTAATCTGGATATTAAAGGTTTATAATTGTTTCTTGTTTGTAACCTGCTTGAATGTGTTTAAATAATGACCCACCCCACGTGGCTTATTTAAACTGTTTTGAGATGTTGGCTGATGCATATTCATATTTTTTTGAGATTTTAATATGATACATGTGATCGAACCTTGTGATATGTTTGTGATTATACAAATTGTTATTTATTTCAGTTCAGCATGTCGCAACCTTTTAATCCACTGTTAATATACTTAAAGTGAATAGAGTTGTATAGGAAACTATGTTGATTGGAAACGAAAAGTTATGATTGTCCTAACTGCACAAAAACACAAGTGGATTCTTGACACACCAAAATCAGATGAGCCAACTGACGAGTCAAAAATGCGGGACTCGTCAGATCACCTTGCGAGAGATATTGTCGCTCAAAATGGTGGAGGGAAACCCCGTAAGGGATTACGTCCTCAAAATAGATGGCCCATCTGAACAAACTTGAGGTTATGGGTGCAGATTATGATCTGAAGACCCATATCGATTTGGTACTCCACTCTCTGCCCAAAAGTTTTGAGCATTTTGGCCTCGCTAGCTGACTTGTTGCAAGCTTTGGTCACGGCAGAGACATTGATGGGGCACCAAACTCAAGCTTTGGCGGCAAGCGATCCGTCTTCATCTTCTAGGCCAAGGGAAGGCAAGAAAAAGAAGAGGACAAAAAGCCATAAGCAATCAAACTCCCAAGATATAAAGTATTGAATCTCATTGATTCTCTACCCGTCATAAGTCAAAGCAATAATTACTAACCACACACGATCCTATTTAAGGGACGAAGATTAAGAAATAACGAACCACTGAGGTCTAATTCTTCCTGGTTCAGTGCTGAAGAATTTATCCTCCTGTAGGTCCTATTCAGTGCATCAGTCATGCATTAGTGTAATCTCTTGGTCAAGATAAGCCAATCTGAGCCTTACACTTCAACCTTTCACGATGGATTGTTCACTTCCATCTAGGTCGTGAACAACGTACTTTTAGTTACAAGGGACTGTTAATTTAATCTTCTGTGATCTGGTATCACTAAATTAACTACAATGTAACACGTACTGTTTATTGAACAATTATGCAATAAATATATGTAACATTCAATGATATTTTAAGCATCAGTGATAAATAATTTATTTCAGTAAATAAGACAGAAATTCAGTTTGGTTATACAAAGTAAAAGCATACTTTCCAGTATAACCCCAACAATCTCCCACTTATACTCAAAGTCTGCTTTTAAGTATACTACAACACATCTCGTGTAGTTCCTAATATGTTACATCTAATGTCACCTACACGAACCTAATAATATCTCCCACTTATACTCAAAGCAGATTGGCTACGCACTTGACAACCATTCCTCCCACATGTCTCTTGAATGTTTCCAGAGGCAGACACTTTGTGAAAGGATTAACTAGGTTATCCTCCAATGCGATTTTAGCCACCTCTTCATCTCCTCTCTTAACGATTTCTCGTCTAAGATTTCTTTCCTTCAGTGTGCTTGTTTGACTCGTGGACTCTTGGTTCCCTTGAATTTGCAACTGCCCCTAGCAAATATTGCTAGACAAATTCGGAACTCCATCCAAGTCCACTAAGAAGGTCTAGAGCCAAACTGGTTCATTCACTGCTTCACAAGCAGCTACTTACCCGGTTTCCATGGTTGAGTCAGTGATGCATTTCTGCTTCACACTCGTCCATTTCATGGCTACACTTCCCAAATGAAAACACACTAACTAAGGCAGATAGTTTCTTGAAATCTATGTCTGATTCGAAATTCGAGTCCGTGTAACCGATGGGGATTAGACTGTCTGACTTATAAACTAACATTCTATCATGAGTTCTTTTCAGATACTTCAGAATATTTTTAACTGCCGTCCAATGCTCTTTTCCCGGATTACTTTGATATCTCGCCTCCATGCCAACGACAAAGCATATATCTAGTCTCGTGCACAACATTGCATACATAAGGCTTCCGACAGCTGAAGCATAAGGAATGTCTTTCATGTCATCTATCTCCTTTTGTGTCTTAGGGTACATTTCCTTGGATAGATGGATTCCATGCCTGAAAGGTATGAAGCCTTTCTTGGAATCCTGCATGCTGAATCGCTTCAAGACAGTGTCTATATATGAAGCTTGCAATAAGCCTATCATCCTTTTCTTGTGATCTCGAGTGATCTTGATCCCAAGGACGTGTCCGGCTTCCCCTAAGTCCTTCATATCAAACTGTTTTGAAAGCCATGCCCTAACGTCTGACAATACCTTTACATCATCTCCGATGAGCGGAATATCGTCTACGTATAGTACTAAGAATACCAATGCAGTTCTGACACGCTTCTTGTACACACAACTTTCGTATTCATTTTTTTTATCAAACCCATAAGACTTTATTACTTGATCAAAACATTGGCTCCAAGCTCTGGATGCTTGTTTGAGTCCATAAATGGACTTCTTGAGCTTGCAAACTAGATGTTCTTGGCCTTTTTCAATGAAGCCTTGGGGTTTTTGCATATAGATTTCCTCTTCAAGACTTCCGTTAAGGAAAGTCGTCTTGACATCCATTTGCCAGATTTCAAAGTCGAGATGCGCAGCAATCGACAAGAGAATTCAGATGGACTTGAGCATTGCTACAGGTGAAAAGGTTTCCTCATAGTCGATCCCTTCTTTCTGAGTATAACCTTTCGCCACAAGCCTTGCCTTAAAGGTTTCCACCTTCCCGTCCGGTCCTCTTTTCCTCTTGTATACCCACTTGCAGCCAATGGGTTTGACCCCATTAAGTGGTTCGACTAGCTCCCACACTCTGTTATGATCCATATAACCCATTTCGGCTTCCATTGCTGTTTGCCAAGAAACTGCATCCTTGTCTTGGATTGCCTCGTCGTAAGTCCATGGGTCTGATTCATCTTGACCGCGGACTAAGTCCGAGGACTCTCCTATCCCCATGAATCTCTCGGGTTGTCTCACAACCCTCCCACTACGACGAGGTTCCGGTTGTGTAAGTGTGTTGTTTGGTATGTCATCTTGTACAGTTGGCACTGAGGTTAGCCCTCTAAGCTCATTTAAGGTAATCTCACTTCTGGGCTTTCTTTTGTTCATATAGCCTCCTTCCAAAAATCTAAAGTGGGTGCTAATTTTCACCTTTTGATCCTCGGGACCATAGAACATACACCCTTTTGTTCCCTCGAGGTATCCTATAAACAACCTTAATTCTGATCGAGGATCCAATTTTCCGGCTTCCTTGTCCAACAGATAGGCCGGACACCCCCAAATTCTCATGTGTCTCAAACTGGGCTTGAGCCCAGTCCACAATTCTTTGGGAGTTTTGGGAACCGACTTGGATGGCACCAAGTTCAGAATATAAGCCGTTGTTTCCAAGGCGTGACCCCAGAACGACTTGGGTAGATCCGCATAACTCATCATTGATCTAACCATTTCTAAAAGAGTTCTGTTTCTTCGCTCTGCGACCCCGTTTTGTTGAGGGGTTCCGGGTGCAGTTAGCTGGGATACAATCCCTTCATCTGACAAGTAGTTCAAAAACTCATCGCTGAGGTACTCGCCTCCACGACCAGATCGCAGAGACTTGATACGTTTTTCCCTATGATTCTCTTGCTTTGATTGACATTGGAACACATACGTCCGTGTGAACGATTTCTAACACTTCCTTGGCTCTATTCCCCTTGGCTCCGAATGCCCTCTTGGTCATTTTACCCTCCAAGCATGATTCACAAGTTGGGATTGGTTCAACCCGGAGAGACTCCAATGAACCATCTTCTACCAACCTTTGAATCCTTTTTGGATTAATATGTCCTAATCTAAGATGCCATAGAAGTGTCTCGTTCACGTCTGATGAACTTTTTCTTTTATCAGAAACAGTTGATGTGTTATAGGATGCATTTCGTGAGTGGTGTGCACAGTTAATTGTATAAAGATTGTCCATCAATGTCCCATAACAGATACACTCATCATTTCAAGAAATGATGTCATTCTTATTAGAAGAAACTAAGTATCCATCAACAGAATTTTAGAAACTGAAAGTGAATTCTTTCTAAAACTGGGAACATAAAGAACATCTCTTAAAATTAAAACTCTGTCTTCAAAAGACAGGTGCACTTCTCCCACTGCTTCAGCTGCCACTCTCGTAGCATCGCCCAGTGTGATGAGGATCTCACTCCCACTAAGTTGTCGGGTCAGCTGGGACCCCGTAACGTGAAACATACATGGTCAGCAGATTCCGTATCAACTACCCACGAATGAGAAGTATACGCCGCTAAACAAGTTTCAACAACTAGTGCGTGAGAATTACCTTTCTTTCTGGCCCTTTTGGGGTTGGAACAGGCAAACCTCCATTGCCCTGTTTCACCGCTGTTTAAGCACTTCCTCTTTGGATTTTCCTTGACACCTCAGACATTCCTCATCTTACCATTGCCTTTGGCAACAGTTGAGATTTTCGAAAAAAAAGAAAAAAATTAGGCAACAATAATTTATTTTATTTTAAACACCTTTTCAGTTATTGGACATTATCTTTGGGCTACTTGAGGGGCCTTTAGGAGAATTAAGATTGGACCTTCTAATGGACTTTGAATATCTAATATTGAGCCACAACATTATTCAAGCCCATAAATATTAATTAATCCCACTACATAATTAATATTGCACTATCCATCTTAACCCATATTACTGTTAATATGGCTCTCGGTTATTATTTCCCGTGTTTAAGATTATCCAGCCCATTAATTAATTCAAGCCACTGAAATAGCTTTCCATTAATTAATATCTTTTGTCCTTGGTCAAGGAACGGTTCAACATTATTATCCATACCGGAAACAAATTCCACTTGCAAGATTTGGTATGATAAATCTTATGAACCTCCCAAGGGGGCAAATCAAACGAGCGTACTCGCACACGATTCTTCGTATTAAATCTTAGCAATCGCATGTGACCAGAATTCTTGGAATACAAGATTATCTCATTAAATTCAAGAAATCTCCCACTTGGCTATTAATAATGAAATTTTCGAAAATTCCATAACATAAGGAGGAAAAGATTTTATTTGGGAGATATTTTGGGAAATAGAATATATTAGATATATTCAAGATTGTTTCTTGAAGAAGAAGCAAGGAAATTTCCCAATCACTCAAAAACCCCAATATTTTCGTCCCCCCTTAGTATTATATATAGGGGATGAATTTTTCATCCCCAAGTGCAATTCCATGTGTTGGAAAAATTAGAAATCCACAAAGGTGGTGCAAGATAATTTTATTTTTCCTTTTGTTAAATTGTTCGCGAGTTCCTTCCACCGGATTGTTGAACAAGGATAAGGGAATACTTGAGAAGACCTTTTGGTGTGTTCGTGTGAACGGGATCCATCTTCTCCATGGTTGTCACTCCAAGAGGTTAGTTCACGTAAACCCGTAGTAATTCCGCATGCGTAGGTTTTATGTGAACTGTTTATATGCATGATTGGTTGTTGAATTATTTATTGAATTAATATAGGATTAATTCATGCTAGTAATAATTGTTAGCATTAAATTTGTATTTAAATATTCAACCCGAATAGATCCGGGCAATTAATTCCCCAACAGCAACTCCTTGAGGGTCTTTTTGATGGCTTCGAGCTGATCATCCCCAGGGTTGCGAGGTAGATTAGGCTTCGGCGTGCCCAATCGATCGTGTACGAACACCCTTTGTCTTCCGTTTCCTCGGGCTGGGGCCTCATTCCCGACCTCGAACAAATTCTCCAATTTTCGCCTGACTGAGAAAGAGTCAGACTCGGTGATCGTACGTCGAGCTCAGGGCCTGCGCGGGGCTTCGCTCCCCAGTATGTCGAAGACGGACTGGACCTGGTGTGATTGCTGGGAACTCCCCCTTCTCAGTGACGGAGTTTCCACTCGCTGATCGCGGCATCCCTCGTGCCTTTGGAAACCGGGCGCGATGTGGCTAGTTTTAGCCGGTTTGTTCTGAGGCCTTGCGCCCTCGCCCATTTTCCTCTTCCCCCGAGAACCGGAGCTCCGGTGAGATTCCGCCTGATGATGCGGTCCGCTGCACTCGCCCGCCAGATCGCGCTGGCGGCGTTTAAGGATTCTGATGGCTTCCCGAAGGTCTTCGGGAGTTCGGATATCCGCCATGTTCTTAAGGGGACCTTCGGTGCTAGATGTGGCCTCCCTTTGATGGCCAGATGCCTGTGCCCTGGCAGAAGCCATACCGGGTTCGGAGATTCCCTTCCCATCGGCGAAGGGATAACCGATCGGGCGTTTCAAAAACGAATCTGGGAATTCACTAGTGAAACAACCCTCCTTCTAGCGCCAATTGTTGATACCAAAAATATGAACAATTATTAAATATCCTATGTGGCTTGGTTTGACATCAAACTAATTAATGACTTGGGGGGATATTGGATTGATGAGGGACAAAGAGAATGTTCTTCATTAATTGTGGATGATTGACTTTAAATGCATGGAGGAATGAAACATTAAATTTGCAAGAGGGGATTGGGCCAAAGGCCTCTTTTTTAGCTTCTTAGAGCCTTGTAATAAATGATGAATGTGGAACCCTTAATGAGTCCTTCTTTACAAGTATTTATACTTGTTACAATATGGTAATAGGCCTCTAGATCCTATTTACTAGGCCATTAATGCCACATTAACCAACATCTTGGGTCCGAAATGACCCAGATACAGTCCCAATTAATGCTCCTGGTCTCTGTTTGCCAGATCGAGGTCGCTGGCACTGTATTTGAGGTCGCTGGCGTTCTCCTCGAGGTCGCCCATCGTGCCCTTTCCCGATCGGTGGTTCTGTTATGGTAACTCGGAGACCTTCAGGGCACAGGCTTCCCTTTGAGGAAAATCACCCCTATATTATAGCCGTCGGAGGGCGCAGAAAGGCTGGCGTGGCGCTTGGGGTTCTGTGCCGCCCTCGAATCCTGGAAATCGAGGCTTCTTGCGAGCTCTTTCATCGGGAGGTCGGGGTCATCTTCCGTCCTCGCCCTTAGAGCCAGCCTGAGGTCGTTTCCGGGTATTTCAGGTCGCATATCCTGCTATCCGGCCATCGAGCTCGCCTCATACTCCGGGCTCGGTTCGAGCTCGCCCAAACCCGGGAGATGGGTAGCGATCCCGAGCTCGGGGACCTCGCCATCCTTAAGTACGCGGCTAAACTTATCTATTGTGGGAGCTAGTTCATCCCTTAATACTTCGCACAGAACAACATGCGGCTTAATTTGACTCAATACGGGAAAACTTACCAGGTTCAGACATAGTAAGGATTGACAGACAAAGCTTTTTTTTTGTGCATTACATGTAAATCATATATACCAAAAGAGTCAAACAAATACTGACATTACCTCGGAATGTACACAGAACAAGCTGAGAGGTTCATCACACCTCCAGCCAACCAAAACTCAAAAGAGCACTAAAAGTCGAAAGACACCATCACAACTAATTACAAGTGAAGCCTAGTGTGAATGTTAAAACCTTAACATACCAACAGATAGGTATCTAAAAACAACAAAAATGATCATCAATAACAACCATCAAAAGGCCTATGCGACAAATGACCTACAAGAAAAATACAACTACACGGGGCATACCCCGGCTAAAAATCCAAGAAAACATAACCCCAGAGAATAATTAAAATTTTCAAGGTAGACACCCTAGAAAGTAATAGTCTGAACATGATATAAAGCATATAAAACTTTATAAACATGAGTCTTTATACAACGAAATACACCATCTTTAGAGAAAGATGTGCCATAAAAAATAAAAGCATTTATTGTCTTCCAAGTGTTGAACACGGTTGAGCTCAGGGCTAGCCTCCTAGCTTCCAGGAGGATGACAGATCTACAAGGCCCTTTGTGAAGCCATCTGAGTGCATTTGCAATGACGTTATACTTCGAGTAATGGATAGCCACTAACGGATGGCATTCCACACATGTTTCATACACCGGCAAGAGAAGAACAAGTGATCAATAGATTCATCAAAAGTTAAGAACAAGGTAAGAAAGGTTAGTCCTAGTGCTAAAGCATATTATGAGAAGCAATCCATAAAGTAAAGGAAAACTTGGGAGGAATAAAATTATTCCAAACTGCGTGTTTTCGAGGCTGATTTGCCAACTTCCTGCGAAGAAAATCATACATAGCAGAACAACTAAACCTGCAATTAGATGTCATAGAATTAAGCATATTAATAGCACACTCAACATCACCATACTTGGACACAATAAATAATTTTCTCTCTCTAGAAGCCAAAAGCTCTCTAGAGACGCCCCCTCTCTTGCTCTTTCTTACCGTTGGATATTCCCTTCGTAATCTTCAATTTGGTCGCTTGATTTAATGTTTGTTTAATTCTTGTTTGTAATCATCTATCCAGATTAGTCATTAGCGTTAATTGGTAGGTTGAATTTTGTTTATACTCAAATCCGCTCTCATTTATTTTCCTTAGAAAATATTCGTTAAGTTTCATTGTTTCCTTTGGCAAGTACTAGGGCTCCAACTTGGCTTGGGCACCGCCCTACACGGCGGCTCTTGCCGTGCGTCGCCGCCTGTTCGCTCATCCTCCATTGTGCGTTTTCCATTCATTTTGTAGTCACAATTTCTATGTCTGATTTTGTCGGGTTCGTGTTCATGATTTCTTTTTTGGCAGCGTGTTTCAAGGTCACGTCTTTCCTGCTCGCGATTTTTGCTGTTTGAATTGTCGCGATTCCAATTCACGATTCCTGACTGCGAGTATTGTCCGTGATTTCGTGGTTCGTTTGGTGTTGTTTATGGTTCATTTGTGATTCTGGGTTCTTGCTCCGCGGAGTTTCCAGTTCGATTGGCTGTTCACAACAGTTTCTGGTGGAGGAGCGTTCGAGTTCTTGATCTGCGACTCACTGAGTTGCGGTGGAGGAGCGTCCGAGTTTCAGTACTGAGTCAATCGAGTCTCGCTCCAAGTTACTGAGTTCGAATTCACTCGTACAGTGCCAGGTTTTTCCTTTCCTTTTGCTCTTATTTTTTTTTGTCCCTTTGCTTCTGTTATTGTGGTGTTTGACGTTTGTTGTGGTTTCATCTATTTTTTTGGTTATTTTCCTTCGATTTTCCTTTATTGGTTTGTGCTTAATTCTTGTATTTGTTGTTCGTTAGTGCATTTCTGGTTTGCTATGGTGATGTCCTTCGCTATTTTCTATGACAGATTGTGGTGAAGCAGCCATATCGGTTTTTGCCTTGGCCTTATTGACTTGATTCAACCGTTATTAGGGTGTTGTGGCCTTGTTTGCTGCTGTTCGTCTGGACAACAATCTGCCTAGCTCGGGCTACTAATTTTGGACAGATTTCGACCTTGGTCGGGGCTGTTGATCAGAAGTGGCCCTGGGGCGGCGCAGGTGGTGCCGCCGCGCAGGGCCCCTTTCCGGCGAGGCCCCGATTTATTATTTCTTTATATATATATATAAATAAATAATCAGATTAATTATTTAGAAAATGAAAGTCTTGTAATATTAGGAAATTTTATAGGACAAAAATTAGAAAAAGGGCCAGATATAACAAAAATCCAAAATTATTCGATAATTCAAAGATTAGAAAAATTAGGACTAATTGGCGAAGATATTTTAAAATAAAAAGTTAAATACATTTGTACAATAAAAATAAAAATTCCTGATATTAGAATAATAATTGATAACATTGAATACATCCCTTTAGAAAATAAATTCTTGAAATGATAAAACAAAATTTAATTAAAAGATCAGAAAGTCCACATAGAACAATTGCTTTTATAGTAAGAAATCATTCAAAAATAAAAAGAGGGAAAACTCAAATAGTTTATAATTATAAAAGACTAAATGATAATAGCATTGACGATGGATACAATATTCCTAATAAGGATGGTTTAATAAATTTAATAGAAGGAAAAAATATATTTAGTAAATTTGATCTAAAATCAGGTTATAACCAGTTACAATTAGAAGAATTGTTTAAACCTTGGATAGCTTTTACATGTTTAGAAGGCCACTTTGAATGGAATGTTCTTAGTTTTGGATTAAAAAAATGCTCCTTCAGTATTTTAAAGATTTATGGATAGTATTTTCCTACAATATGACTTTTGTTTAGTTTATATTTATGATATTTGGTAGCAAGTAACAATATTAAAGAACATGAAAAACATTTACAAATAGTTTTCAAAGAAATAGAAAAAAACGGTATAGTAGTTAGTAAAAGAAAAATGGAACTCTTTAAAAGAAAATTTTCCTTCATAGGATTAGAAATAGAAAATGGAAAAATTGAGTTACAATCTCATATATCTGAATTTTTTTTAAAATTTCTAGATAAATTTAGATGGATTAAAACAGATTCAGACTTTTTTAGGATTATTAAACTATTCTAGAAAATTTATTCGAAATTTAAGCAAGTTAGATGGACCATTATATAGTAAAACAACAAAAAATGGTCAAAGACATTTTAATAAAGAAGATTCTTTGTTAATTCAAAAAATTAAAGCAGAAGTTAAAAAAATTAAACCATTAGAATTACGTCTAGTAACTGATTATATTATCATAGAATGTGATGGTAATAAAGAAGGATGGGGAGCAGTCATGCTTTGTAAACCAAACAAATATAGTCCTAAAACTAAAGAAAAAATTTCTTCTTATTTTAGTGGTAATTTTGGAAAAATTGGACATCTTTAGATTTTGAAATACAAGCTCTAATTAATGCTCTTGATAAATTTAAAATATTTTTAAATAATGAATTTACAGTTAGAACAGATTGTGAAGCAATAGTTAGATTTAAAAAAAAATGATAATAGTAAAAAAGTAAATAGAACTCGATGGGTAAATTTACAAAATCTTATTCAAGGAAATGGATATGTAATAAACTGTTGGTCCCGGTGTAAATGAGTCTTACACGTGTATGGGGGGGGGAAATACACGTGTTCAGTGTTTTTAAAACTTTTCTTTACTGAGGTCAGCTTGGGTCAGGTTGTCCTGATGATTTGGTCCTGAGAAGCACAAATCGCTCTGGGTCAAAGTCTACCTGAGATAGTGATCCTGAAATGCTTTCGGATATACTCGATAATCCCAACCGATCCTGAAGTTTTTTGAGAGATCCTGAAATGCTGGATCGATAACTAACTTCATCGAACCCTCGGAAGAGTAAGTTCGGTTTGGTAACTATCTCGTTCTAGCTACTCGATGTATGCGGAATGGTTGGCCCTTAGTTTATACTCGTTTTAAGCTTTTGCTGAAAACCTTCCTTTTTAATGGAATAGTGATTAGGCTGTGATTCAGTTTAGATGCAACTTCAGTGGATTGATTCCAACTGAATATCAGTGAAAATATGCTTTCAGTTTAAAGATATGCAACAGTTAATCAAAGCAAAACAAAAAGCAAAGAACACAGCAAGTTATAGTGGTTCAGAGACTCAAGCTCCTACATCCACTCTCTCTGATCTCTTCAGAGAAATTCACTAATCACTTCCTAAGGTTTTCTGACTACCTCTTGTAGTTTACTAACCTTTCTATTTTGAGCTTTCTGACTACCTCTGTAGTTTACTAACTCAAAACACACACAAGCTTTCTGTCTATCCAAGATAGATTACTCACTTCTTCTCTAAAGCTTTCTGACTAGCTCAATGTAGTTTACTAACTCTTTACAACTCCAATCTCACCAACAATCACACCCAAACTACCTTACAAAGGGTTTGGGGTTTCTTGGTTGGTTTCCAACTAGGATGAGATATCCTTTACAATGAAGAACAATGCAAAAGGCTAGGATATCTCGACTAAGCTTTGGATATATCTTATCAAGCTAGGCTTAGTGGAATGAACTCTCTTCGAAATAAAGCACTTGGGAAATTCTTGGGTTTTCGAGTTCTTCAACTTGCAATAATAAGTTTGAGCTCTTGAGTTGCTTACAAATTTCCCGTAACCTTCAATGTAGAGGGTCACAAGTATTTATAGGCATACACCAAGGTCACTCTTGAAAAACTATCTGTTGGAAGAGATAGCTCCATGAGTTTCCTCTTATGGTGTGTGATGAACGGCTATATTTAGTGTTTGAGTCTCCCTAGCACGTTTTTGGTAAACTGCTTTTCATGTAGCTGGTTATCACTTTTTGCAGTCTGGAACTTAGTACTTCTGACATCTTTTCAGTGATCTGTCGCTGTCAGTGTCAGTAATGTACAGTGCTGTCTTCTTCTTTTTGACTTTTGTCTCCAGTTAAAGGTAGACAACCACAACGGCTCTTTTTGGTTACATCTCTGAGTGATATAACCTTAACAACACTTTGTCTTAGTTCCTTTTCTCTGCATTAGAATGTCTTGGGCAATATCTATTTTTCTAAGGAATCGCGTTCTTCTAAGTATTGAATCCTTCAGATAGATATTTCAGTGCCTCGGAAAATTCAGGTTTATACTGATCATTCAGTACATTACCGAGTCTTCCCTTCAGTATCCTTCAGTCTTCAGTCTTCAGTCTTCTGTCTTCTGCATCTTTAGGGTCTTCTGAGTCTTCTGAGTCTTCTGGATCTTCAGTGTCTTCTGAGTCTTCAGTGACTTCTGAGTCTTCACAGATATACTGACTGATATACTGAGTCTTCATGCTGAGTCTTCAGTTTCTCACTAAGTCTTCAGTATCTCAGTTTCTCACTGAGTCTTCAGATTCTCAGTTTCATACTGAAACTTCAGAAACTTCAGTTTCTTTAGAAACTTACTGAGTCTTCAGAACCTATCCTGATCTATATCTGCTGACTATACATTTTGCAGATAACATCCTGAACACTCTAAAACTGAATCCTGACTCAACTATCAAGATTATCCTGAACATGACATACTCAGGGGTTTTGGGATCTAATCAAAATCTCTCTTTATTAAATTCATCTCCCACCATTTTAACTTTTTTGATGATGCCAAAACCTATCTTGTTACAAAATACTTAACCTATACTCGGGTTTCAGTTTTTCCTATTACAAGATTGGTTTATCTCCAACAATTTCCTAAACAGATAATCTCCCAACAATTTCTTTAAACAGAGAATCTCCCAACAATTAATCTCAGAGACAACATTCAGGCATATCAAAATTAAAGACATGTAAATTAAGATAATGAGATATTATCTTTTGAGCATAAATGATAAGTTTCATTGATGATAGGTAAACAGTTACAAGTTACAATGAATCTTATCTGAAAAACAAAAACAAAAAGACAAAAAGATAAAGGATTACAAGAGTCTTCTGAGTTGATCTTCAGTCTTCTTTTGCTTTTCTGCTCTGGCTCTTCAGTTATGATTTTCCACCTCATCAGCAGGCACTTCAAGGTTGAACATCCCATAATATCTTCTTTTCAGCGCATCTCTTTCTTTAATGATATCAGGATTGTTCCCTGTCAGGACCAACTGAGTGGCGTACTGAGCAATTTCTTGAGAAATGGCTGCTTCATTTACCAAGCCATTTCCAAGTCTAGGAGGAGGGTAAGAGTATGGACAGGGGGCTGTTATCTGCACCTTCCCTTCATCCGCAAGATTGATCCATCCTTGAAGGTATTTTGGATAGAAGGTCAGGAGATATTCAATGAACGCCTCATTGGGATCTGAGCTTTCTCCCCTCCACTCTCTGAGCACATCATAGTAGAACCCAAAGGTTCTCTTGATTTCTTCCCATGCATCGTTGAGCTGGATTGGCATCCATTTGTCAACATGCGGCCATTTCTGTGCTTGTGCTGTCCCTCTTCTCTTGCTCGCGAACCTCTTGAAACCGTTCCTTCTTTTCTGTTCTTCTTCCATCTTCTTTCTGATCACGGGCACACCAGAAACAGAAGCAGCAGTTTTCTTTGCTTGCTCAATTTGGAGTGACTTCAGAGCACTTCTAGTATTGAAGACCTTCTTCTGGGGCACTTCCTCAGACTCTTCAATATCCTGAATCAGCTTTCTCTGAATTGGCTTAGAAGCCTTAACTCTTTTGCCCTTAGGCTCCTCGAACGCCACAACTTTTCTTTTAATTGGCATTTCAGCTCCAGCTTGGCTTGTTCCAACTCTTCTACCACTCAGTTTCTCTGCAGCAACTTCTTACATTGTTTCCTCTGAAACCTGAGTGTAGACTGGCTTCTCCACCTTCTTAAACTTCAGCTTCTCAGTGGCCTCTATCTCCTTCATGGCTTCGGCAACAATTTTCTTTTCAGCTTCCTTGATCGTCTTGCCTTTCAGAGTTTGATCCAATAATTTCCTGAGATCAGCACCGGGTCTTTCCCCCTTCTTGGATCCATACTCTGGTATAAGCTTGGAGAGTGCTGTGTCCATATGATATTGTTCTTTACTGACACTCCGCACCTCCCCTGCCAACTGATCTTGCTCCTCCTCGAGCCTTCTGAGGTGGTTCTTCGCCACTGAGAATTCTTCAGACAGATGAGCAAATTGGCTAGAGAGAGCTTCCTTGAACACGTCTGTCATCTTGGCCATGAGCATTGAGCTCATCTCCTCAACAACATTCTTCACCGGCATCTCATTCTTCTCTGCCAATTTAGCTTCTAGATATTCAGTTTGCTCCTGCTGCCTTTGCTTCAGCTCTTCATTCAGCTCAGCCTTGACCCCCTCCATCTTCTCTTCTAACTTTCCTTCCATGGAGGTCAGCTTCTCAGTCATAGAGTTCTGAAGTTGCACCAGTTCTGAAGAAAAACTCAAGCTTTCAATCTTCTTAACCTGGTTGGCCAATACATTCTCGATCTGAGCAACTTTGGTAAGGATTGGCTCAACCTTCTCCAATTTTTCCATCACAGGGGTGAGATCAATCTCAGGAGCATATCTGATCTGCTGTGTCTCCTGAGCTGGCTGTTCAGCCTGAGTCTCAGTCTGAACCTGAGCATCAGACTCAGTCTGGGTCTGGGATTCACCCTGAGCTTGGGTGTCCACCTGAGCCTCAGTCTGCATATCAGACATTACAGATTTAAAGATAGGTACTTCAGGAATCCTGGCATAATTGTTAATAGTGCCAAAAGTTACCTGAAGGCTAACTTTAGTCTGAGGATGTTCGACAACAGCCTCTTCAGCATCAGTTAAGTCTTTCTCCTTCTGAGATTGACTCTCATCATCCCCTTGTTGGTCCCCATCCTGAGTTTTGTCTTTGGAGCTTGGGGCACCAACTTCCGCATCCTTCCTCTCAGCAACTCTCTTCTTAACCAACTCATCAAAGTCAGACGTTTTCATTCTGAGCTTGGTTTCCTGAATCCTGAGAATTCAGTGAGCAGAGTTGTTTCCTCGTTCCACCAGTCTTCGCTTCTGAATGAAGCTATGTTGAGCATTTCTGGAAGAGTCTGGTTGAGGATGAGGACCGTTGACCTCAATCTGAAGAAGATATCTTGGAGGTCAGGGAATGAGCTAAGCTCAGGGTAGCGGTCAAGAATGAATCGTTCCCCCTTGCTTCGCCATTCGGTCTATTCAGCTTCACCATTCTTGAGCATCGGGCTCTCAGGTTCAGTAGAGAAGTCTGCTGAAGGATCAAGTAAAAGATCACTCAGGAGCTCATCAAAGTTTATCGGCTCCTGAGGCTCAGCAATTTCTGAGGGTTGGGCAGGCAGCTCCTCAGTCTGAATCTGACTTGGTTCTGAGTTCTGAGCTGGCGCCTCCTCATTGGGAATTTCAGTTTGCTCTGAGGTCTGAGTGGGCATTTCCTCAGCAGGAATCTGAGCATCTTCTGCGGTCTGAGCCAGCACTTCCTCAGAAGGAATTTGAACTTTCTCTGAGGTCTGAGGTCCTTGGAATATTTCTTGAGAGAACTTGTCAGAACTTAGCGACGTCTCAAGAACCTCAGAGAAGACTTGCTCCTCAATTTGATCCTTTGCCTTTGAGATAGCCTGAGCCAATACATGTAAAGGCAATTTCTGAGCAGTTTGGCTCTCAGGTTGAATCTCCTCAGCCTCACTCTCCTCCTCATCATCAGTGAGAACCACCATTCTCTTGCTCTTTGGAGCCAGGGTTTTTTGCTTCTTCAATTTTTCACCCTGCTCCTTCTTGGCCTCCAACAAAGCCTTCCCCCTGGCTTGTTGGGTTTCTTCAGCAGCAGCAGCAACAGGTGATTCCACCTTCTTCTCTTTCTTCCCTTTGATGGTCCTCTTTGCAGCAATGGGCTTGAACATTACTTTGGACTTAGGGAAAGGAGTAGAGTTAGCAAAGATATCCTCCTCCTCTCGACACATTTCCAAAATAAAAGCTATTTTGGTGGCATGGAGGATCTTGCCTTTGATCGAAATTGAGCCGTCCTCCTTTTTTATGACCTTGGCTTGCTCACTCACCACCTTGATCAGATACTTCAGCCAGTTGAAATCCTTTGTTGGTGAGTCCTCAATTGCCGCCATCAATCGGAGTTTGGGAGTGCTAATCTATTCAAAACTCCCCGATCGACTCATTAAGTACTTGCTCACAATATCCATCAAAACTCTGTATTTTGGCCTTAAATGCCTCTTATGTAAAGTCGCCTCAAACTTAATAGGATTCTCAGTAATCCTATCAAGATATTCTTGCTCTCGACCTAACATATACAAAGTGGGATCATCTCCCCTATCGCACAACTCAAAAACATCATTTAGATTTCTAGGGACTATGTACAGCTCCCGAACAAAATCTACATACTTCGATGTATGCTCTAAATGGGAAACAGAAATCTTGGACTCAATACAATCATCCTCATCTATTTCCATATTAGAGACGAACTCTATTACCTCACGAGAATACTCAGCCTCCGGTCGGCTCGCGACTAGATTCGTCAGCTTCGCTAGTTGGATCAAATGAAGCGCCTCTTCTTCATGCTTAGCATTTGATGTACTCTCCAGAGAAACCACGCACTCATACCATGGCTTATTTGTTTCGGCCAATCTGTCGAAAATGGATAGAGTCATTTTGAAGAATTTTGAAGGTTAGGGTTTTGAGTGATGAAGATTTTCTGGGCAAAGGGGATTTTATTTTGCAGAGGATTTTGGGAACGAGGGTTTATAAAATTGGCTTGAATGGCATCCAAAAGAATATATAGACCGATTCATGGGAAGTCGTGTGATTAATTAAAATCAACGGTTCAGATTAATCCACCGACTAATCGGGTATACGAAAGGACTCTCACGAAAAGTAAGCCGCCAATTTAACCTCATTGGTGAATAAAAGCAACAGAGCATTTAATGACTATTGACCTTCCTTGGAATTTCAAAGGTCCCGCCCAAAAACATTCTTCAGGTGTTTTGTATTTATTGCAAATGATTACTGAGTTTCACTTTAGCAATAAATGAGTTGCATGAGTCATTACCTCTTCAGACTAATTTTCCTCTATCAGTCTTACTGAGTATTGACCTTGATAAAATGTCAGTATGATACTGAGTACTGAACGGGTTCAGTATGATACTGAGTACTGACCTTCAGTACACCTGAGTTTCTTCAAGACTCAGTTCAGTATTTCCAATTTTATCCTGAGTTTCTCAGTAGAATTCTGAGAAAACTTCATGCATCTGAAAACCTTAAATTTTTCAGATTTACTCTATACACCTGGATCCAACATCCCTAATTCAACTGATAGTTCCTGAAATCTTGATTCATCCAAAGGTTTAGTCAAGATATCAGCTCTCTGCTTATTAGTATGAATTTTCTCCATCCTGATGTCCTTTTTCTCGACATGATCTCTGATGAAGTGATGTCTGATATCCACATGCTTGCATCTGGTGTGCAATACCGGATTTTGTGAAATAGCAATGGCACTATTATTATCACAAAATATTGGTACTTCATTGGCTACAACCTTATAATCCCTTAATTGTTGTCTGAGCCAAAGAATCTGAGCACAGCAGCTTCCTGCAGCCATGTATTCAGCTTCAGTAGTACTAGTTGCTACTGAGGCCTGTTTCTTCAAAAACCAAGATATCAGCTTACTAATAAGAAATTTACAAGTTCCTGTAGTGGTCTTCCTGTCAATTCTACAGCCTCCATAATCAGCATCTGAATAACCAGTTAACTCAAGGTTATCATCAGCTGGATACCACAATCCTCTATTCACTGTGCCCTTAAGATACTTTAGTATCTTTTTGGCAGCCTCCATGTGACTAGCCTTAGGATTAGCTTGGTATCTTGCACATATCCCAACAGCAAATATTATATCTGGCCTACTTGCTGTGAGATAGAGCAATGATCCAATGATCCCTCTATAATCAGTGTGACTTACTAATTTGCCTTCAGGATCAGGATCCATCTTGTAGTTAGTATTCATGGGAATTCTAATTGCATTGCAATTCTGTAAACCATATTTTGCAATCAGATCTCTGGTGTACTTTGCCTGGTTGATGAAGATTCCTTCCTTTGATTGTTTCACTTGAAGACCTAGAAAGAAATTCATCTCCCCCATCATAGACATCTCAAATTTGCCTTTCATCAGTGTAGAAAACTTTTCACACAACTGATGATTTGGAGATCCAAAAATGATGTCATCAACATATATCTGAACTAGTAAGATATCTTCCCCATCTTCTATCCTGAACAAAGTTCTATCAACAGTTCCTTTGACAAAACCGTGGTCAGTAAGAAACTGAGAAAGAGTATCATACCATGCTCTTGGTGCTTGCTTAAGACCATACAAGGCTTTTCTGAGCCTGTAAACTTGGTCATTCTGTCTGAAACCAGGAGGTTGTTCCACATAAACCTCTTCTTTAAGCACACCGTTCAGAAATGCACTCTTCACATCCATTTGATAGACTGTGAACTTCATGTGGGCAGCATATGCAAGAAATAATCTGATGGCTTCTAGTCTTGCAACAGGTGCAAATGTTTCATCATAATCCAAGCCTTCTTCTTGGGAATAACCTTGTGCAACTAGCCTTGCCTTGTTTCTTACAATGTTGTTGTTCTCATCTCTTTTATTCTTATATACCCACTTGGTTCCAATAACATTGTGCCTTTCAGGCCTATCCACCAGCTCCCATACTTCATTTCTTGAGAATTGATTCAGCTCCTCTTGCATAGCAGTAATCCAATGAGAATCTTGTAGAGCTTCTTCAATCTCAGTTGGCTCTTTCTCTGATAGGAAGCAGCAAAATAGTGCACTCTCTCCATGGAACCTTCTTATCTTAACACCTTCAGTTAGATCACCCACAATCTGACTTGTAGGATGACTATCTAACCAACTTCTTCTAGATGTTCCCCCTTCAATAATATCCTCAACATTTGAAATGTTAGGTTCAGTTAGTTCATTAAACTCAGGGAACAACAGAAAAGGAGAAAGGGAATCATCTTCCTCAGGGGAAATTCTATTCAGAACATTGTCAGTGACATTTTTTCCCCTTTGGTTGATAGATTCAGAAATTGCCTCAGCTGTGACCACATCTTCATTGGCATCACATACCTGAGTCTAAACTGGTGTCTGTTCAGATTGATCACCTTTGGTGTGTTGGCTTTCCTGAGTCTCACCATCCTGAGTTCCATCCTGAACTTCCTTGTCTGAGTCTGAGTCACTCCATTCATAGAAGGTGACTGACTTCTTCTTTTCAGGTTCAGTGGATGATTTGTCATTCTTTTTCAGGCTTAATCTGGTGATTCTCTTGGTCAGATCTTCTGCATCATGTTCCTGTTTCTTCTGAACACAAGTAGATTCATCAAAAACAACATGAGGTGTTTCCTCCACAATAAGAGTCCTACAGTTGTAAACTCTGAAAGCTTTACTAACTTCAGAATATCCTAAGAATATTCCTTCATCAGCTTTGCTATCAAATGTTTTCAACTGATCTTTACCATTATTGTGTATGAAACACTTGCAACCAAACACACAAAAGAAAGAAACAAGAGGCTTCCTTTCATTCCAAAGCTCGTATGGTGTTTTGCCTTGACTCTTAGTCAGCATGGATCTGTTTTGTGAATAGCATGCAGTGTTGACAGCTTCAGCCCAAAATCTTTTAGGAATCTCAGCTTCAGCTATCATGGTCCTTGCAGTTTCTTTTAAGGTCCTGTTCCTTCTCTCAGCAACACCATTTTGTTGAGGGGTCCTTGCAGCTGATGTTTCATGAGTAATTCCATTTGCTGCACAATTATCAGATATAATATGGTTTATAAATTCAGTTCCTTTGTCAGATCTGATTTTGACCACACTCAGGTTCTTTTCAATACTGAGACTTTTCAGTAATTCAGACAGCTTTATCTGAGTCTCCTTCTTACTGAGTAAGAATATGACACAAGTATATCTTGAGTAGTCATCAACTACCACGAGTGCATGTTTCCTGCCATTAGTGCTCACTGGTGTTACTGGACCAAAAAGATCCATATGCAACAACTGAAGTATTCTCTCAGTAGAAACATCTACTTTACTTTTAAATGATGCTTTAACTTGTTTTCCTTTTTGGCACGCATCACAAACATGTTCCTTACTGAACACTTCATTTGGCAACCCTCTCACAAGAGCTAATCTTGCAAGTTTATTCAGGGTTTTGAAATTCAGGTGATTCATTCTTTTATGCCATAACCAACTGGTATCTGTGGAACTTTTAGCAACCAAACATGTATCTTTAGGAGTTGAACTCCAATCAGCAAGATACACATTTCCTTTTCTTGTACCAGTCAGTAATATTTTCTGTGAGATATCATCTTTCACATAACATAAGTTCTTAGAGAACTCAACATTGAAACCCTTATCACAGAATTGGCTTATTGAAAGCAAATTATGCTTCAATCCAGATACATATGAAACACCATGGATATGAACTGAATCGATTTCCAAAGTTCCATATCCTTCAGTCTGTCCCTTGGAGTTATCTCCAAATGTGATCAGAGGGCCTCTTTGTTCAACATAGTCACTGAGTATCTTCTTGAATCCTGTCATATGTCTTGAGCATCCACTGTCAAGATACCATACAGCAGGGGCAATTTCATCTCCAATCATAAGTGCTATGTGATCTTCAATCAGCTCAGTGCCCTTGTTTTTCTCCTAAAAAACAGATTAATTCTTAGGTACCCAATTTGTGTAGGGTCCTACAAGGTTAGCTGTACCTTTCGGAATCCAAATCTGCCTGACAACTCTAATCACTTTAGAGTGGCTGATCTGTCTTCCATAAACATCTACATACACCGTTACTACTCTGGGTGCCTTAGCAGTGTCCTGTGTATGAGTGCTAGCCTTGGCATGAACATGAGCCTTAGAATTTTTCTTTGGTACATGCCTTTTGTTAATTTGCTTTGGCTTCTGTGCAGCCGGTATGAATCTTTGTTGACTCGGGTTCAGGTAACCTTTACCCTTAGGCAAGTGGGGTTCAGGTTGCCTGTACTGAAATTTGGGTCTTTCAGTATACTGAGGACTTGGTCTCTTCAGTTGAGAATGTCTCTGCTGAATGTTTCTCTTCTGAAGATTCCTCTGATGGTTCAGTGTAGGTCCTTTCAGGTTTGCATTCTTAGCCTGAGGCTTCGAAGTACTTGCCTGAAATTTTCCTACTGAGTGCTCAGGTTTTCTAGCCTTCACCTGAGGTTTGGGCTTTCTTACCTGATCATTCAGTTTTACTGGAACCATAGGTCCTTTTCCCTTGTCTAAAACCTTGGGCATTTCTTCAGTTCGAAGTGTAGGTGCCACTGGTTTAACAAAGATTGTCTTCTTGCTACTTGATACAACATTCAGATGACCTTGTGAGGTTCCCCCTGGAATGTATCCCAATCCAGATTTTATAGTGGCAGGTCTCTGATAACTCTGAATTTCATCTATTACTTTAGATGCAGTATTCAATAGAGTTAGCTTCTTCTGCGCACTATCCTCACAGTTCTGTAGAGTCTCATGCTTCTCAGAGAGGTCATTGAACTTGGTTCTGATCAGCTGAATCTCTTCAGTGGATTTCTCTAGCTTTTCATTCAGGGTCACTATCAACTTCTCTTTTTCTGAGAGTTGTACTTTCAGAACATCCAGTTCATCAGTAGCTCCCATTAATTGAGAAGTGATTTCAGTATTGCTAGAGTCTTTCCACTTAAGATTTTCAGCCTTCAGTTCCTTATTCTGCTCTTGAGTTTCATTTAGCAGTTCTTGTAAAACAACATAGTCCTTCATCAGACTCTCAAAAGAATCCATCAGGTCAAATTGACTGTTTACAGTTGAACTTGACAACTCTTGTGCTAGTGTAGGAGCAACAACAGAGAAAGAAGAGTTTACCTCCTCAATAGCCATTAGACAGAGATCATCACTTTCACTGTTTGAGAATATTCCATCTGAAGAGCTAGATCCTTCCTCAGAATGTTCTTCATCTGCAACCATAGCCTTTTTGCTAGAGAACTTCTTGTCTCTTTTAGCTTGTCTTTCTCTTCTCTCCTTAGCACTCAGGTCAGGACAATCATACTGGAAGTGACCTTTCTTTTGGCAATTGTAGCATCTGTTGGCATCATCATCCTGATCACTTTCTTCTTTAGACTTGGAGTCTTTTCTTTTGGATGAAGATCCTTCAGCTTTCAGGTCCTTCTTCTTCTCAGTTGATTTGTCCTCAGCTTTCTTCTGGTACCTGTGATTCCTGTAATAGTTTTTATATTTTCCATATTGACTATTAAGTCTTTCAAACCTCATTGCCATCAGTGCTAGCTTATCCTCAAGCTCATCCTGATTCTTAGCAAGGGAGTTCTCAGACTCTCTAGTTTTACAGGTTTTATCCTTGGCTTTGAAAGCCACATTTTTGCTAGATGATGAATCATCTTTGTTGTCAGCCTTTTTAGATTTCTTATCAATTACGAACTCATAGGCTTTCAGCTCAGAGAAGACTTGTTGGTATGGCATTGAATCAATGTTTTTTGGTGTTTTCAATCACCACTGCATGAATATCCCATTTCTTAGAAAGACCTCTAAGAATTTTCAATGCCACTTCTCTCTGTGAATATCTCTTTCCAAGTGCATTCAGATCATTCATAATGCTAGTGAATCTGACTTCCAATTTGTCTATAGATTCACCTTCTTCCATTTCAAAACTATCAAACTTTCAAATGGCAACTGAAAGTTTGTTTTCCTTGATATGATCTGTGCCTTGGCACATTACAGCTAGTGTATCCCAAATTTCTTTTGCAGTATTACAGTGAGAAATCATTACCATCACACCATCATCAATTGTACTGTATAGTGTGTCTTTAGCAATATAGTCTATATTTACTAAATTCCTCTCCTCAGGAGTAAGTTGGTCATCAGACTTAGGAAAATCTATTCTGGGATCATTTCTCTCATTTTCTGTTCCTATGGGATTCACCACAGTAAATTTGAATGGCCCTTCAGAGACCACTCTCCACATACGTTCATGTTTGGAGTACAGGTGAGCCTGCATTCTCAGTCTCCATAAATCATAGTTCTCTACTGAGAACATGGGAAGTTTCTTAGAAGACATTTTATCTGAGTCTTTTAAGAATTCAGCAATTAAGATCTGTTCAGATAGACCACAAGTATTTTAGCAAATAAGACTTTGGTCAACAAAGCAGGTGGTCAAGTTGAACCACTGCTCTGATACCACTTGTTGGTCCCGGTGTAAACGAGTCTTACATGTGTATGGGAGGGGAATACACGTGTTTAGTGTTTTTAAAACTTTTCTTTACTGAGGTCAGCTTGGGTCAGGTTGTCCTGATGATTTGGTCCTGAGAAGCACAAATCGCTCTGAGTCAAAGTCTACCTGAGACAGTGATCCTGAGCTGCTTTCAGATACCTCAGATAATCCCAACTGATCCTGAGTTTTCAGAGATCCTGAGCTGCTTGGATCAGATAACTAACTTACTGAACCCTCAGAAGAGTAAGTTCAGTTTGGTAACTATCTGTTCTAGCTACTCAGATGTGCAGAATGGTTGGCCCTTAGTTTATACTCGTTTTAAGCTTTTGCTGAAAACCTTCCTTTTTAATGGAATAGTGATTAGGCTGTGATTCAGTTTAGATGAAACTTCAGTGGATTGATTCCAACTTAATATCAGTGAAAATATGCATTCAGTTTAAAGATATGCAACAGTTAATCAAAGCAAAACAGAAAGCAAAGAACACATCAAGTTATAGTGGTTCAGAGACTCAAGCTCCTACGTCCACTTTCTCTGATCTCTTCAGAGAAATTCACTAATCACTTCCTAAGGTTTTTTGACTACCTCTTGTAGTTTACTAATCTTTCTATTTTGAGCTTTCTAACTACCTCTGTAGTTTACTAACTCAAAACACACACAAGCTTTCTTTCTATCCAAGATAGATTACTCACTTCTTCTCTAGAGCTTTCTGACTACCTCAATGTAGTTTACTAACTCTTTACAACTCCAATCTAACTAACAATCACACTCAAACTACCTTACAAAGGGTTTGGGGTATCTTGGTTGGTTTCCAACTAGGATGAGATATCCTTTACAATGAAGAACAATGCAAAAGGCTAGGATATCTCGACTAAGCTTTGGATATATCTTATCAAGCTAGGCTTAGTGGAATGATCTCTCTTCAAAATAAAGTACTTGGGAAATTCAGGTTTATACTTCAGATAGATATTTTCAGTGCCTCGAAAAATTCAGGTTTATACTGATCATTCAGTACATTACTGAGTCTTCAGTAATTACTGTGCCTTCAGTATCCTTCAGTCTTCTGTCTTCTGCGTCTTTAGGGTCTTCTGAGTCTTCAGTGTCTTCTGGGTCTTTAGTGTCTTCTGAGTCTTCAGTGACTTCTGAGTCTTCACAGATATACTGACTAACATACTGAGTCTTCATGCTGAGTCTTCAGTTTCTCACTGAGTCTTCAGTATCTCAGTTTCTCACTGAGTCTTCAGATTCTCAGTTTCATACTGAAACTTCAGAAACTTCAGTTTCTTTAGAAACTTACTGAGTCTTCAGAACCTATCATGATCTATATCTGCTGACTATACATTTTGCAGATAACATCCTGAACACTCTAAAACTGAATCCTGACTCAACTATCAAGATTATCCTGAACATGTCATACTCAGGGGTTTTGGGATCTAATCAAAATCTCTCTTTATTAAATTCATCTCCTAACATAAACTTTGAACGTATTAAAGGAAAAGATAATAGTTTAGCTGATCTACTTTCTCGAAATATTAATAAATTCTTAATTACAGATTATGGAAAGAAGAACCATTCTTCCTAAAGGGAAAGAAAAAGTTGATACAGTCAAAAGTAAAACAGGGTTCAACCTTAGTAATACAATTTCAAGTGATGATGAAATGTCTATGATGAAGGCATCATCTGGATCTTCTCGATCAACTAGTAATACAGAAAAAAGGAGAATCTTGTCTCCAATTTGACACAGTTATGTTCCCAGTTTGTATAGATATTAACAAAAAATTCTGTCCTTTTACAAGTATAGATTTAACCAAAGATCAACAATGTCTTGCAGATAATATTTGGTACTTAAAAACTTCTGCAAATGCCACAACATTTAAAGTTCAAGTCTTAAATGCTCTTTATTTTTATTTTGATGAGCAAAAGACTTCAAAACAAGTTTTTCAAAAAAGATTTCATTATTATGTAGTTTTTCGAGGAACAAAATTAGGTATTTTTCATGATTTTAATTCAGTAAGAAAAGTTACCCAAATAAAAAATCCTCCGTATAAAGGTTATGAAACTTTTCAAGAAGCTTTGGATTATGCTAGAAAAGAGTTAGGATTAAATTTTTATATTGAGCCTGAACAGGTTAAAAGTTATACAGAGATTGTTAAACAAAATCCAAGTTCAATTATTTCATCTCAAAATGAAATAATTTGTATCTTAGAACAACAAATTTTAGAACTGCAAAATCAGTCTTTTTAAAGTCCCATTTCTCAAAAGAATACTCTTGAAAGTATTAATACAAAATGATTAATTGAAGACTTAAAATATAAAGACCAGACTATTAAATTACTACAAAAAAAAATGGTTAGAAGATTAAATAGTTAAATTAATAATCTTCAAGAAGAAATTTTTGAAAATAAAAAAGAGGTTATTACAATCAAGAGCTATGACGTTTTTAAAGCAAGAGTTCTTGATCTTCCTCTTATTGAGTCTTTAAAAACAATTTTAGAAAAAGTTCCAGAACTTGAGCAAATAATTTCTGAAAAAATTGCTCAGGATTTCCCTCAAGTATTAATCAATTTACAAAAAGAAATAATACAGATTCATTTTGGAGAAACAAAGTACAAGGGAGTACAAGTTATACAGACTACTATAATTTGGGGACCAATTAACGAAGATAGAGATCATCGTTACCCACTTGGAACATCCGACGTCTTTAAACTACAGATTAACCTTAATAATACAAACCTCCCTGTTAAAGAAATACTAAAATACTATCATTATGGTATGATAGATTTTTTTGGAGTACAAATTAATAGAAGAAATAGAAGGCATTCTGGAAAAAAATGGAGAAAATTTTTTGTTGATTGGAGGAAATATTGCAGCTTTTTCCCTAAAAGGAAAAGTATTTTGCAAAATTATATCTTCTCTACCAGAAATAATAAAATCATCCTATCGACCTGCTCGAAAAAGGGTTATTATGACAGAAGATGATAAACTCAAACATACATCATTATGCCCTTATGATTACAACCACATTGAATCCGAAAAAGTATATAAACTTGCCCAAAGCTCTGAATATCTATCACACTTTGATTGGAGAGATTACAAATTATTTGGGGAAGGACATTATATTCAAGTTTTTGCAACAATAAATTGGCAAATGTTATTGCCCTTTAGTGGAGAAGGAAATCTGCTTTCAGAAAATAATGTTATTAATACAGATGAAGCATTCTCCCAACCAGCTAATATGGATAGCGAAGACTCAATATCAACAATTCCTGAAACACACAGAGACTTTTGACAAAAACATCAACATCAGACGAAAAGCTGTTTATGTTGGGGTTATACTGGAAAATATATTTTTTACTTTGTACAACCCAACTGAATTTCTTATTTATTCACTGAAATAAATTATTTATCATTGTTGCATTAAATATGAATGAATGTTATATATATTTACTGCATACCTGTTCAATAAATAGAACGTGTTACATTGTAGTTAATTTGGTGATACCAGATCACGGAAGATCAAATTAACAGTTCCTCGTAACTAAGTACAAATTCACAACCTAGATGGAAATGAACAATCCATCGTGAAAGGTTGAAGTATAAAAGCTCAGATTATCTTGTCTTGACCAAGAGATTACACTAGTGCATTATGATGCGCTGAATAGGACCTACAGGAGGATAAATTCTTCAGTACTGAATATAGAAGAATTAGACCTCAGTGGTTCGTTATTTCTTAATCTTCGTTCCTTAAATAGGATCGTGTGAAATTAATAACTATTGCTTTGACTAATTATGATGGGAAGAGAATCAACGCGATTTGATACCTTATATCTTGGGCAATATTATTAGTTGCACGACGATTGCTAAGATTTAATATGGAGAATCGTGTGCAAGCACGTCTTGCTTGATTTGTCCCCTTGGTGGGCTCAGAAGCTTTATCATACCAAATCTTGCAAGTGGAAATTTATTTCCGGTATGGATAATAATGTTGATCTGTCTTTACTCCAAGGTTAAAAATATTAATTAATATAAAGTTTTTTCAGTGGCTTAATTAATTAGTGGATTGGATAATCTTAAACACGGAAAATAATAATCGGGAGCCATATTATTGTAGCATCGTAATATGGATTAAGATGGATAGTTCAATATTAATTTTATAGTGGAGTAAATTAATATTAATGGGCTTGAATAATATTTGGCTTAATATTAGAAATTCATAGGCCATTGAAGGTCCAATCTTAATTCTCCTAAAGGCCCCTCAAATAGCCCAAATTAAAGTCCAATTAATGAAAAGGAGAAGAAAATATTATTGCCTATTTTTCCATGATGATTTTCGAAAATTATGAGTAGGAGAGAGAAAAGATTTTCTTGATTTTCTTGAAAAGATTTTATGGAATAAGTATTCTTGAGATACATGTTTATCCCATAAATTCAAGAAAGGTAAAATATCTTATTCCTTCCCTACACATAATGAAATTTTCAAAAATAATGACCAATAAGGCGAAGAAAATTTTGTTGGGAGATATTTTGGGAAATAGAATATATTGTATATACTCAAGATTGTATCTTGAGGAAGAAGCAAGAAAATTTCTCAAAGACCAAACTAGGTCAAATTTTCGACCCCCTAGTCCTATAAATAGGGGATGAAGTTTTCATCCCCAAGGTAATTCCATGTGTTGGAAAAATTAGAAATCCACAAAGGTGGTGACAAATATTTTTAGTTTTCTCCTTTATTAAAATCGTTCATGAAAATCCTTCCACTGGATTACGTTCGTGGACTTGGGACATATTTGAAAAGGCAATTTGGGTTGATCCATCGTCTCAACGGTTGTCTCTACAAGAGGTATGTAATTTCGTAACTCCTAAATTCTGCATGCTTAGGATTTACGTGAATTACGTGTACGCATGTTGTTGTTGTTTATTTAATTATTATGTTGAATTAATTTAAAATTGATTCATGTTAGTAATTAATTGAATAATTTAAATATGTTTTTAAATACACCTCCAATAGATCCGGGCACCCCATATTTCCCAATAACTGGTATCAGAGTCTCGGTTTCGAGCTCTGTATTTAAATTGTTATTTAAATTAGTTGGCCATTAAATTTTATTGAAAATTGGATAGTAGAATTGTTAGATTTGTTTTCCAGGTATCCAATTATCATGGTATTTAATGTGTTTATTAATTTCATGCGTATGATTGGTTTTAATTCCACTCGTTCGAATTTGTTTTTCTTATGAGAAAATCCACGAGTAGATTAGGCTATTTGATTTGTTCAATGTAATAGACTAGTCTAGATTTATGTTTGTTTATTTATTTTTGTAAAATAAATTGTAACCTGATCGAAGATGAAGACGGAGACGTGAAGTTAAAACGGACCCATAACTGTATGCGGTTGACGTGCATCGCGCGAAACGTGCCAAGCGAGGCACGCGCACGATGCGGACATCACCAGGCGTGCGCGGGCGTGGCTCACGGTGCCAGGCGGGGTTGGCCCTGGACGCGCTACGGCACTAGACGGGCGGCGCGCGTGGCACCGTGCGTGGACGGGCGGATGTGGATGGACGGAGGTAGGCACGGGCACGTGTGGGAACGCGTGGGCACGCACGGTGCCCTGTCGAGGCCACCGGGTTTTTTCGCCTAGGCGCACGGGCGCGGTCGCTCGGCCAAGTGGCCGGCCGGATGCGGATGTGCATCCCGGCTGCGAGCTGCTTGGCATGGCGATTCGAGACGAAATTTTTTTCGAGACGAACGAGTGAGTGAAATCCAAGATGGTGTTACTTCAAAGTAAAGCCAAGGAAAATCAAACCATGACAGTTGGATAATTTGTGCCCAATATGTTTATTTTCTGCTTTGCTTGATTTATTGTTGTATTTTCTTATTCTTTATTTAATTTGTTTAAATATGTTTGCATGAGATATTGCTTGTGAAAAATCTCAAACTAAAAAATTACTAAGTATGTTTTATATAATTAATTTAGTTTTGAATCAAATTAATTTTGACCTCCATGATTTATTTATTTGTGAATTCTTTTGGAGAAATTCCCCTAAGGGACGGCCAAAAGAAAGCTTTCACATGAATAAATTCTCAAAAGGATGATTGTGAATTATTACTAGTGGCGACGATGACCCTCCCAAGAGGCTCGTTCAAACCGAAATAATAATTCTGTATTTAATCATGGTTATTACTTAGGTATAAAATTGATATGCATATACTTATCCGAAGTCCCTGTCAATTTTATATTGGTCAAGTGGGAGCCAACTATTAATTATTATTTTTAATTAAAGGTTTGTAATTGTTCTTGTTTGTAACCTGCTTAAATATGATTTAAATGATGACCCACCCAGGGTGGCTCATTTAAACTGTTTTAAGATGTTGGCTAATGCATGTTCATATTTTTTGGAGATTTTAATATGATTCATGTGATCGAATTATGTGATTTTCTTTGTGTTGATCCGGATATTGACACAAGATGTATGTTTATTTCAGTTTCATCATGTCGCAACCTTTTAATCCACTGTTCAATATACTGAAAGACAATTTGCTTACTGGAGAAAATTTTGTTGATTGGTATCGAAAACTTACTATTGTCCTCACCGCACAACATCATACTGGGTTCTTACTACACCCAAACCAGAAAAGCCAACTGATGAGTCCAGCAAAACGGATAAGAAAGACTATGCTGACTGGGAGCGTTCCAACGAAATTGCAAAGTGTACCATCTTGGCTTCCATGTCAGATGTGTTGCAACACCAACACCAAAACGTTGAAACCGCTGCAGACATCATAGCAAATCTTAAAGCGATGTTCCAATATCAGAACCGTGTGGCTCGCCAGATCACCATGAGAGACATGCTCTCCATGAAAATGGTGGAGGGAACGCCCGTAAGGGAGCACGTTCTCTAGATGATGGTTCACCTTAACAAACTTGAGGTACTTGGCTCAGAATATGATATCGAGACCCAAATCGATTTCATACTCCATTCCCTACCAAAAAGATTCGAGCGGTTCAGGCTCAACTACCAAATGAACAATCAAAAGTTCAAACTGCCTGATCTACTACAAGCTTTAGTCTTGGCGGAGGGAATATTGGGAGAGAGTAGCCAAGCCTTGGCGACAAATGGTCTATCTTCTTCTTCTAGGCCAAAAGGAGGTAAGAAAAAGAAGAAGGCAAAAATCCAAGCTAACTCAAGTGTTGCCAAGGGCAAAGGGAAGGTGAAGGGAGAGGGTGGCGTGAAAAAGTCAGCTAAGGGGAAATGTTTCAACTGCGGTGAAAAAGGACATTGGAGGTCGGCCTGTTCCAAACCCAAGCGGAATGGAAAGAAAGGTAATTCTCACGCACTAGTTGTCGAAACTTGTTTAGCGGTGTATGCTACCCATTCGTGGGTAGTGGATACGGGATCCACTGATCATGTTTGTTTCACTTTACAGGGGTTCAAAAGGACCCGGTAGCTTAGTGGGAGTGAGATCCTCATCACGCTAGGCGCTGCTACGAGAGTGGTAGCTGAAGCAGTGGGAGACGTGCACTTGTCTTTTGAAGACAGAAGTTTAATTTTAAGAGATGCTCTTTATGTTCCTGTTTTTCAAAAAAACCTTTTTTCTGTTTCTAAACTATTTACTGATGGATATTTTGTTCGTTTTAATAAACATGTTACTATTTTTCGTAACGATGTGTTTATCTATCATGGAACTTTACGGAACAATCTTTATACTATTAACTGTGCACACCACTCACAAAATGCATCCTGTAACACATCAACCATTTCAAGCACTAAAAGAAAACGTTCGACTAATGTGAACGAGACACTTCTTTGGCATCTGAGATTAGGTCATATCAATTCGAATAGGATCCAAAGGTTGGTATTGGAGTCCCTCCGGATTGAACCATTTCCAACTTGTGAATCATGTTTGGAGGGCAAAATGACCAAGAGGGCATTTGGAGCCAAGGGGCTTAGAGCTAAAGAAGTATTGGAAATAGTTCACACTGACGTGTGTGGTCCAATGCAAATCAAAGCTAGAGATGGTTACGAGTATTTTGTTACTTTTATCGATGATTACTCAAGCTATGAGTACGTTTTCCTAATGAAGCATAAATCTGAGACCTTTGATAAATTCAAAGAATTTAAGGCTCAAGCGGAGAATCATAAGGAAATGAGTATCAAGTTTCTATGATCTGATCGTGGAGGCGAATACCTCAGCGATGAATTTTTGAACTACCTGTCAAACGAAGGGATTGCATCCCAGATGACTGCACCCGGTACCCCTCAACAAAATGAGGTTGCAGAATGAAGAAACATAACATTTTTAGAAATGGTCAGATCAATGATGCGTTACGCGGATTTGCCAAAATCGTTCTGGTGTTACGACTTGGAAACATCGACTTACATTCTAAACCTAGTGCCATCCAAATCGGTTCCCAAAACCCCTAGAGAATTGTGGACAGGGCGCAAGCCCAGCTTGGGACACATGAGAATCTGGGGGTGTCCGGCATACGTGTTGGACAAGAAACCCGGTAAGTTAGATGCACATTCAGAATTAAGTTTGTTTATAGGATACCCCGAGGGAACTAAAGAATGCATGTTCTATGGTCCCGAAGATCAAAAGGTCATAATAAGTTCGCACTTTAGATTTTTTGAAGAAGAATATATGAACGATAGAAAGCCTAGAAGTGAGATTACCTCAGAAGAACTTAAAGGGCCAACTCCTTTGCCGACTGTACAAGTCGATATACCAAGCGTCACACCTACACAACCAGAACCTCGTCGCAGTGGGAGGGTTGTTAGACAACCCGAACGATTCTTGGGGATAGGAGAGTCTTCGGACTTGATCTCCGAAGAAGAGTCAGACCCATGGTCGTACAACGAGGTGACCCAAGACAAGGATACACAGTCTTGGCAAACTGCAATGGAAGCCGAAATGAGTTCAATGGATCACAACAATGTGTGGGAGCTAGTCGAACCACCTAATGGGGTGAAACCCATTGGATGCAAGTGGGTATACAAGAGGAAAAGAGGACCAGACGGGAAGGTGGAAACCTTCAAAGCGAGACTCGTGGCGAAAGGGTATACTGAGAAAGAAGGGATCGACTATGAGGAAACCTTTTCGCCCGTAGCCATGCTTAAGTCCACCCGAATTCTCTTGTCGATTGCCGCGCACCTAGATTTTGAGATCTGGCAAATGGATGTCAAGACAGCTTTCCTTAATGGAAGTCTCGACGAGGAAATCTATATGCACCAACCCGAGGGCTTCATTGAAAAAGGTCAAGAGCGTCTGGTTTGCAAGCTGAGGAAGTCCATTTATGGACTGAAGCAAGCATCACGTGCTTGGAATCAATGTTTTGATCAGGTTATAAAATCCTACGGTTTTGATCAAAACAATTTCGAAAGTTGTGTTTATAAAAAGCGTAACGGAACTGCCTTGGTATTCTTAGTACTATACGTAGACGACATTCTGCTCATCAGGAACGATGTAAAGATGTTGTCGGACGTAAGGGCATGGCTGTCAAAATAGTTTGATATGAAGGACTTAGGAGAAGCTGGTCATATCCTAGGGATCAAGATCACTCGAGATCGCAAGAAAAGGATGATCGACCTCTCACAAGCTTCATACATAGACACGGTCTTGAAGCGATTCAGCATACAAGATTCCAAGAAAGGTTTTGTACCTTTCAGACACGGAATCCATCTATCCAAAGAAATGCGTCCAAAGACGCAGAAAGAGATAGATGACATGAAGAACATTCTTTATGCTTCGGCTGTGGGAAGCCGCATGTATGCAATGCTGTGCACTAGATCGGATATCTGCTTTGTCGTAGGCATGGTAGCAAGATATCAAAGTAACCCCGGTAAAGAGCATTGGACTGCAGTTAAAAACATTCTGAAGTATCTGAAGAGGACACGGGACAGAATGTTGGTTTATCAGTCAGACAGTCTAATCCCCGTCGGTTACACGAACTCAGATTTCCAATCAGACATAAACTCCAGAAAGTCAACCTCGGGTAATGTGTTTTGCATGGGAGGAGAAACCATGACATGGAGAAGCGTTAAGCATAAATGCATCGCCGATTCTACCATGGAAGCTGAATACGTAGCTGCTTGTGAAGCAGCGAAGGAAGCGGTTTGACTCAAGAACTTCTTAGTGGACTTGGAAGTTGTTCCGGATTTTCCCAGCACAATCACGGTTTACTATGACAATGTCGGAGCAGTTGCAAATTCAAGGGAACCGAGAGCCCATGAAGCCAGCAAGCACATAGAAAGAAAATACCATCTTATACGAGAAATCGTTAAGAGAGGAGATATAGAGGTGGCAAAGATTGCATCGAAAGACAACCTAGCAGATCCATTCACAAAGGGTCTGCCTCAGAAGACATTCGAGAGACATGTGGAAGGAATGTGTGTCAAGAGCATTGCCAATCTGCTTTGAGTATAAGTGGGAGAAATAGGTTCGTGTGAGTGACATTAGATGTCACGTAGAACACGAGACGTGTTGTAGTATACTTAAAAGCAGACTTTGAGTATAAGTGGGAGATTATTGGGGTTATACTAGAAAGTATATTTTTTACTTTGTATAACCAAACTGAATTTCGTATTTATTCACTGAAATAAATTATTTATCACTGTTGTATTAAATATGAATGAATGTTATATATATTTACTGCATACCTGTTCAATAAATAGTACGTGTTACATTGTAGTTAATTTGGTGATACCAGATCAAGGAAGATCAAATTAACAGTTCCTCGTAACTAAGTACAAATTCACAACCTAGATGGAAATGAACAATCCATCGTGAAAGGTTGAAGTGTAAAAGCTCAGATTGACTTGTCTTGACCAAGAGATTACACTGGTGCATTATGATTCGCTGAATAGGACCTACAGGAGGATAAGTTATTCAGTACTGAATATAGAAGAATTAGACCTCAGTGGTTCGTTATTTCTTAATCTTCGTTCCTTAAATAGGATCGTGTGAAATTAATAACTATTGTTTTGACTAATTATGATGGGAAGAGAATCAACGCGATTTGATACCTTATATCTTGGGCAATATTATTAGTTGCACGACGATTGCTAAGATTTAATACGGAGAATCGTGTACAAGCACGTCTTGCTTGATTTGTCCCCTTGGTGGGCTCAGAAGTTTTGTCATACCAAATCTTGCAAGTGGAAATTTATTTCCGGTATGAATAATAATGTTGAGCTGTCTTTACTCCAAGGATAAAGATATTAATTAATATAAAACTTTTTTAGTGGCTTAATTAATTAGTGGACTGGATAATCTTAAACACGGGAAATAATAACCGGGAGCCATATTATTGTAGCATCGTAATATGGATTAAGATGGATAGTTCAATATTAATTTTATAGTGGAGTAAATTAATATTAATGGGCTTGAATAATATTTGGCTTAATATTAGAAATTCATAGCCCATTGGAGGTCCAATCTTAATTCTCCTAAAGGCCCCTCAAATAGCCCAAATTAAAGTCCAATTAATGAAAAGGAGAATAAAATATTATTGCCTATTTTTCCATGATGATTTTCGAAAATTATGAGTAGGAGAGAGAAAAGATTTTCTTAATTTTCTTGGAAAGATTTTATGGAATAAGTATTCTTGAGATAAACGTTTATCCCATAAATTCAAGAAAGGTAAAATATCTTATTCCTTCCCTACACATAATGAAATTTTCGAAAATAATGACTAATAAGAAGAAAAAAAATTTGTTGGGAGATATTTTGGGAAATAGAATATATTGGATATATTCAAGATTGTATCTTGAGGAAGAAGCAAGGAAATTTCCCAAAGACCTAACTAGGTCAAATTTTCGTCCCCCTAGTCCTATAAATAGGGGATGAGTTTTTCATCCCCAAGGTAATTCCATGTGTTGGAAAAATTAGAAATCCACAAAGGTGGTGGCAAATATTTTTAGTTTTCTCCTTTATTAAAATTGTTCGTGAGAATCCTTCCACTGGATTACGTTCGTGGACTTGAGACATATTTGAGAAGGCACTTTGGGTTGATCCATCGTCTCAACGGTTGTCTCTACAAGAGGTATGTAATTTTGTAACTCCTAGATTCCGCATGCTTAGGATTTACGTGAATTACGTGTACGCATGTTGTTGTTGCTTGTTTAATTATTATGCTGAATTAATTTAGGATTGATTCATGTTAGTAATTAATTGAATAATTTAAATATGTTTTTAAATACACCTCGAATAGATCCGGACACCCTGTATTTCCCAACAGTTTACTATTTACTTTTTGAATTTTTTGTAAATTACTATTTACTTTTTGAATTCTTACTTTTTGAGTAGCCCGCCTTCGGAAATCGGCATAGCTAGTCGGGTATTCGGCGGTCATGCACCGCCAGAACTTGGTCCGTTTCCTGAGGCCGGAGATGGCCCCAAGCAGTTTCGCCTCATCCCCTATAAGATTTGCTTCAAGGATGAGTCTGTCGATCCTTTCAACGTAGGATCGATCTGACTCTATTTCTCCTTGTTGAGTGTTCATGAGGCGCTGTCTGGTCGCAGGTCGGGGTGCCAGTGCCGTGAAATGGCTCAAGAACAGCCTGGCGAACTGTTCAAAAGTGTCCACCAAGAAAGGCGGTAGCAAGGTGAACCACTTGTGAGCCTGGTCGCTCAAGGTTAGTGAGAATAGCCTGCACTTGGTAGCGTCGGATGCTCCCATGGAGGCCATGTAGGAATTGTACTTCGCCACATGGACTTTTGGGTCTGAGTTCCCACTGTAGCGATCTAAGGCCGCTATGCTGATTTTTCTCTTGGTAGGCACCAGAGTAACCATGGTCTCGAGTGGATAATCTGGGATGACGAGGTTATTGTCTGTCCCCGCCGACCCATTTTGATTCTCCACTCGTTCGATAAATCGTTAGACCGTCCGGTCTAGCGCCGCAACTTGAACATCGGGATGGTCCCCAGTAGGGAAGGCCACCTATGGGTCGCCATGGTGGACAGCCGAACCTCTCAGCAATTCGTTATGATGTATGTTCAAAGCCAATGCGAGATTGCGCTCCACCTAGTCTGCGTATCGAGGCTGAGACTGGGCCTCATCCTCGATGAACATCGGAACCTTTTGAGCTCCCAGTTCCTTGAGTCGGTTAAACACGGTGTCTGACCCCGCCGTTTTCTCCAGGAGTCGGCAATTTGGACGATAGCGTGTTTCACCGGGTCGTAAGCTAGTTGGCCCGTTGATCATCCCTTTTTGATAAAGGCGCCCTTACCCTTAGAGGTTCCGGCATTGTGGGTGGTCTTTTTTACCTGAGGCTGCCCCTCCTCGCTGTCGAAGGTGAGGCGTTTCTTGTTGAGAACGACCATTACGGCCTTTGCGTCTTCCGGTGTCTAAACCAGGTTCCACCAGTTAGGAGTGACCACCGGGGCAATGGGGCAGGTGCGTTGTGAGCTTAGGGAAGCTTCGACACCATCGTAGATGTCCGTTTCGGGTCCGGTAGAGTTACCTTGATTGATTTCCATTGCCAAATGAGTGAGATCGAGTGGGTCCTCTTAAGAATTTATGAACAATTCAACAGAAAATGTTCCCACAGACGGCGCCAATTGTTGTAATTAGTTTATATTTAAGCCAATATAACAATAATTATTAAATCCATTCACTGAATGTAAATAGGCGATCAAGAGAGGAAATTAACACCAAAATTTGTTACCCAGTTCGTCTTGTAAAGAAGACTATGTCTGGGGGCTTCCAAGCCAGGTATTTGTATTATATATATGCCTAAGGTTCTAAGACTTTCAACCTTTGATTCCTTTGATTATCGAGATACACAACTCGGATTGATGCAAGTCGCTTCCAACCTGAGAAGGTCTGGAATGCAAGTTGCCTTGCAATCTGTGGAGAGCTTGTAAGTCGTCTCGCGACCTGCTGCCTTTGTGACCTGGGTAAGGTGCACTTAGTCTTGATGAATAAGTTGACCACGTGGCCATTTATCCCCAGGTTGCTTTAAATGGTGTTGGGAAGATGAATTGCCGTTCATGCAACTAAACCAGGGGTCGGGTTTATCCATGCTACAACAATTGTTGCACCACCTTTGTGGATTTCTAATTTTTCCAACTCATGGAATTCTGTTCATCCCCTAATTTGGACGAAAATTTGGCTCAAATTAGGGTTAGGAAAGATCTTTTCTTGATCTCCAAGAAATCTTGAATATATCCCATATATTCTTCTTTCCATGTGTATTTTTTCACAAAAATCTCACAGCCTTATTTAGGCCTGATTTTCGAAAATAATAGGGAGAAATTCAAGATTGGATCTCTCTTGAATTTATGAGATATTCTTGTATTCCAAGAATACATATCCTTTTCCATAAAATCTTTTCAAGAAAATCAAGAAAATCTTTCTTCCCTTTTATTCTCTAATAATTTCGAAAATTACCCATTAAAGAGGCCAAGTGGGAGATTTCTTGAATTTATGGGATAATCTTATATTGCAAGAATACTTATCTCCTTTCCATAAAATCTTTTCAAGAAAATCCTTCTCCCTCTTTTCTTTAATTAATTTCAAAAAATAAGGAAAAATAATGCAACAAATATTTAATTTATTTTAAGCACCTTTTATTGGGCTACTTGAGGGGCCTTTAGGAGAATTAAGATGGACCTCCCAATGGGCTTCTTAATTCCAATATTGAGCCACAATATAATTCAACCTATTAATATTAATTAATTCCACTATATAATTAATATTGCACTATCCATCTCAATTCATATTACGCTAATATGGCTCCCGATTATTATTTCCCATGTTTAAAATTATTTAGTCCATCAATTAATTAAGCCACTAAAAAGCCTTATATTAATTAATATTTTATCCTTGGAGTAAGGACAACTCAGCTTTATTATCCATACCGGAAAATTAATTCCACTTACAAGATTTGGTATGATAAAGGTTCTGTTAGGAAAATTGTAGTTTTGATGCAAGTTCCAAAACAGGTTGTAATAGGACCAGTCAGATCTGTTAGCTGACTGATGAACTAGAAATCAGGATAGGATGACCAGCTAAGATGTATAGACAGTTGATGTATTAGTTAGGTCATATATTGAGGGGGAACTCAATATGTATAGGTTAAGTCTTGAAGAAGATCAGAAGATCAGACAAGTCTTGAAGACGATCAGAAGATTAGACAAGTCAAGAAAATCAGAAGATCAGACAAGTCAAGAAGGTCAGAAGATCAGACAAGTCAGATAGTCAGATGATCAGGTGAAGACATGAAGCTGAAGAATCAGAAGACCTGAAGTTCAGAAGACTACCAGAAGAACAAGACCAAGAAGACCTCAGATAACCTACATCAGAAGAACAAAATAGAGTCTGTAAGTTGTGATAAGATAACCTACATCAGAAGACTTAATCAGGTAGACTGATCAGTTTTAGCTGATCAGGTCAGCTCAATCAGGTAACAACCAAAGGCTCACCAAGTCATACGAGTTATTCAGACAAGGAGAATGTCAACCTAAGTTGGTAAATCAAACACTGAACAAGTGTACTTGATAACCAATAAGAGCAAGACACGTATGTACGGAGCTGACAATGCGGAATTCGGCGGATCACAGTCAAATGGCTATAAAGGACAAACTTGCATGCTTTTGGCTATGCCGCCTCTGTACACATCATATCCATCCTGCAAACCTACCTTAAATAGACCAAAATTCGAATTTCTCTCCAATGGCTAAATTCGATTTCGTGCCTATATATATGGGATCAAACCTTCATAGTAAGGTTATGGAAATTATCATCAAGCTCAAGCTATCCGCAATTTCCGCACGAAGAACACAAAATCAAGAACATTTTCTAAGTGTTCATCCCATAAGTTCTTAGCATAGAAATCTTATCCTTTAGCTTTAGGCTAACCAAATACTAGGATAGATATCCAGTTGGAACACAACAAATCTTATACCCAAACCAAAAGTTAGGTTAAGTTTGTTTAGCAAGATTTCAGACTAGGGTTTCTAGTTCTGATTTCTGGGATTGGTTGAGTGAGAACTCTTGAAATATCTATTGTACTGTGTTGGACTAACACATTAATCTATGTCCAGTTGGTTAAGTTGGTGCCTCTGCTGATAGGGAAGAGTGGACGTAGGACAAGTTGTCTGAACCACTATAAAAATCTTGTGTGCCTTAATTTGCTTTACATGCTTTACACTATCTGCACACACATGTTTAACTATTGCATGCATATTCTAAGTCTGTATTAGATTTGCACCAAGCAACTGATCTGATCAGTTTGGCACCTTGTCATCTGATCTGATACAGACAACTTAGAACCTAATTTAGTAAACTGGTTTTTCACACGGGGTTAAACTTATCTTCCTCACATCAGTTAAGCTAATAGACACCGAACTGATCTGCTCTCAAGCGATCAGTAAGTTGGATATCAGTCCAAACTGATTCACACGCACTCTGATCAGGTAAATTGCTATTCACACCTGATCCCACGAAAAAGTTTCAGAAGTCTATTCACCCCTCCCCTCTAGACTTCTGCCTCACTAAAATCCGTTCGGGACCTACAAGTGGTATCAGAGCAGTGGTTCTACGGACCACTGGCTTTGAGTATCATCGGTTCTTGAGGAAGAACCATTGTGGTCACTTGAACAGATCTAGAAAAACCTGTTTTAAAACTGATCTATTTTCAAAACTCGCTTTCAGCATGGATAACACTTCGGGTATGTATCATGATCTGCCTAAGTTTTCTATTGATGAGTATAGTGACTAGACCATACTCATGAGCAACCATCTGGGTGCGATAAGCAGCAAAATGATGGAAGTTCTTGAACAAGGATCCATCATAATTTATTACAACAACCCAGCTGAAGGAGGTGATCCAGAATATCCAACTAGAGCTAGAATCAGAAAGAGTCCTTCACTGATGGATGCTGAGGAAAGAAAATTGTCCAATCTGGATATTGTAGCTAGATATATCATCATGAAGACGATGGACAAGATAACACGTGAGAAGATCAAGTATCTGAAGACTGCTAAGTAGATGTGGGATACCCTTGCTGAGATGTGCGAAGAAAACGGTCTGATTAAGGACAACAGACTGCAAGCTGAACTGGTAAAGTTTGAAAAACTCAAGATGCTACCAAGAGAAACCATAAATCATCTTGATGGAAGAATCACCATGTCAGTCAACAAACTTCGTGAACTGGGACGAGAAATGTCTGACAAAGACATCAACTACAAGATCTTGAGGTCCCTGACCAAGAAATGGGACATGAAAGTAACGGTGATAAAGGATTACCAAGATATTGTGAAGATGAAGACAAGCAACCTGTTTCTCAGTTTAAAGGCTCATGAATTCGATCTGATTGAAAGAGGTCAAGAAGAAGAAGATGAGTCATCTGCTGAAGCTACACCTGCCACATCAAAAGCAGTTGCATTCAAGGCAGCTAGCAGCAGTTCAAAGTCTACTGAACCAATAGGAAATATCATGAGTCAAGCTGAACAGATTGCTTTGCTGACTAGAAAGCTTGAATGATCCAATGTTCAACTGGAAAAGTATCGGAAATTTTATAGAGACTATCAGAACAACAGAGGAAGAGATAGGAGATCTACTGACAGATCACAAGAAAGGAATCGTTCTGATGACAGAAGAGATGATCATAGAGATGACCGCAGAGAAGATAAGAAGAGAGATGATCGTTCTGATGATAGAAGAGACAACATATCAGATAGAAGGAATTCTTATTATAGGCAAACTGGGAAGTCACCTGACAGATCCTACAGAAGAAATGATTCACCTGGCAGACGAAGTTCTGGAGAACCTGGAGCTTGCTTCAACTGTCAGAAAACAGGTCACTACAGTGCTGATTGTCCTGACCTGATTCCTAAGGAAAGAGAAGAGAAGCGTAACAGAAGAGAGCAATATACAGAGACAGAAAAGCCATGGTTGCTGATACATCTGAGATAAATGATTCCTATCTGCCATCAGATGATTCTGGATACTCATCTGTCAAAGACTTCTGTATGATGACCACTACTGATGATGTCGACGACCTCAACGATCTGATATTCTCATCTGATGACGACATCTGTCTCATGGCCAAGGATGCTGATCAAACTGAGGTAACTTCTAAACCTTCTGTGTTTTCTGTTTCCACACCTGTTGTGATGAGCACGCCTGCTGGAGAGATTGACCTGCAGCTCTACAATGAGCAATTGCTTGATGATCTCTCTAATGCAGTAGACACTTATACAATAGTGGAAGCTGAGAACGATAAGCTAAGGGCTGAGAACATTCAGCTTGTCAAGGATAATGCTGTAAGTAAAGCTGTTGAACTGAAAGCAGTTGAGACTGTTCAGAAGATGACTAAAGAACAGGAGTTTCTGAAAGTCAGCTCTTCTGATCAGGGTAAACTGGTTAAGGAACAACAAGCTATCAACAAGCAGCAAGCTGGTGAACTCAAAATCCTCCAAGCTAAGTTTGATGAACTCTTCTGACTGCATGAGAGTCTAAAACAAAGTAAGGACAGTTTGCGAAAGAAAGTAGAAATTTTTGGAAAAGCTTCTAAAAATGTTGATGAAATAACAAGTTACTTTCGGAAGCCAACTGATAAGAAGGGTATTGGGTTTGATAGCCCTTCTGGATCCTCATATGTCCAACCTGATTCACATTCCAAAAGTGAATTTAGGAAGGTTTCTGGACAAGATTCACGATATGTTAAATCTGTATCGAAGAAGCGAAAAATACCTGTTGAACAGGAAAGGCGAGTGCCTGATCAGAAAGGGAATATAAGTTGACCTCACCTGATCAAGCATCAACCGAGGAATCAATAGAAGAACCCTGTTCTTCTGAAGAGACCTCAACCTAATCAACAGATTAGGAATCAGAAAGGACAATCTCGCAAGGGAAAGTCTAATCTGAAACCTAATCAGGTCAAGCTGCCTAACCAGCATACTAAGGGTAAACTGTTGAAACCATTTGTGCAAAAGAGATATGAATCTTTTGATGGTAGTAGTCGTACCTATCCCTTCAACCAAAAATCCAGGACATCTGCACCTGAACCACATTGGATTAAAAGAAGACAGACTTACCAGAAAAATCCCAAGTCTTCTAATTCATCCAAGGTTCACACTCATAATCATACTGACCAGAAAGCACATGAAGAGATGTATGATTATGTAGATGCTTATGGGATACAAATTAGGCCTTCTGATCTTGATGATTACCATAGAAGTGCCCTGTTTGTTTAGATTCCGAAAGGTAACACTAACCCCTCAAGACCCAATCCTACAGGGGTACCTAAAGCCTGATTTGATTGCAGGATCGCGTGGGTTTGGCCAATAAGGGAGGTGTACAAGCAACTATCTGGTACATCGATAGTGGATGCTCAAGGCACATGAATGGCAACAAACATTTCCTCAGCTCATACATAGAACAAGAAGGCCCACGTGTACTCTTTGGTGATGATAACTTTGGTTTTACAAGAGGATTCAGAACCTTAGTGAATGATGATGTACATGTTACTGGAGTCTCGTATGTCGATGGTTTAAAGCACAACCTGTTATCGGTTTCACAATTCTACGGTAATGGATTCAGCGTTGAGTTATCGACTGATCAATGAGCTATCAAGAATCGAGCCACTCAACAAATTTTGCTAACTGGTTCCAGAAAAGGAATGATCTACACTACAGATTGAAATAGTTGTCCTAGAAATGCATGCCTGATTGTTAGGAGTTCCAAAAGTAGCAGTTGGCTCTGGCACAAGAGAATGAGTCATCTGAACTTTAAAACTCTTAACAAGATAGCAAGGATGTCCCTGGTTGAGGGTCTCCTGAATGAGGTATTCTCTAAGGATCAAACATGTGTCGCATGTCAGAAGGGAAAACAGGTTAAAGCCTCATTTAAGGGGATCCCAGGACCAGCATCCAGCAGAGTACTACAACTGCTTCACATGGATTTGTTTGGACCAGTTACACCACTTAGTTTCAGCGGACGCAAATACACTCTAGTGATCGTGGATGATTATTCCAAGTTTACCTGGGTTGTATTCTTATATAAGAAGAATGAAACTACAACAAAGATACCTGAGCTGCTCAAGAGATTACAAAATGAGAAGGGTGTCAATATTGTGAAAATCAGATCAGATAAAGGTACAGAGTTTCTGAACTCTTTTATAACTGATTTTTGCACTGAGTTTGGTATACAACATGAGACATCAGCCGCCAGAACACCACAACAGAATGGCGTAACAGAACGAAGAAACAGAACACTCAAAGAAGTTGCTCGCACAATGTTGGCTGAACATGCAACTCCAAACCACTTCTGGGCAGAAGCTATCAACACTACATGTCACACTCAGAACAGATGTTCTCTGACTAAGATTCACTTCAAAACACCTTATGAACTGTGGAAGGGCAGAAAACCTCGTGTTTCTTATTTCCATATTTTTGGGTGCAAGTATTTTATTGACAACAATGGGAAGAGTCAGTTGAAAATCTTTGAAGCTAAGTAAGATGAGTGTATATTCTTAGGATATTCCTCAACCAGCAAAGCTTTCAGGGTATTCAACAGGCGAACTCTAATTGTGGAGGAGACACCTCATGTGGTCTTTGATGAGACATCTTCTGAATAAGAGAAATCTACATCAGAACAAGGAGTACCAGATCAACCAGTACCTGATGCTCAGAAAATGGATCAGTTAAGTATCACAGAAAAGGGATCAGATCACGTAACAGTGTATGTTCTTAACCTTGATCTTAACGATTCACCAGGTCAATCAGACCCTAAGATACGTACAATTATCGATGAAGAAGCTGGTACATCTGAGACAGTAACAACTGAACCATCTGGTTCAGGGGGAACACCTGATGTTCCAGTGGACAGATATCAGCCTATGATGATTCAAACATCAGCTGAGACTTGTCCATGCCAAGTGGATCCTATTAATGTACCTCTTCCAACATCTAGTGACTCAATATCAGAAGAGGATGACAATGTCCAAACTAATATACATCAGAAAAGAAGGACTTGGTTGAAAGACCATCCGACTGATTGTTGGGGAATGAGTTGCACAGATCTATTGGGGTGAATATTTAAATACAAATTTAATTCATTAATTATTACTAGCATGAATTAATCCTATATTAATTCAAATAATAATTGCAACAACATATCATGCATATAAAAAGCCACGTAAAACCTACGCATGCGGAATCTACGGGTTTACGTGAACGTACCTCTCGGGATGGCAGTGACTTTGGTCGGACGGACTAACCAAAAGGACTTCCCAAGTATTCCCTTAGCCCTTGCTCGACAATCCGGTGGAAGGATACTCGCGAACAATTAACAAAAGGAAAAAATAAACTTTGTTGCACCACTTTCGTGGATTTGCTAATATTTTCAGCACATGGAATTGTACTTGGGAATGAACTAATCATCCCCTATTTATAGGAGAGGGAGTGGTCGAATTTTATGTAGAAAATCAATGTGGGAAAAGACTTTTCTTGGTCACCAAGAAATCTTGAATATATCTTCTATAGTCTTTTTCCCATAATTAAAATATTCCACAAAAATCCCACCTCCTCTATTATGGTGATTTTCGAAAATTTAGTGCTACAAGAATCCAAGATTTGGATCTTCTTGAATTTATGAGATATTCTTGTATTTCAAGAAATACATATCTTCCATAATATCTTTTCAAGAAAATCAAGAAAATCTTTCTTGCCCACTATATTTTTAAAATTTCGAAATTTACTATATAGATAACCAAGTGGGAGATTTCTTGAATTTAATGAGATAATCTTGTATTCCAAGAATACATATCTTCATTCCATAACAAAATTCAAAGAAAATCATTCTCCCTCTTTTATCCATAATTTTCGAAAATTTAGAGGAAATATAAGAAACAAAATTTATTATTTTATTTTAATCACCTTTTCAGTTATTGGACTATATGTTGGGCTACTCAGGGGGCCTTTAGGAGAATTAAGATTGGACCTTCTAATGGATCTTGAATATCTAATATTGAGCCACAATATAATTCAAGCCCATAAATATTAATTAATCCCACTACATAATTAATATTGCACCATCCATCTTAACCCATATTACAAATCAATATGGCTCCTTAGTCAATATTTCCCGTGTTTAAGATTATCTAGCCCATTAATTAATTCAAGCCACCGAAATAGCTTTCCGTTAATTAATATATTTTGTCCTTGGTCGAGGAACGGTTCAACATTATTATCCATACTGGAAACTAATTCCACTTGCAAGATTTGGTATGATAAAACTTATGAACCTCCCAAGGGGGCAAATCAAGCAAGCGTACTTGCACACGATTCTTCGTATTAAATCTTAGCAATCACATGTGACCAATAATATTGCCCAAGATAAAAAGTATTGAATCTCTCTGATTCGCTACCCATGATAAGTCAAAGCAATAGTTACCAATCCCACGTGATCCTATTTAAGGGACGAAGGTTAAGAAACAACAAACCACCGAGAGGTCTAATTCTTCCTTGTTCGGTTCAAGAATTTATCCTCCTCAGAGGGTCCTATTCAAATAAGATCACCATGCACTAGTGTAATCTCTTGGTCAAGACAAACCAATCCCGAGCCTTACACCTCAACCTTTCGCGATGGTTGTTCATTTCCATCTGGAGGTCGTGAATGACGTACTTTTTTTTAGTTACAAGGGACCGTTAATTTAATCTTCTATGATCCGTATCACTAAATTAACTACAATGTAACACGTCATTTAATTATTGAACAGCTTATGCAAAGAAATATATGTAACATTCAATCATATTTAAAGCATCGATGATAAACAATTTATTTCAAAATAAGTCCGAAAATTCAGGTTTAGATTATACAAAGTAAAAAGCATACTTTTCGAATAATCCCAACAATCTCCCACTTATACTCAAAGTCCGCTTTTAAGTATACTACAACACGCTCGAGTAGTCCGTGACATCTAATGTCACCTACACGAACCTAATAATTTCTCCCACTTATACTCAAAGCAGATTGGCAACGGTCTTGACACCCATTCCACTCACATGTCTCTCGAATGTATTCAGAGGCAGACGCTTTGTGAATGGATCTGCTAGGCTGTCCTCAGACGCTATCTTTGCCATATCTATATCTCCTCTCTTAAAGATTTCTAGTATGAGATGTCTTTCCTTTAATGTGTTTGTTTGACTCGTGGACTCTTGGTTCTCTTGAATTTGCAACTGCCCCTAGCAGATATTGCTAGACAAATTCAGAACACCATCCAAGTCCACTAAGAAGATCTAGAGCCCAATCGTTTCTTTCACTGCTTCACAAGCAGCTACTTACCCGAGTCCCATAGTTGAGTCAGTGATGCATTTCTGCTTCACACTCGTCCATTTGATGGCTACACATCCCAAATTGAAACACACTAACTGAGGCAGATAATTTCTGGAATCTAAATCTGATTGGAAATCCGAGTCCGTGTAGCCGATGGGGATTGGAGTATCTGACTGATAAATCAACATTCTATTCCGAGTTCTTTTCAGACACTTCAAAATGTTTTTAACTGTCGTCCAATGCGCTTTCCCTAGGTTACTTTGATATCTTGCTACCATGCCTACGGCAAAGCAGATACCCAGTCTTGTACACAGCAATGCATACATAAGGTTTCCGACAGCCGAAGCACAAGGAATACCTTTCATGTCATCTATCTCCTTTTGCGTCTTAGGGGACATTTTCTTGGATAGATGGATTCTAAATCTGAAAGGTACGAATCCTTTCTTGGAATCTTGGATGCTGAAGCATTTCAAGACAGTGTCTATGTATGAAACTTGCGATAACCCGATCATCCTTATCTTGCGATCTCGAGTGATCTTGATCCCAAGGATTTGTCCGGCTTTCCCTAAGTCTTTCATATCAAACTGTTTTGAAAAACATGCCCTTACGTCTGATCACACCTTCACATCTTTCCCGATGATCACAATGTCATCTACGTATAGTACTAAGAATACCAATGCAGTTCTGACACGCTTTTTATACACACAACTTTCAAACTCGTTTTGATCAAACCCATAAGACTTTACAACATGATCAAAACTTTGGTTCCAAGCTCTGGATGCCTGTTTGAGTCCGTAAATGGACCTCTTGAGCTTACAAACTAGGTGTTCTTGGCCTGTTTCAATGAAACCTTGGTGTTGTTGAACATAGATCTCTTTATCAAGACTTCCGTTAAGGAAAGCTGTCTTGACATCTATTTGCCAGATTTCAAGGTCGAAGTGCGCAGCAGTCGATAAGAGAATAGGGATGGACTTAAGCATGACTACGGGCGAAAAAAGTTTTCTCATAATCGATCCCTTTCTTTCTGAGTATAACCTTTCGCCATTAGTCTTGCTTTAAAGGTTTCAACCTTCACGTCCAGTCCTCTTTTCCTCTTATATACCCACTTGCATCTAATGGGTTTGACCACATTAAGTGGTTCGACTAGCTCCCACACTCTATTATGAAACATAGAACCCATTTTGGCTTTCATTGCTGTTTGCCAAGAAACTGCATCCTTATCTTGGAGTGCTTCGTCATATGTCCATGGGTCTGATTACTGGAATCAAGTCCGAGGACTCTCCTATTCCCATGAATCTCTCGGGCTGTCTAACAACCCTCCCACTATGACAAGGCTCTGGTTGTGAAAACGTATCGTTTGGTATATCATCTAGTACAGTCGGCACTGAGGTTTGCCCTCTAAGCTCATTTAAGGTAATCTCACTTCTGGGTTTTCTTCGGTTCTATAGTTTTCTTCCAAAATCTAAAGTGGGTGCGGATGTCCACCTTTTGATCTTCGGAACTATAGAACATTCACCCTTTTCTTCCCTCGGGGTATCCTACAAAACAGCCTTAATTCTGATCGAGGATCCAATTTACCGGTTTCCTTGTCCAACACGTAGGCCGGACACCCCAAAGTTCTCATGGTCACCAAGAAATCTTGAATATATCTTCTATATTCTTTTTCCCATAATTAAAATATTCCACAAAAATCCCACCTCCTCTATTATGGTGATTTTCGAAAATTTAGTGCTACAAGAATCCAAGATTTGGATCTTCTTGAATTTATGAGATATTCTTGTATTTCAAGAAATACATATCTTCCATAATATCTTTTCAAGAAAATCAAGAAAATCTTTCTTGCCCACTATATTTTTAAAATTTTGAAATTTACTATACAGATAACCAAGTGGGAGATTTCTTGAATTTAATGAGATAATCTTGTATTCCAAGAATACATATCTTCATTCCATAACAAAATTCAAAGAAAATTTTTCTCCCATTATATCTATAAATTTCGAAATTTTAGTTGGAAAAATAAGCAACAATATTTATTTTATTTTAATCACCTTTTCAGTTATTGGACTATATGTTGGGCTACTTAGGGGGCCTTTAGGAGAATTTAGATTGGACCTTCTAATGGACCTTGAATATCTAATATTGAGCCACAATATAATTCAAGCCCATAAATATTAATTAATCCCACTACATAATTAATATTACACTATCCATCTTAACCCATATTACAGTCAATATGGCTCTCAGTCATTATTTCCCGTGTTTAAGATTATCTAGCCCATTAATTAATTCAAGCCACTGAAATAGCTTTCCGTTAATTAATATATTTTGTCCTTGGTCGAGGAACGGTTCAACATTATTATCCATACCGGAAACTAATTCCACTTGCAAGATTTGGTATGATAAAACTTATGAACCTCCCAAGGGGGCAAAACAAGCAAGCGTACTTTCACACGATTCTTCGTATTAAATCTTAGCAATCACATGTGACCAATAATATTGCCCAAGATAAAAAGTATTGAATCTCTATGATTCGCTACCCATGATAAGTCAAAGCAATAGTTACCAATCCCACGTGATCCTATTTAAGGGACGAAGGTTAAGAAACAACGAACCACTGAGGTCTAATTCTTCCTTGTTCAGTTCTGAAGAATTTATCCTCCTGTAGGTCCTATTCAGCGCATCAGTCATGAACTAGTGTAATCTTTTGGTCAAGATAAACCAATCTGAGCCTTACACCTCAACCTTTCGCGATGGTTGTTCATTTCCATCTGGGTCGTGAATGGCGTACTTTTAGTTACAAGGGACTGTTAATTTAATCTTCTGTGATCTGGTATCACTAAATTAACTACAGTGTAACACGTACGAATTATTGAACAGTTATGCAGTAAATATATGTAACATTCAATCATATTTAAAGCATCAGTGATAAACAATTTATTTCAGTAAATAAGTCTGAAAATTCAGTTTCGATTATACAAAGTAAAAAGCATACTTTTCAGAATAATCCCAACACTGATCAGATAATCGACAATCCTAATGCCCGAGTCCAAACTAGACATAAAGTTGGTGAAAGTGCTATGTATTGTTGATAGGCCCGGTGAAAAAACCATTTTGCGCGTGCGGAAGCAAAAACATGTCGGGCGACGCATATAAAACAGGGGTGAAGGAATGGTGATTCCAGATTTTTCTCTTTTAAGCTCATGTGTTGTGTTTTGCTTATAATCGAATGCATATGTCAAGATAAGAACTTAAAGCAGTAAACAACACAACAATGTATAGTGGTTCGGAGACTCAAGCTCCTACATCCACTCTCCCTGTTCCTAGGGAAATTCCTTCAAACACTTCCTAAGGTTTTCTGACTACCTCTGTAGTTTACTAACCTTTCTACTTTGAGTTTTCTGACTACCTCTGTAGTTTACTAACTCAAACTGGACTTATCACCCTCTCGGGATCGCCTCTAGATGTTTAACGAGTTCACACTCCCTCGGGACTTATCACCCTCTCTCGGGATTACCTAACAACTACCTCACTTCACCACTAGTTATCTCTTACGAGAATGGGGTTTGGGTCTGGTGTTGTCTCCAACTATGGTGAGATTTTCCCTTACAATGGTTTAGCCTCAATGCTAAGGTTGGGAAAATCTCTCTAAGCTTATGATACATCGTGGGTTGCTTAGGTTGGGTTCTAGAACACTCTTTGAATATATTTGTATATCTACAGACTTGTGTTTTAGGGTGGGAATGCTTTGACTATAACGCTCTTGGCTCTGTAGCATCTTTTGCATAATCTCCACACTTAATTTGATGGAAGAACTTGTATTTATCATGTGGATTTGAATGTTACCGTTGGAGAGAATCACATTCAAATCCATACTATTCTTTGTAAGTTCTGGAGCTTTTTCAGGCTGGTTGTCTTCCTCTCATTGGTCCACGTCAGCTGCATTCCAACGGCTATATTCCTCTGCTTCAGTACCTCGGAACATTCAGGATATACTGAGCATTCAGTACATTACTGAGTCTTTAGTAATTACTGTGCCTTCAGTATCCTTTGTCTTCGATCTTGATATCTTGATCTTGAGTCTTGATGTCTTCGAGATATAATGAGTCTTCATCTTTGAAGTCTTGATTCTCGGTCTCACCGAAGTCTTTAGATTCTCGATCTCATCTTGAGTCTTGATTCTCGATCTCATCTTGAGTCTTGATTCTCGATCTCATCTCGAGTCTTCGATACTCGGTCTCATCTCGAGTCTTGAAACTTCGTTTCATCTTGAAACTTTAGTTTCTTCAGAAACTTATTGAGTCTTCAGAATCTATCCTGATCTATATCTGCTGACTATACATTGTGCAGATAACATCCTGAACACTCTAAAACTGAATCTTGACTCATCTATCAAGATTATCCTGAACATGTCATACTCAGGGGTTTTGGGATCTAATCAAAATCTTCTTTATTTAATTCATTTCCTAACAATTTCCCCCTTTTTGATGATGCCAAAACCATCTTGTTACAAAAACACTTAACCTATACTCAGGTTTCAGTTTTTCCTATTACAAGATTGGTATATCTCCCAACAATAATTTCCCAACAATTTCATCACCAAACACATAAGGCATATCAAATATAAAGACATGTAAAGTAAGATAATGAGGTATTATCTTTGAGCATAAAGATAAAGTTTCATTGATGTAGGATAGACTATTACAGTTTACAATGAACTTATCAAAAGATAAAGACAAAAACATAAAGAATTACAAGTCTTCAGTCTTGGTCTTCAGTCTTCTTTGATCTTCAGCTCGGCTCCTGGCCTCAGGTCTATCTGAGCTCTCAGTGTCTTCTTTGACATACTAATTCTCAGGTTTCTTGATTCAGCGGACCTTGTCTGATCAGGCATACTGATACTCAGGCTGACTGAGTTCAGTTTCTTCTGACTTCAGACATCCTAATCCTCAGGTCTTCTTTTACTTACTGAATCTCAGATCATTTTTCTTTACTGAATCTCAGATCAGTTTTGAATTCTTGAGTCTCGGATCTTCTTGAGTCTCTCGACACTTTTACACAGCTATCGATTTCTTCTTTGCGATCCGATCAAATTTCGAATCGGCTTGGACCGATCGGATCAACACATCTTCAGATCAATATATCAAGATAACATCTAGTAAGTACATCATATCAGGTTAGCATATCAGGTTATCATATCTGATCTCGATCACGTCTGATCTCGATCAGTCTCATCTGATCATCTTCATATCTGATCTCGATCATGTCTGATCTTGATCAGTCTCTTTTGCTCATCTTCTGATTTGCAACCTTCTCTTCTGATTTGGTGGCTTTACCTTTTCTTCTCTTCTGATTTTTGCACAGCTCATTAGTTGACTCCGGAACTCATCTAACTCATCTTATCTTGATAAGTCTCGTCTGCAACCTCCTCTGATCTCAATCATCTACTTCTGATTCCGTGAGTTCCCCTCAATTTGTTCTCTCGTTCCCCCTCAACTTGTTATCTGTAAATCATCTTGAATAACACAAGTTGATAATGTTTTGGCATAGTTTATCAAAACTCAAATATCCCAACAAGGACGCCAAAACATTAAAATATATGCATTTTTAAAGAAACGAGTTTTCCTTTAAAAAGATCAGTTCAAGTGGTCACTCTGAAATTAGTGAACCATTAGAACTCCTGCTCTGATACCAAATATAGGCCCGGCGAAAAAACCATTTTGCGCTTGCGGAAGCAAAAACATGTCGGGCGATGCATATAAAACAGGGGTGAAGGAATGGTGATTCCAGATTTTTCTCTTTTAAGCTCATGTGTTATGTTTTGCTTATAATCGAATGCATATGTCAAGATAAGAACTTAAAGCAGTAAACAACACAACAATGTATAGTGGTTCGGAGACTCAAGCTCCTACATCCACTCTCCCTGTTCCTAGGGAAATTCCTTCAAACACTTCCTAAGGTTTTCTGACTACCTCTGTAGTTTACTAACCTTTCTACTTTGAGTTTTCTGACTACCTCTGTAGTTTACTAACTCAAACTGGACTTATCACCCTCTCGGACTCGCCTCTAGATGTTTAACGAGTTCACACTCTCTCGGGACTTATCACCCTCTCTCGGGATTGCCTAACAACTACCTCACTTCACCACTAGTTATCTTTTACGAGAATGGGGTTTGGGTCTGGTGTTGTCTCCAACTATGGTGAGATTTTCCCTTACAATGGTTTAGCCTCAATGCTAAGGTTGGGAAAATCTCTCTAAGCTTATGATACATCGTGGGTTGCTTAGGTTGGGTTCTAGAACACTCTTTGAATATATTTGTATATCTACAGACTTGTGTTTTAGGGTGGGAATGCTTTGACTATAACGCTCTTGGCTCTGTAGCATCTTTTGCATAATCTCCACACTTAATTTGATGGAAGAACTTGTATTTATCATGTGGATTTGAATGTTACCGTTGGAGAGAATCACATTCAAATCCATACTATTCTTTGTAAGTTCTGCAGCTTTTTCAGGCTGGTTGTCTTCCTCTCATATATTCCTCAGCTTCAGTGCCTCGGAACATTCAGGATATACTGAGCATTCAATTACATTCTTGAGTCTTGATAATTCTTCGTGCCTTCGATATCCTTTGTCTTCGATCTTGATATCTTGATCTTACGAGTCTTGATGTCTTGAGAGATATCTTGAGTCTTCATCTTTGAGTCTTGATTCTCGGTCTCCACCGAGTCTTGATTCTCGATCTCATCTTTTGAGTCTTGATTCTCGATCTCATCTTTTGAGTCTTGATTCTCGATCTCATATTTGGTCTTGATTTCTCGGCCTCATATTGAGTCTTCGAAACTTCGGTTCATCTTTGAAAAACTTCAGTTTCTTCAGAAACTTATTGAGTCTTCAGAATCTATCCTGATCTATATCTGCTGACTATACATTGTGCAGATAATATCCTGAACACTCTAAAACTGAATCCTGACTCATCTATCAAGATTATCCTGAACATGTCATACTCAGGGGTTTTGGGATCTAATCAAAATCTTCTTTATTAAATTCATTTCCTAACAATTGTTGTTACCTATCTTTGAAGGAACCTACCACAATAGAAGAAGCTCTACAAGATGCTTGCTGGATTCTAGCTATGCAAGAAGAAATAGAGTAGCTCGAGAGGAATCAAGTTTGGAAACTTGTAGACAGGCCAACTCACCAAGATGTGATTGGTACTAAGTGGGTATTCAAGAACAAGATGGATGAGAATAATGTCATCAACAGAAATAAGGCAAGTCTTGTTGCGAAGGGGTATTCACAATCAGAAGGGATTGATTATGAAGCCATTCAGTTGTTTCTGACATATGCTGCCCACAGAGGGTTTACTGTGTATCAGATGGATATAAAGAGTGCATTCTTAAATGGGGTACTAGCGGAGGAAGTTTATGTTGAACAACCTCTTGGCTTTGATAAAGGGAACCAAGTGTATCGTTTAAGAAAAGCTCTTTATGGATTGAAACAGGCTCCCCGAGCTTGGTATGATACACTATCTCAGTTCTTGGTAGACAGTGGATTCACTAAAGGAGTCATAGATAGAACCTTGTTCAGAATAGAAGATGGGGAAGACATTCTGATGGTTCAGATTTATGTAGACGATATTATCTTTGGATCTCCCAACAAGAGCTTATGTGATAGATTCAGCAAACTGATGCAAGGGAAGTTCGAGATGTCTATGATGGGTCAGATGAATTACTTTCTGGGTCTTCAAGTTAAACAAAGTACATAAGGGATATTCATCAGTCAGGAAAAGTACACTAGGAATCTGTTGGCTAAGTTTGGAATTTAGAACAGTAAGGTAGCCAAAATTCCTATGATGACTGGATTCAAGATGGATCCAGATGAATATGGTCAGAAAACTAATCAGAAAGAATATAGGGCTCTCATTAGGTCACTACTATACCTGACTGCCAGCAGACCAGACATAACATTCACAGTAGGTGTATGTGCCAGATTTCAGGCAAATCCGATGCAAAGGCACCTGGAAGCAGCTAAGTGGATTCTTAAGTATCTGAAGGGGACAATAAACCTCTGTTTATTCTACCCATCAGATGATAATCTAGAGCTTAGTGGGTATTCTGATTCTGATTATGGAGGTTGCAGAATAGACAGAAAGACCTCAGGTACTTGTCAGTTCTTAGAAAGCAAACTGATCTCTTGGTTTTCAAAGAAACAGACATCTGTTGCCACATCTACTATTGAAGCAGAATACATGGCCGCAGGAAGCTGTTGTTCCCAACTACTCTGGCTTAGTCAGCAGCTGAGGGATTATAACATTGTAGCTACGAACGTGTCCATATTCTGTGACAGTAATAATGTTATTGCAATCACTCAGAATCCAGTTCTACATACAAGATGCAAGCATGTGGACGTCAGACATCATTTCATAAGAGATCATGTGGAAAAGAAGAATATCATAATGGAAAAGATCCATACTGATAAGAAGAGAGCTGATATTTTAACCAAGCCACTAGCTGAAGTCAGATTCCAAGAACTATGTAATGAGCTAGGACTTCTGGACTTAGGAGAAAATGCACCAGAAATCTTTGGTGGACTAGTCTCCAAGACTAGTTGGTTAAGAAACTGATCAGAAAAGAAGGATCAGTTGAGATGTGGAACCTCAACTGATTAGGAATGATCAGTCAGGGACTGATCAAAAAAAGGATAACAGTTGAAGGGGGAACTTCAACTGATCAGATAGGATCAGAAGAAACCTGATCAGAAAAGTGGGATATTGTTGGAAAAATACTAAGGATTAGACTACATTCTGTAAGGTCAACAGTAATCAGATAAGCCAGATCAGAACAACGTGGTGACTGACTGATTACAATATCAGTCAGTCAGATAAGTTTTCTGATTTATCTTTCTATAAACCTATACTAATCTATGCTAGTTATTACTGTGCCCATTACTTTGTGACGTCATGCCTGCAAGCATTAAATGCGGACATGGGGTTTTTGTATTAAATGCATTTATTGCGAGTTTTTAAGTCCAAAAGTATGTCGTTTTAAATCCTTGACCGCACGATTTAATTACTTTTTGACCGCTTAATCTTGACCGTCCGTTTAAAACACTGACACTCAAGTACTCTAAAAAATATTCGTGCACAATATTTTTCCCTCCCACCTATTAAAAACCCTAAACCCATTTTTTAAAAACCTTTCGCATTATCGTATTCAAACACTCAAACTTATCCAAAAAGTTTTCAAAATTTACAACATTCATCCAGCGATTAAAACTTATTTCAAAATCATCAAATCGTTTTTCTGATAATTTGTTTACTTTGAATCTATTGTTCATAAATACTATGCGTTAGGATTATAGGTTGTACATGTATGTTGTACTATTCATTTGTTTATGTTGTATCGAATCTAATCTGCTTTATGCTTAACCTCTAAAAACTATGAACAATATGCATATTTGGGGATATTATCTATGCAAATGTTTGACATATTGCTCTACTACACTTTGCATTATTTAAAATCATACATTTTTTTTTTGTAAAAACCTAATTTAGGTTGTGTATGTGTTTGAAGAAATGGCAACTTCACGAGCTACCCCAGAAGTTTGCGATACGCTTCAATGGTGAAAGAAGTCATAGATGAGAAATATGTGATCTTCACCGCAACCACATATCCGAATCTCTGGAAATTTTGGATTGTCTTCGTCAGTGTGGGCTAGAGAAATTTTGTTACAGACACTTGATAGTGTCTTCATCATTGAGTCCTTGGAATTCTTGAGAAATTTGAAGGAGACGAACTACAAGGAGCTTTATTCCTTTGTCTGTGGAACAAGAATAGATGTATCCAATGATGATTTGCAATGGATCTTTGCCCTACCAGCAGGAAGGAATGCACCTGGTGAGTTCACCACTGGAATGACGGACAAAGAGTACCTTCAAAAGGTCCTTCTAAGACCTGCCAACAACACCAACATCACCAATGTTAAAGCACCATACTTGAAGAGGAAGTACAGATTACTCTTTGAGATTGTCTCAAAAGTATTTCAGTCCTGATGCCTTGACCCAGCAGAAGCAAAGTGTGATGAATGCCATTATTGAGAAGGCACAGGATATGAACTGGTTGGGATTGTTCAAACATGGATTACTACAAGAGACAGATAAGTTTATGATCGATGAAAAGAATCATGTTGTGCTATCCAAGAAGATTAGTAACATTCACAAAGTCTATCTCATCCTAGCTGATAAGCTTCCTGACTACAGATGGTCAGAACAAGGCAGAAAGGCCTATCCACCAAAGTACAAAGCTCTTCTCTCAAAAGATGAAGAGTTATCAGGACAAAGAGATGATGACCCTGCCCCCTACGTGCCCAAGACAAAGAAAGAAAAGGCACAAGCTCCATCTGTGCAATCGGAGGCACAAGGTCAGCCTCACAAAAGAACCGTGAAAATGAAGCAGATGGCAGCAAAGTCTGCTCGAAAAGCTAAAGATGCGAGTGAGAAAAGGTAAAGGAAGCTCACTACAATGCTTCAAAAGAAGAAGGGAATGCCATCTGGAGGCCTGCAAGATGAGGATAGTGATGTGGAGATTTTGGAATCTGTTGAAAAGCAACTTGAGGAGCAGATTGTGGAGTTAGTTGGTGGAGAGACTGGTGTGAGCTCTGAGCACACAGTCAGCACGGGAAGGGATCTGACTACAGAAGAAGGAGCTGGTCAGATGGAGGTTGTGACCATTGTTGGAGAAGAAGAAGGTGAAAGTGGAGAAGAGGAGGAAAGGCTGGAAGAGGCCCAGGATGAGTCAGAACCATCTGATTCTGCTCACCTGAGCTCTCTATTTAAAGGAGGAGAACCTACTCACATACCCAGATCACCCACTCCCCCATCACCACAACCAGAAATCACCCTACCATCACCCCCAGACAAATCAGCCTACCTACTGCTCAATCAGAGATTCCCACAACTGAGTGTTGTAACATAGATTTTATGTCTATGCCACAAACAAGTAATGTATGAATCATGAATGAATAATGGAAAATGAAAAGAACAATCGAGTTTGTTGACCCAGTTCGTCCGGAAGGACTACGTCTGGGGGCATACCAAGCTAGGATATTTTACTATCTTTTTCCTATGTATTTTCGTGTGTTTTCTCTTGGGGTTTGTCCCCTATTTATAACAATTACAAGATACAAAGATGAAAACCCTAATGGGCCACTTAATGGACCTTCTAAATAAGGAAATATAAGATACACTAAATTTTCGCCAGGATCTTCAATAGATATGCAAGATCTTCTATTTTCATAACAAACACCGGGAATCTTTATCTTGATCTTCTTTCCTTGCTTATCTTCGCTCCGATACGCCTGCCGACTTCGCCCACGTAGCGACCTCGGGGGAGGCCGCTCGTCTAGGCGAGCTTGACTCGTCTTTATTATGCTTCCAAGTTGCTCTATGGGGGAGGTCGCTCGTTAAGGCAAACTTCACTCGTCTTCTTCCCGTACTGGTCGACCTCGCCCATAGAGCGACCTCGGGGGAGGCTGCTCGCCAAGGCGAGCTCGAGTCATCTTTGCTCGTTGCCAGGTCGCCCTTTGAAGGTCGACCTCAACATCTCATACTCTACATCTGAACTCGATTCTAGTCGCCACGTCATCACCATTTGCTACGTCATCATCATTTGCCACGTGGCTACTGACCGATTATTATGGCTACAACACTGAGCCAACCCCACCTACAGAAACCACACAAACTCCCACACCCACACCAGAAAAAAAATCTGAGGAGATCCCACCTGGTCAAGAACCTGGTCAGGAGATACAGGAGGAAGTAGAGAGAGAAGACATGTTTGTCTCTGTCTCTCACAATCCGTTCAACAAGAAGACTATCCTGGAATCACCTGAACAAGAACACTCCACAGTGTATTTCTTACGAAGACAGGTGAATGCTTTTCTGGATAAGAACTTTCCTGATCTAATTAACCATCCGGGGATCAGAAAGCAGATGGAGGAAATTATCTTCTGGAGAGATATCAGACTCAAGGATATTGAAGATTTTCTCATTCTGATGGAAGCCTTGGAGTCTGATTATTTTGTTGATTTGGAGAAGAGGGCCAAGCTGAATGCTGGTGTATCCAGTGATGCGGAGTTGGCATCTGATGAGGATATCAGATGGCTGGTGCATCAGAAACTTGGCATTTTTTAGGAGGAAGAAGAGTTTGCTCATGAATTATTGGAGTATGAGCAAGTTGCCGATGAACCAGTCCAGGGTGCTGTAGATGAGACCCTAATTTGTGAGGCGTCAACATCTGGATAGGTTGTTGCCTTATCTGTTGAATCCCTAGATCTTCTTTCGAAGACTATTCAAGATGGGTGAAGGAATCTGTTGATTCACAATTCAACAGTCTGGTACAGAACCTGATGGACAGATTCAGAGAAGAACAACAGGCATTGGTCGAAGTAGAACAAAAGATGACAATTGAAAAGCTGCTGCACTTGCACGATGAAATATCTGAAAGAGTGATGAAGCGCATAGATCCACTATCAGATAAACTTGCAGCTGAAGTGTCTATACTTTCTGACATTGGAGTCCTTCTGGAGAGTGTTTACTCTTCTTTGGAGAAGACTGATACAAACCTTGACGCTGTCTGGAGGAGATTTGAAGGCTCCATAAGCAAGGCCAGAAAATCTCTGGAATCAGTTTTGAGCAGAATCATGTGACATGCGCCCACAACTTCAAATGTGCAGATAACCCTATTGGCCGTCGAAGAACTGAAAGAAGAGGTGATGAGAGAATTCAAAGCCCTTAACATTCGTCTGACGAACCTTTTTGAAGCAACCAAAAAAGGGGAAGAAGGATCAGAAAAATAGGCTACAACTTCATCTGGTCGGGGTTTGACACTTGCCATTGTGGAAGAAACAACTGCTGAGGCTCCAGATACGGAGCTAGCTGACATGTTCCAGACAATTGAAGAACATAGCAGGTTGTTGGAGAATCAAGATAGGGCCATAGCTGAACAGAAATCCCTAGGTGAACTGGTTACAAGGGTTGACAAAATTGAAGATTTTTCTTCAAATGTTCAGAAAAGATTTGATTCTGAAGATCAGGCCAAGAGTCTTGAACTGGCAAGGAAGCTACAAGAAGAAGAAACTACAGAGACTGAGGCTGAAGAGAGGAAACAACAGAAAGCCAAACAGGTAAAGAAGACGATTCAGAAGCCAATTATGACTCGTTCTCAATCGCAGATGACAGCTGCACAGAAAGAAGAACAACAAACGAGACAGAGAGTCATTGAGGCTGCCATCAAGAAGAAGAAGCTTGTTGATGCTACAGGGTTGAGTAGAACATATGTCAGAAGACAAAATAAGAAAGTTGCTGCTGCAGAACAGAGTGACTGGGAAGAACGTGCCTTACCTGAAGAGGTTGAAGGGATTCTGGTATCTCGAGAAGATCTGATTTCAAAATGGACCAGGATCAAGGTCGATTGGTTAAGTGATGTGTACATCCTGCAGAAGATACCAGAACACACAGATCAAGGTGTTTTCGATGCTGATTTTCTGAACTGGTTGGAGACTAAATATGAAAATTTTTACAAGGTTATGATGCATGAAGGCAAGATCATGACCTTGATGCCTTTTGCACCCAGATTTGAAATCATGATTCTTCCCCTTCGATCGGATAAATCCCTCGACCCCATTGGCTTCAAAAAGTTATTCTAGGACTTTGTGAGGTGAGGAGAGATCATTGAACGAGACAGACTGGAAGCCTTGCTGCAAAGAATGTACAAGATTTTTGCTATCCCAGCTGATCTCCAGAGGTTCTCCTTATGAAGTTTGGTTCAGAAGACTGCTGAAAGGATCAGATAGATAGGTATCTACTTGTTTTTTCACTGTAATTGTAATCTTTCTATCATCAATGAAAATGCACTACCTTTTTTATCCTAAGACAACTTCTCATTGTCTTCTGAACTGTTATTTCTGTTCTTTGCATTTTTTTTTTGGTTATCTGTTTTTCTGATTAACTGTTTTGGTTCCATCAAAAAGGGGGAAATTGTTGGGAAATTTGTAGTTTTGATGGAAGTTCCAAAACAGGTTGTAATAGGACCAGTCAGATCTGTTAGCTGACTGATGAACTAGAAATCAGGATAGGATGACCAACTGAGATGTATAGATAGCTGATGTATTAGTTAGGTCATATATTGAGGGGGAACTCAATATGTATAGGTTAAGTCTTGAAGAAGATCAGAAGATCAGACAAGTCATGAAGAAGATCAGACAAGTCAAGAAGATCAGCCAAGTCAAGAAGATAAGAAGATCAGACAAGTCAAGAAGATCAAAAGATCAGACAAGTCAGATAGTCAGATGATCAGGTGAAGACATGAAGCTGAAGAATCAGAAGACCTGAAGATCAGAAGACTACCAGAAGAACAAAACCAAGAAGACCTCAGTAACCTACATCAGAAGAACATAATAGGGTTTGTAAGTTTTGCTAAGACAACCTACATTGGAAGACTCAATCGGGTAGACTGATCAGTTTTAATTGATCAGGTCATCTCAATCAGGTAACAACCAAAGGCTCACCAAGTCATACGAGTTATTCAGACAAGGAGAATGTCAACCTAAGTTGGTAAATCAAACACTGAACAAGTGTACTTGATAACCAATAAGAGCAAGACACGTGTGTACGGAGCTGACAGTGCGGGATTCGGGGGATCACAGTCAAACGGCTATAAAGGACAAACTTGCATGCTTTCAGCCATGTCGCCTCTATGCACGTCATATCCATCATGCAAACCTACCTTAAATAGACCGAAATTCGAATTGCTCTCCAATGGCTAAATTCAATTTCGTGCCTATATATATGGGATCAAACCTTCATAGTAAGGTTACGGAAATTATCATCAAGCTCAAGCTATCCGCAATTTTCGCACGAAGAACACAAAATCAATAATATTTTCTAAGTGTTCATCCCATAAGTTCTTAGCACAGAAATCTTATCATTTAGCTTTAGGCTACCCAAATACTAGGATAGATTTCCAGTTGGAACACATTAAATCTTATACCCAAACCAAAAGTTAGGTTAAGTTTGTTTAGCAAGATTTCAGACTAGGGTTTCTAGTTACTATTTCTGGGATTGGTTGAGTGAGAACTCTTGAAACATCTGTTGTACTGTGTTGGACTAACACATTAATCTAAGTCCAGTTGGTTAAGTTGGTGCCCCTACTGATAGGGAAGAGTGGACGTAGGACAAGTTGTCCGAACCACTATAAAAATCTTCTGTGCCTTAATTTGCTTTACCTGCTTTACACTATCTACACACACCTGTTTAACTATTGCATGCATATTCTAAGTCTAGATCAGATTTGCACCAAGCAACTGATCTGATCAGTTTGGCACCTTGTCATCTGATCCGATATAGACAACTTAGAACCTGATTTAGTAAACTGGTTTTTCACACGGGTTAAACTTATCTTCCGCACATCAGTTAAGCTAATAGACACCGAACTGATCTGCTCTCAAGCGATCAGAAAGTTGGATATCAGTCCAAATTGATTCACACACACTCTGATCAGGCAACTTGCTATTCACACCTGATCCCACGAAAAAGTTTTAGAAGTCTATTCACCCCTCCCCTCTAGACTTCTGCCTCACTAAAACTCGTTCGGGACCTACAGGTTCCGAGCCCACCAAGGGGATCAATCATGCAAGACATTGCAAGCACACGATTCTCTGTATTAATTTAGCAACTGTCATGTAATTAGTATTATTGCCCAAGATATAGGGTATCGAAGTTGCAGTGATTCTCTTCCTATTTATAAGTCAAAGCAATAATTACTAATCACACACAGTCCGTATTAAGTGACAGAGATTAAGAAATCAACAACCACTGAGGTCTAACTTTTCATCCCATAAGTCAGTGCAAATGAGTTTATCCTCTCTTTAGGTCCGCTTCAGTGCATCAAATGCACTAGTGTAATCTCTTGGTCAAGACAAGTCAATCTGAGCTTTACACATCAACTTCTACCAGTAGACTGTTCGGATCTATCTAAGTTGTGAAAGGCGCACTTGTTTACAAGGGTCTGTTAATGTGCTATGAACGGTTTGCAATAAATATATATAACATTCAATCATATTTAAAGAAACAGTGGTAAACAATTTATTTCAGTAAATAAGTGTTTAATACATATGTTATACAAAGTAAAAACATACTTTTACGTATAACCCCAACAATCTGCTTTGCCGTAGGCATGGTGGCAAGATATCAAAGTAACCCTAGGAAAGAGCATTGGACTGCAGTTAAAAACATTCTGAAGTATCTGAAAAGGACACGAGACAAAATATTGGTTTATCAGTCAGACAGTCTAATCCCCATCGGTTACACGGACTTAGATTTCCAATCGAACTTAGATTCAAAAAAGTCTACCTCGGGTAGTGTGTTTTGCATGGGAGTAGGAGCCATGAAATGGAGAAGCATAAAGCATAAATGCATCGCAGATTCTACCATGGAAGCCGAATATGTAGCTGCTTGTGAAGCAGCGAAAGAAGCGGTTTGGCTCAAGAACTTCTTGGTGGACTTGGACGTTGTTCCGGATTTGCCCAGCACAATCACGGTTTACTGTGATAATGCCGGAGCAGTTACAAATTCAAGGGAACCGAGAGCCCAACAAACACATAGAAAGAAAATACCACCTTATATGAGAAATCATTAAGAGAGGAGACATAGAGGTGGCAAAGATTGCATCGGAAGACAACCTAGCAGATTCATTCACAAAGGGTCTGCCTCAGAATACATTCGAGAGACATGTGGAAGGAATGGGTGTCAAGAGCATTACCAATCTGCTTTGAGTATAAGTGGGAGAAATATTATTAGGTTCATGTAGGTGACATTAGATGTCACATAGGACACGAGACGTGATGTAGTATACATAAAATCAGACTTTGAGTATAAGTGGGAGATTGTTGGGGTTATATTGTAAAGTATTTTTTTTTACTTTATATATAACCAAACTGAATTTCTTATTTATTTACTAAAATAAATTATTTATCATTGTTGCATTAAATATGATTGAATATTATATATATTTACTGCATACCTGTTCATTAAACAGTACGTGTTACATTATAGTTAATGTGGTGATACTGTTTGTGTTAGTGTCCTAGAGACAATCCATTGTAAGGACATAATGCTCAGATAATATTCAGTATTGATTTAATATTATTGTTTATTTAATATTAAATATTTGGCGTTGCACTTATTAGAATATTATGTTTGATTGTTTGCATTTGTTCTTATCTGTGTTCCCTTGAGTCACTGCTGTCATTGATTATGTGATAACTCAGATGACCTAAGCATGATTCTCAAATAGCCCCAATCGAGGATCATCAAGAATGGGATATTGATGATACAATGGAGATTGGTGTGCGATCTGCATCATACTCTTTGAGAGTGTAGTAAGATCTCACTTACTACGATATACTAGGTATCTAATGATGGAGGCACAAATACCTTAGAGGGTATTGGTATACCCATCCAAGAAACCGTTTGATGTAGTTCCACTATATGTGTCTACGGGTATCTCGGTTAGTGGGAGCGATGCGATACTCCTTTGACTTGAGGTCAATACGCACGACATGTGTGGAGTGATGAACTTTGACCATGACCGATGCTTGCACCCTTCCATGGGTAGATATGGCTTGGATTGGATTCATCACGAAGTGCATGTGCGTGGTAGTTGAGCCAAGAAAAGGATTTATTCCTCAAAGTGGATTTAGAGAGAATACTCATCTTCTCATCATAATTGGATCAAAGTCATTGGCCAATGCACGTCAACTTGGACTTTGTGGCCAAGTGTGACATATGTGATCAATTAGTGATAAGAGATAAATTGATTAAGTTATTTGAATAGACACTTCATCATGTTCAAGACTAATAGAGTATTCGTGAATGAAAGGAGGAAATCGTAATAGCCCATGTTTCAGTTACAGGTAGTTACACGTTTCTCGCAACGTACCTCATATATTGAGAATGTCTGATTTGTTGTCTAGGGTTCAATTAAGACCGTTAGTTTGACTAATCGCTCGATATATGAGGGTCTATGAGTCACACAACAAGTAGTTCCCTTTTACGGATTATAGTTGGCTGATTAAATGTTAAATTAGATTTAATATTTAATTTATGGAAAAGTAATTAATAATAGATTAATTTGGAATGAATTATTATTAATGTTTAATTAAATTGGATTTAATTAAATAAGAATTCCCAATAATAATATTTGGAATATTATTGTAGGACTTAATATATATGGAAACAAATCGTAGAGATTTGTCATATATGGAATTTAAATCCGTAGAGATTTATATTTAGGGAATTAAATTAAAAGGCTTTAATTTAATTAAAGATTAGGGATTTTATTTCCGAAATTGGGCTAGCATAGGTTTTAAGTTGGGCCTCCCTATATATACAAGCTCTTGGGAATTCACAAATAACGTTACTTCATATTTTCTCCACAAGATATAGAGTTTGGATTTTTCTAGCAAATTCATCTCGGGATTCAACGCTGGTAAATCCGTGCAAGTCCGTGATTGGGGATTACGTGGATACCATAGTTGAGAATTCTACTATCGAGTCACTGTAAGATTTCTTGTTATGATTATTGTAATCTATATGCAATTAACTGTTCGTTGTTGGTGAACTTTAATTTCCGCTGCACATGTATTACGTGTTTACGTGCCTCTATAATCCAACAGTGGTATCAAAGCTTCAAGCTCTCATTTTAATTGCATATTAAAATTGTTTTTAAAACAGATATTGAAAATTTTTGTTTCAAAACTGGGTGCGGCTGTTTTGTTTGACAAAACCGCACCCATATGTGTTGTTTGTTTCGTTTCACAAGGCTCGTCTCCTTCATCGCTCGCTTAGGGTTTCATGTGAAACCCTTCCGCCTCCTGCATCGCTCCGCTCATCCCGTTGTCGTCGTCTTCATCTTTGTCCTTGCGAGCGCCAGTGACATCGTTCGAGTCAGGGGCGAAGCCCCGTGACTCGTGTTGGTCTCGTGACGCCGCGCCAGTGCGATTTCGAGCGGATTGGATCCACAGCAGCGTAATCCGACTCGCGCTTGCTCGGCGGCACTCGTCCTCTGACCGACAAAATCGATGGCGGCGCTCTCATTTTTGTTCGATGAATTCGATGCAGTAGGCTCCGATTTTCATTGAGGCTCACGGTGTTGCGCCACTGCTAGGCTTCAACATTATATCGCTCGACCTCGACCTACGCGTGCATCAATCGCGATGTCCTTGTCGTTTCGCGTTGCCCTTGCTGGTTTTTCAATTCTTCGATCTGTAATTCTTCATCATTGACTGGGTCATCCAATGAAGGGTAACGATCTATAGCAGTGGCAGCAGCGGCGAGTCACCCACGCGCGCCTAGCGGGGGCTACGGCGGCGACTCGCTCGTACGCGTCGTCGTCTGCTACTTGCTTCGCTGCCCTGTTCTTGCCCATTTTGGTTTTGTGCCGTTGGAAGTTTATGCAGTTTTTCCTTTCTTTTCATTTTGGTTGGACTGATTCGAATTGATTAAGCAAATTAAGTACCAAAATTCATTGTTCGTATGATTGATTGGATTAATTATGACGAACTAGGGTTGAATTATTGGTTTCTGTTGTCTCGATTGGAGTGACAGTTTCTAGGCTATGATGAGGAAGGGGCTGTTTGGCAAATTGGATTTCGAACAGGCCCCTCCGTGCAAAGTTTTTGAAAATTGTACTTGAGCCCTTGGTGAAAACTTAATTAAAACATTTTGAAATTAATTGGGTTAATTTTAATAAGAATTAAAGGTTGGACCTTTAATCATAATTAATTGGATTAATCATTAACTTTTAATAATTTAAAATCGAATTTAAAATTGGATTTTGAAATTTGGTTTATAAAAAATTATTAAATCCCACTTGTTTAACTGGTTTTTAATTTGATTCGTTAAACTCTTTTATAGTCCGCATTATAACTGTTTGGGTAGGCGGCACCCAATAATTGTCAGACCGTATTAATTGTTTGGGTAGACGGCGCCCATATAAATGTTAGTTCGTTTGGTGTCATGTTTGGGTAGGCGGCGCCCAATAGATGCTCAAATGTAGATTAACATGTTCGGATCTAGATTAAGTAATTAATACCCCGCTTTTAAAATATTCCTCACTAAACTTTGATTTTTATTAAATTGAACGATGCCTTCCATCAAAATTAAAAGTAAACCGGAGATTTCATTCCAATGAGTATTTAAGGCCCAAGTCTTTAGCTCGGATCTACATCTAACGAGACTTTTATAGGGACACGTAGTGTCACCGCTTGATGGTTGTAAATCAACATAACTTTGTTTCACCAGCCCAAGCAGGAAAACGAAAGTCAAGGGGCATCCGATTGAACTAGGTTCAATCAACTAGGAATTGTAGTTTTTGCAATTGGTTTAGAGACCTACCAGTTCTGCTATTATAGTAATCAGCCCAAGCAGATATTATAATAGTAGGAATGTGGATCCTAGTCCATTAAGATTTATATTAGATATAAATTCGTATTCTTCCGATGAGGTCGTTGAATATGTGAAAATAATGGAGACAAAATAAAAACAAAAGAAGGGCCATGTTTATTTTGATTGCTGAATATTGATCATAGGAATTATGTGTTTTAATTCCCGTTTTACTTTATTTCTCTAGGATTGTTGAAATAAATAACTTATCACTGAGAAGCGTTTTGGAAACGAACAAATTGGCTGGGATAAATTTTCTCGACTGGCACCAAAACGTGTGTTTGGTACGAACAAATTGGCTGGGATAAATTTTCTCAACTGGCACCGAAATGTACGTTTGGTGCTTAGGCAAGAAAAGATTGAGTACGTGTTGGAAACGCCAATCCCTGCTACCCCGGAGACTGGTACTGAAGAGGCTGAAGCGTTTGACGCTGCAGCTCAGAAGAAGCATCAAGAGGATGCTTCCCAAGCTCAGTGTGTTATGCTACTCGGGATGACTCCTGAACTGCAAAGGCAACATGAGAACATGCTTCCCTTCGAGATGATCAAGCATTTGAAGGATCTCTTTGATTCAAAATCTCGTTCCGAGATTTATGAAGTGATGAAAGATCTGTTTAGATGCCGATTGTCTGAGGGAGGAAAGATTTCTCCTCATGTGTTGAAGATGATTGGGCTAATTGAGAAACTTGGTCATTTGGGCATTGAGCTCAAGACCAACGTTGCTGTTTATGCCATTCTTCAGTCGCTTTCTGATTCATATTCGAATTTCATGGTAAACTTTAATATGAATAAGATGGAATCGATTATGCCCAAGTTGCATAACGTGCTAAAGACCCTTGAGTCTTCCACTGCTAAGGAAAAGCCCGTGTTCATGGTGAGTGCCTCTACTTCTTCTGCTCCGAAAGGAAAGAATGAGTGAAGGGGCAAGGCAAAGAAAGGCTCCAAGCCAAGCTTCCTTAAGCCCAAAGGTGGAATTCAAAAGAAAGAGAGGGTGGACAAGGATGTATGCCTCTACTGCAAGCAGAAGGGGCATTGGAAGAAGGACTACAAGGTTCTAGCAGCTGAAAATAAGACACAAGGTGTCTCAGCCACTGGAACATGTATGTTTGTTATTGAGATAAACATGTCCACAAATGATACTAACTGCTGGGTATTAGATACCGGTTGTGGCTCACACATTTGTACTAATGTGCATGGTCTCAAGCAAAGCAGGGCAGTTAGGCCGGGTGAAGTCGCCCTACACGTTGGGAATGGAGCAAGAGTTGCTGCTGAACGTGTTGGCATTTATGTTTTAGACTTACCCTCTGGTTTTAGACTTGAACTGAATAATTGTTATTTTGTTCCTTCTATTACTCGCAACCTTATTTCTATTCCTATGTTAGACATTGAAGGGCTTTCCTTCCATTTTACAAACAATAATTGTTATTTTTTGCTTAATGGTGATGTTTATGGAAATGCCCCTTTATCGAATGGTTTATACTTGTTGATGTTGTGACCGGTCAAAGTAATTCAATATCTTATACAGCTGGATGAACGGGGGGATTATTAAATTATAGTTTATTTATTCAAAGTTCGCAGGGTATATGCTCGCCAGCCGAGCATGAAGTTATGCTCGCTATGATAGGCAAGTCATGGAAGCCGAGCAGAATAAGGGCATTCTGTTCGGCATTTACGAACGAACAAAGCAACCCAGTTAAATACACCTGATAAGCAGCAAGCACATATCCGAATCATCTCTCCACTCCTAGTCACTTGGACAACAAGTACAAAACTTCACAACCAGGTATGTACATGCGTCAGTCAGGGAAATGATGTAGGGAAACATGGCGATACCACATAAAGTATTGCATGGCATAAAGTCATCAGCTCGTGCTTACTAAACCAGCACATGCTTATCAAATTACTATAAATAGGCCCTGAAAAATCATAAAGAGGGTTCAGAAAAATTCTCAAGTACTCACACATATATTCTCCAATTCACCATCTTTCGTAGAAGGAAGTTTTCACCACGAGTAGTATTGTGTACTGTATACTTGAGCCTCGCAATATAACATCCCCTGGCTTGGAATGCCCCCAGAGTAGTCATTTATTGATGAGCTGGGTCAACAATTTCTTGTTCTTTACTGTAATATTGTACACGTACTTATTTTGTTTGTGAGTTGTTTTAAAATTAACCACATAGTATTCTCATTAAAAAACGACTTGCAACAATTGGCGCTAGAAGGAGGGTGGTAGATAGCCGAGGCAGAAAAAAAGAAATATAATGCCTCAATCTAGGAATACTCAGCCGATTTCACAATTTTAAAAAAATTCAACCACAACCTCAAGAAAACGAGACGGTGGAAACCATCAGGCTGGAAGAAATTGCCAGTGATCCAACAACAACGACAAAAGCCATTACTTTTTTGCTAAAAGCGCAAAAAGAAAGAACTGATAAAGAGTTGGCCAAGTTAAAAACTCCAAATGATGATGATCGACGATCAAAAACTTTTGATAGCGATCAAGTTAAAAAAAAATTTGCACAAACGCAAGTTGAAAAAGAGGCAGGAAGTTAGTCGGATGGAGAACATACCCAAGCTTCCAGGCAATCAGCGTTTGAACGTCTGAGAGTATTAGCAAAAGAGTGTATTTGCAAGCATAGACGTCGAGATCCTGGAAAGAAATATCATGCAAACACAGTGACCCAAGTGGAACATTATGATCGTCCACTACATAAACGACCACAACATTCCCAAGTGGAACATCATGATCTTCCACATCATGAACGGCCTCGTGATCCTAAAAAGTCAGTCGGAACTAGATTGTCTATTCATCATCGAATGGGTAATCAGGAATCAATACGGAAAGGGGGACTGTCCCATCCTGAGCATGACCGACCAGGTCCTCAAAATGGAATTCAGCCTCGTTCTGGGTCAATCAGTTCCGCCAAACTGGCGGAGATGCAAAAGGCAATAGAGAGTTTGCAGGCCGATCTTGCAGCTACTAAAGGGACCACTCGAGCGAGCGCAGTCCCATGTTTGCCGCTCGCCCCAGCTATCATGTCAACAGAAATATAAGAAAAGGTGGCAAAGAATCGGCCACCCATACAAGTGTTCGATGTTGAGTCTGGTCCTTATGTTCACCTTAGTAAATATTCAGATTATATGATCGCAATGGGTGCCACTGACGCAACTCAATGCCGGTCTTTTCCCATGACCTTAGGTGACCGGGCACACAGGTGGTTTTCAACTTTGCCCGCTGCGTCCATCACGTCCTTCGCACAGCTGGGATAAAAATTTCAATCCCACTTTTCATCCATGTGTGCTCGCCCAGCACCAAAACAGAGGTTGTCACATTTCTCCCAGCTAAAGGGTGAATCAGATCGAGCATATATTGAAAGATTTGACAAATGTTTATACGATGGAGCCCCAGTTGAAGAGGGTGCTAAAATCCTCACGGTGGTGGGGGGCTTGACTCTAAATACGGATATGTGGAAAACCATGCATCAGGATTGGCCGAACACATATGCCGAATTTTGAGAGCGAGCAGCCAAGATTATAGCTATGCAGGATCTGCTTGCCCAATCACGGTTAGGCCAAGAAGTAGCAACAAAAAGAGTCGTTGGTAAAAGAGTAATGAATGAGGGGGGGTATAAACCCCCAGGATCTTTCAAAACTTTTGAAGAAGGAGCAGAAGCACATTCACTACGAAGTCTTCTAGGTGTTTCAGCAGAGATGATATTTAATCAAATTAAGGATCGGGACATGTTAGATAAGCCACAAAGAATTGTAAGAGATAAAAATCGGCTTAATGCTTCCAAGTTTTGTAATTATCATGGGTACATCGGACAAAATACCGATGAATGTCGCGATTTACTTCGTCAACTTTGGAAGTTATATGAAGAGAATCGTCTTACTCAGTCCCTCAAAAAGCCGGCGAACAGAGACTCCTGAACTAAAAAAGTGGGTGATCGTAGGGGTAAGCGTAAGGCAGAAGAAGTATCTGATAGTGATCCTGAGGAATACCGCAACAAGTTGGAATTACCCAAGAGAGGAGCTCCTACCATGAGCAGAGGTCGAGAGAGTCAATAAATCAACATGATTCGCCCAGACTATGGGCCAGTGGGTGGATGCTATCAGGCACCGACGTTATAAAACAGGAGGAAGAAGATGGAAATGCGTGCCATGCAAAGCATATATCAGGTGAACGTGGCGAGCACCTCAGCGAGCATACCACTCTCTCACTAAATTTTGTTTTCAGAAGACGACCTTGATGGTATCATCACCCCTCATAATGATTCGCTAACGATAAGTGCCCGACTCCTTGGGTTGAAAGTGCATCGACTCCTTGTAGATACCGGGGCATATGCGAACATTTTGTTCGTCAACACTCTACATCAGATGGAAAAACAAATGGGTGATCTAAGTAGTTATATCGAGCCCTATGATCACACCATAATGGGTTTCGGGGAATCTATAACTCGACCCTATGGAATGATTAGGCTAGGAGGTGAGTTAGAGTCAACTAATAATCCGGAGATTCGACAAACTAGAGTGTTAGACTTTTTAATCGTCGATGCTCCATCTACTTATAACAGGTTTTTAGGTCACCCGTTTATTCAGAAATTCAAAGCTGCTTGTTCAACTTATTACTATTATGTTATGTTTCCAACCCAAGAAGAGACGGGTAGCGTAAAAGGTGACCAGAAAAAAGCTCGAGATTGTTTGCTGTCATGCGTGCCAGAAAAGTAAAATATTGTTAACGTGATGGAGCAAACATGGGACACCGGAGAATCAAGCCAACAGGCGAACATATTACCGAGGACGCTTATACCTCCTCTGTCGAGCACATCTCCACGGGCGAACATAGAACCCAGAATGATTACTCATGTTCCGGATCTAATGAACATTAATCCACCAAACGAGCTACCGAACTTAGAACCTCGTATAGGTTTTGATCCTATGGAGGTAGATGACGAGCATTGGGGGTTGATCGAAGATCCTCGATGGAAGAAAAAAAAGAGGCGAGCAACGCCTGTTGAACAATTGGAGTCTGTCAATATCGACTCGATCAGACCAGAATTAGAAGTGTTCATTGGTTCAAAATTACCGGAACCATTCCGAACAGAAATGATCGCGTATCTTCGAGCAAATTTGGATGTGTTTGCTTGGTCACATGAGGACATGGTCGGCGTTGATCCTAAACATGCATGTCACTCTCTTAACCTTGACCTAACACAAATTCCAATAATCCAGAAGCGGAGAAAATTCAGTCCGGAGAAATATGCAGCTATGGATATTGAAATTAAGAAATTGCTCGATAATAAATTGATTCGAGAAGTAAAGTGCCCAAGATGGCTTGCTAACCCCATGCTCGTCCGCAAATCTAACAGAGCTTGGAGGTTATGCATAGATTTCACTAACTTAAACAAAGCATGCCCGAAAGACAATTTCCCGATTCCACATATCGATTATTTTGCCGATAACACAGTAGGACATGAGCTCATGACTTTCATGGATGCATTTGCTGGGTATCACCAAATATCCATGAATCCAGACGATCAAAAGAATACGGCTTTCTGCAGCGAAAAGAACATGTATTGTTGGCAATGCATGCCGTTCGGATTAAAGAATGCTGGAGCAACGTATCAACGTTTGGTGAACAAGATGTTCGACGAACATATAGGTCGAACAGTTGAGGTGTACATTGATGACATTGTGGTAAAAACGAGCATAAGGAAGACCACATTACCCACCTGGCACAGACGTTTGATATTCTCAGGAAGTATAACATGAAGTTAAATCCGAAGAAATGCAGTTTTGGGGTTCATTCGGGAAAATTCTTAGGACATATGGTCAGTCAACGGGGGATTGAATTGAACCCATCAAAAATTCAAGCTATGCTCGACATGCAGGCCCCTAGAAGTGTGAAAGAAGTACAAAAATTAACTGGACATTTGGCTTCTGTAAACCGGTTTATATCACGAACTGGAGATAAATGCAAACCTTTCTTTGACGCATTAAAGAAAGGGAAATTCCAGTGGACAGAGCATTGCCAAAATGCATTTGAGTCATTAAAGCAATACCTTGCGGATACTCAAACATTATCTAAGCCTGTTCCAGGCGAACAACTTTATTTGTATCTTGCAGCGTCAGAGCATCCAATTAGCGTTGTGCTCGTTCGAGCAGAGGGGGCAACACATTTGCCTATTTATTATGTAAGTCAGGTACTCAAAGAAGCCGAGCACTGGTACCCTCCATTGGAAAAACTCGTGTATGCTCTCGTTATGAGTGTCCAAAAACTGCGACCATATTTTTTCGATCACTCAGTCGAGGTGCTAACCACGTTCCCATTACGACAAGTTCTCCACCGACCAGACACTGCGGGCAGGTTACTCAAGTGGGCGGTGGAGTTAGGCCAATTTGGCATTACGTTCGCCCCACGAACAGCAATGAAGGGCCAGGCTATGGCCGATTTCATGGTTGAATTGACATATCCGCAAATACCCGAAAGAGGTGTTGACCAACCATGGCACATGTATGTAGACGGTTCGTTAACAAGTTCAAGAGCCGGAGCGGGCGTGGTTCTCATCAGCCCAACTCGACAAACTTTCACGACAGCCATCCGTTTTAATTTCCCAGCCACAAATAATGAAGCCGAGTATGAAGCTTTGATTATTGGATTACACATGGCTATGACAATAGGAATTCAGAGGCTGATGATTTATAGCGATTCCCAAATAATCGTATACCAAGTATTAGGCGAGTACGAAGCACGAGGCGAACAAATGGCACAATATCAGCAACTAGCAAAGGAGCTGCTTGAGCAATTCAAACAAGTTTACATAGAACAATTACCATGATTGGATAATTCATTTGCTGATGCCTTGGCACGATTGGCAACAACAGAAGGAGTGAAGAACACGACAGACATTGTGGTCGTCACAACTTGTTCGCCATCAATTCCCAGAGTTGTGGTCGCCTATGTGACAGGCGAACAAGATGTTGGGTAATAAGTTGCACGGATCTATTCGGGATAAATATTTAAATACAAATTTAATTCTGATAATTATTACTAGCATGAATTAATCCTATATTAATTCAAATAATAATTCAACAACAAATCATGCATATAAACAGTTCACGTAAATCCTACGCATGCGGAATTACTACGAGTTAATGTGAACGTACCTCTTGGAATGGCAATGGCCTCGTTTATTAGACACAACAAAAAAACCTTCCCTAGTATTCCCTTAATCCTTGCTCGACAATCCGGTGGTAGGATGCTCGCGAACAATTAACAAAAGGAAAATAAACTTTGTTGCACCACCTTTGTGGATTCACTAATTTTTTCAGCACATGGAATTGTACTTGGGAATGAAAGAATCATCCCCTATTTATAGATGGGGTGGTGGACGATTTTTTAGGGAAGAAAATAATGTGGGAAAATCTTTTCTTGATCTCCAAGAAATCTTGAATATATCTCCTATATTCTTTTTTCCATAATTAAAATATTCCACAAAAATCCCACCTCATCATGTTATGGAGATTTTCGAAAATTTAGGGACAAGATTCCAAGATTTGGATATTCTTCAATTTATGTGATATACTTGTACTTCAAGAAATACATATCTTCCATAATATCTTTTCAAGAAAATCAAGAAAATCTTTCTTTCCCTTAATTATCAAAAATTTCGAAAATATCAAATATGAATAACCAAGTGGGAGATTTCTTGAATTTAATGAGATAATCTTGTATTCCAAGAATACATATCTTCATTCAATAACAAAATTCAAAGAAAATCTTTCTCCCCTTTTTGTCCATAATTTTCGAAAAACAAGGAAAAATAGGCAACAAGATTTATTTTATTTTTAAACACCTTTTTTCAGTTATTGGACTTTATGTTGGGCTACTTAGGGGGCCTTTAGGAGAATTAAGATTGGACCTTCCAATGGATCTTGAATTATCAATATTGAGCCACAATATTATTCAAGCCCATAAATATTAATTAATCCCACTACATAATTAATATTGCACTATCCATCTTAACTCATATTACAGTCAATATGGCTCCCGGTTATTTTTTTTTGGGTGTTTAAGATTATCTAGCCCATTAATTAATTCAAGCCCTTTTGAAATAACTTTCCATTAATTAATATCTTTTGTCCTTGGTTAAGGAAAGGTTCAACATTATTATCCATCTAGGAAACTAGTTCCACTTGCAAGATTTGGTATGATAAAGCTTATGAACCTCCCCAAGGGCAAATCGAACAAAGCGTGCTTGCACACGATTCTCCGTATTAAATCTTAGCAATCGCATGTGACCAATAATATTGCCCAAGATAAAAAGTATTGAATCTCGTTGATTCTCTATCCGTGATAAGTCAAAGCAATAGTTACCAACCACACGTGATCCTATTTAAGGAACGAAGATTAAGAAATAACGAACCACTGAGGTCTAATTCTTCCTTGTTCAGTTATGAAGAATTTGTCCTCCTGTAGGTCCTATTCAGTGCATCAGTCATGCACAAGTGTAATCTCTTGGTCAAGACAAGCCAATCTGAGCCTTACACTTCAACCTTTCACGATGGATTGTTCATTTCCATCTAGGTCGTGAATGGTGTACTTTTGGTTACAAGGAACTGTTAATTTAATCTTCTGTGATCTGGTATCACTAAATTAACTACAATGTAATACGTACTATTTATTGAACAATTATGCAGTAAATATATGTAACATTTGATGATATTTAAAGCATCAGTGATAAACAATTTATTTCAGTAAATAAGTCCAAAATTGAGTTTTTATTATACAAATTAAAAGCATACTTTCCAGTATAATCCCAACACAAGAAACCTGGATGACTCCAATTTTAAGCTACTTACAAAAAGGATTTCTCCCTGAAAATAAAGCACAAGCTACTCGCCTCAGATTACAAGCTGCTCGATATACTATCCTAGACGGACATTTGTACAAAAGAAGTTTCTCTCTTCCATTATTGAAATGTATTACTCCTGAAGAGGGTCATGTGATTCTGGAACAGATTCATGATGGGGTATGTGGAAACTGTTGGGATTATACTGGAAAGTATGCTTTTACTTTGTATAATCAAAACTGAATTTCGGACTTATTCACTGAAATAAATTGTTTATCACTGATGCTTTAAATATCATCGAATATTACATATATTTACTGCATAACTGTTCAATAAATAGTACGTGTTACATTGTAGTTAATTTAGTGATACTAGATCACAGAAGATTAAATTAACAGTCCCTTGTAACTAAAAGTACACCATTCACGACCTAGATGGAAATGAACAATCCATCGTGAAAGGTTGAAGTGTAAGGCTCGGATTGGCTTGTCTTGACCAAGAGATTACACTAGTGCATGACTGATGCACTGAATAGGACCTACAGGAGGACAAATTCTTCAGAACTGAATAAGGAAGAATTAGACCTCAGTGGTTCGTTATTTCTTAATCTTCGTTCCTTAAATAGGATCACGTGTGGTTGGTAACTATTGCTTTGACTTATCATGGGTAGAGAATCAACGAGATTCAATACTTTTTATCTTGGGCAATATTATTGGTCACATGCGATTGCTAAGATTTAATACGGAGAATCGTGTGCAAGTACGCTTGTTCGATTTGCCCCCTTGGGAGGTTCATAAGCTTTATCATACCAAATCTTGCAAGTGGAACTAGTTTCCGGTATGGATAATAATGTTGAACCGTTCCTTAACCAAGGACAAAAGATATTAATTAATGGAAAGCTATTTCAGTGGCTTGAATTAATTAATGGGCTAGATAATCTTAAACACGGGAAATAATAACCGGGAGCCATATTGACTGTAATATGGGTTAAGATGGATAGTGCAATATTTATTATGTAGTGGGATTAATTAATATTTATGGGCTTGAATAATATTGTGGCTCAATATTGATAATTCAAGATCCATTTGAAGGTCCAATCTTAATTCTCCTAAAGGCCCCCTAAGTAGCCCAACATATAGTCCAATAACTGAAAAAGGTGTTTAAAATAAAATAAATATTTTGCTTATTTTTCCTCATAATTTTTGAAATTTATGGATAAAAGGGGAGAAAGATTTTCTTTGAATTTTGTTATGAAATGAAGATATGTATTCTTGGAATACAAGATTATCTCATTAAATTCAAGAAATCTCCCACTTGGTTATCCATAGAGCAATTTTCAATTTTTTTGATAATTAAGGGAAAGAAAGATTTTCTTGATTTTCTTGAAAATATATTATGGAAGATATGTATTTCTTGAAATACAAAAATATCTCATAAAATCAAGAAGATCCAAATCTTGGATTCTTGCCCTATAATATTCGAAAATATTCCATAACAAAGAGTAGGTGGGATTTTGTGGAATATTATAATTATGGGAAAAAAAATATAGGAGATATATTCAAGATTTCTTGGAGATCAAGAAAAGATTTTCCCACATTGTTTTTGCCCCAAAATTTAGACCACCACTACTCTATAAATAGGGGATGATTCTTTCATTCCCAAGTACAATTCCATGTGCTGGAAAAATTAGCAAATTCACAAAGGTGGTGCAACAAAATTTATTTTCCTTTTGTTAATTGTTCGCAAGCGTCCTACCACCGGATTGTCGAGCAAGGATTAAGGGAATACTTGGGAAGGTTCTTTTGGTGTGTTTAATCAATGAGGCCATTACCATTCCAAGAGGTACGTTCACGTGAACTCGTAGAAATTCCACATGCGTAGGATTTACGTGAATTGATTATATGCATGATTTGTTGTTGAATTATTATTTGAATTAATATAGGATTAATTCATGCTAGTAATAATTATAAGAATTAAATTTGTATTTAAATATTTATCCCGAATAGATCCATGCAACTTATTCCCCAACAGAAATCATACAGGCGGACTTGTCCTGGCATAAAAAATTGTCAGACAAGGTTATTATTGGCCTAATCTCAATAAAGATTCGCTCGCGTATGCCCGCGCATGCCATAAGTGTCAGGTATACGCCCCACTTATCCATAGCCCACCCGAAGAACTAGTATCTATTTACAGCCCATGGCCATTTGCTAAATGGGGAATCGATTTGATTGGCCCATTTCCTACTGTCACATTGGGAGTAAAATATGTCGTGGTTGCCGTTGATTACTACACTAAATGGGCGGAAGCTGAAGCCATTGTTAAAACCACCGAACAAAGAATGTGGAATTTTGTTTAGAAAAATATAATTTCTCGTTTTGGGCTTCCCCAGTCATTGGTAACAGATAATGGCAAACAATTCAATGGAAGTGAATTCTGACAGAATTGTGCTCGTTGGGGCATAAAAAAGTATTACTCTACTCCGTATTACCCCCAGTCAAACGGACAAGTTGAAGCTGTCAATAAAATTATCAAGCATACCCTCAAGGCTAAACTTGATAATTCCAAGGGGGGAGGATGGGCTGAAGAGTTACCAGAAATATTATGGCATGTCGTACTACTTTCAGAACATCAACTGCGGAAACCCCGTTTGCCCTGGCATTTGGTACGGAAGCTGTTATACCGGCAGAAGTAAAGCTTCCGAGCCATCGGACAATGAGTTTTGGAGAGCACATTAACGACCAGGAGCTCGCCCTAAGTGCAGATCTGTTGAAAGAGAGAAGGATGGAGACCGATTTCAGGAACGCTATGTATAAAAAAAGATCAGAAAAGTTCTACAACTCTAAAGTCCGAACACGCAGGTTCAACGTAGGCGAGCTGGTTCTAAGACGAGCAATGGGGGTACCAAGTGGTGTGTTCGACCGAGTATGGGAAGGTCCATTCAGAGTAACAGAACGTTTGTTAAACGGGGCATATGATTTGGAAGACTTGAATGGAGTTCCGTTGTCCTATTCGTGGAATACGTCAAATCTGAAAAAGTATTATCAGTAACGGCGAGCACAACTGATAGTCACAGATCAAAGCGCTAGCTAGTGGGTTGTAAAAATAATAATAATAATAATAATAATAATAATAATAATAATAATCACCATTCAAATTAAGACGAAAGAGAATGAACACGAAGGATTTAACACACAAAGATTCGACACAAATTTCAGAATCTTTTAGAAGGAGTTTTGGTCAGCAGTATTAAAAGATAGAAGATACGTGTCAGAACAAGATGAGAAGCGGTGGAAACCAAAAGAATTATGTGTCAATCCTTGAATTAGAACTGGCAAAGACAAGGACAGATGTCAAAATGAGGATTTAAAGCAAGAAGGCCAACACCAACTAGCTATGTCAGCACCTGTTTGGGATAGTAGTATAAATAGGCATATTGATAGCTGAAGAAGGGGGAAGAAAAAGAGAGAAAAAGGAAAAAAAATACTGCAAACATATTAGAAGAAAATTCAGTTATCGGGAGATAGTTTGTTTGGTATACCTCCAGACGAAATTTTCGACACTCGATTCAACTATAATTTTTCTAACTCAATCATGTGTCCTGGCGCTTGCTCTAGTACGAGCTTTATACCCCGTATCGCAGTCACGAAGCAAAATATTTTCCCTTCGATTTGGGAAAGCCAATCCAAATTGGGAGAAGTATTTTCTTCTAAACAGGGTATTGTCACTTCGAGCACAGGTTGGTGCTCGTTACGGACTCAAGATGCTCGGCAGAGTCATGGTTTCCACTCCACCTTATCTACTGCTTATGTAGTAGTAAATTACTAGTCCCCTACGCATCACATAAATCTCCTCCGAGGGGGTGGGATGTCGTGGCGTGCGCACGAAACGACGCGCGAATGCTGATGCTCAGGCATCCTCCAAGGGGATAGAATGGTGCGAGCAGAGGCTTTTGCCCGCGCTTGATATAGGCGAGCAGGCGTGCTCGCCATATGCTCATGCATACAGCAGTTTGCATAATCACAACTTGTCCAGGAGGGGCAAACGCTGATGCTGCTGCTGCTCGAGCATATTACTTGAAGAAGAGTAGACAGACTGATCCGCCTCATGCTTGTCAACATCAATTCCGCGGACGAGATGAGGTCAGCTCCTGTCTATTTCAAGACGAGGTTTTTAATATAGCAAAACGATAGTCTGATGTCTATAGCTATGTGTAATAGAAACAGTCTTCTCCAAATGTAAAAGTTGTAATAGAATAGCAACGTGTTGCAAAGCATTTTTGTTTGTTAAGTTATTCTAGTTAAAGCCTATGAATGGTCGCACCTAAGTTGGACGACCCGAACAAAGACGAACGTGTAGAAGTTTATGTTCACCTAACGAAACAATTCGTACTTACAGATACCCGCAACAAAGTGAGTGATGGGTACGGGGTCGCAACTAAATAAGACGACCCGAGCAGAATAGTGATCGCAGCAAACATAAGATGATCAAGAAAGAAAGAGGGGGGATTGCACATAAGTTAACCCATCTGGTTGCAGCGAAATAAGACGACCAATCCAATCGCAACTAAATAAGACGATTAAAAAACCAAAGAAGTCAAGTTGAAATATAGGCACATATCATGTTCGATTTTATTTAGAAGATAGACGGCATAAAGTAGGAAACAAAACAAACATCATCTATTCATCAAAATTTGCCCTCCACGATCGAATCAGAGGGAACTATTCAACAGGCGAGCACAACGGAAACACAGCAAATTGTTCAGAAGGAGAAGACAAAAATTACAAATGAAGAAAAAACTAAGGGAAAAATTCACTATTCGGAGTTGGTGGCAGGGATTGTGTGAGCATTTCCTGTCTTGCGTTCTCGCCTCCATTAAGACCATTTCCAGATCCGCTCGGCTCATCAACTTGTGCATTCCGCTCGCCAAGCCCTTCACCACCGTGCTCGCTCTGCACTCCACCTCCCTGTTCATCTCGAACTTGCTCAACCTGTACGTCTGAGTGAGGTTCACTGATAGCATGACCCACTATAGCATCATCTTGATCCTCTTCTTCATCGGACACTGGGTCCTCAATTTCCACCCCAGCTGGAAGCTTGGAAAAGTCACAGAGGTCTTGCAGGTCACTCAGTGGCAAGTTGCGATCAGGAGGATTGTCAACCATATATTTCTCAAAGGCCATTCTTAGAGGGGCAATTTGCTCGGAAGAAAGAGTCTGCCTGGTTGCGCGAAGGGCGTCCGCAAAGGCGCAGATATAGGAGTAGTTGGATATCGAGTCAACATACTCTCGGGTGTGCAATTTTGAGTTTTCCAGGCCTAGGCGAGTGTTGCTTTCTTCGGCAGTAAGAAGTTGTTGAGCGAGCAGGACTTTCTCACCTTCCAATACCTCAGTGTCGGTTTTAAGCTTTCAAATTTCAATAGTTTGCTGCGCTTGGGTTTCTTTCATTCTCCGAAGATCTTCCCTTTCTTGGCGCAACACTTCTAGAGCTTGATGCAATTCCTCTCTACCTAGCCGTGTTTCTTCTTCTCTCCGACGAATCTCCACTTGAGCTGAATTCACTTCCTCTCGGGCCTTGTTCAACTCCTCCATCTTCTCCCTGAAGCTAGCGGTGAGCAGCATATACTTGGAGTTAAGAGTAGCAGTGGCCGAGAAAGCATTTTCCAAAAGTACAAGTGAACGACCCTGATGGATAAGGCCTAATCGCATTTTCTCCATTACTGAGAGGCCATTGGCAGCTTTTTCCAGATCGAATGGGGGTTTCACAGGCTCTTTGCACGTGCTCGGGCAATTTGGGAATATTGCTCATAGTGGGAGAGCAGAAATAATCCCTCAACTCTAGCAGTAGACGGGTTCTCTGAGCAGTGAACCTGTCAAACTACCTTAGCATTAGACGAGCAAAATGACCAAAACTAAAATAATAGAGTGAAGGAGAACATAAATACCTGTTCGCCCGAACAGGATCCCAACCTAAGTAAGATATGTCGTTAGGATCCCGGACTCGGGAGCTAGAAGGGCCCCCTGGCTCAGTAGGCTGTGGTGGGGGTATAGTTATGATCGTTCCGACCAAGTCAGTCTGCTCGATGGGTGAGATTGATGGAGGAACAATTATGATCGGCTCCGAGGGTGGCTTTGGAACAACGACATTGGGTGGGCTCATTTGGAGTGAAATAGCTTGATCATTTGATTGCCTTCTAGTCCTTTTTGGCGAGGGGGCCAGTGCACTCGATCCTTGCTCGCCGGATCGAGTAGTCCTTTTTTGTTTGCTCGGCTCATTGCGGGAAGCTCTGTGCGCTTCCCGTTCGGCTTGAATCCTGGCCATTTTGCTAGGTTTCCTCTTTTGAGCCATCTCAGTGTGCTCGGCTGTGCTCACAGCGATAGTAACGGCGGGGAGAGCTGGGGCAACGAAGAGAACATTATGGAATGGATTATCAAAAGCATGATACATGATCAAATAAAAAGAAAAGCTTGTTTATACCAGATGGGTTAAGGGCTTCCAAGTGATGTGGGGGCATGTACAATCCGCCTCTCTTCCTTTGATTCGCGGTGTTCAACGTCTTCACTGAGCGCTCGGAGTAGGGCTCAAGATCGATTTGCCAGATACTGCTAAAATATCCATCTTTCGTCTCCTTATCCGAAGCGGCTTGAAGTCCCGAGATAGAAGAAGCAAGTTAAAATCAGTCTTCTGAGAAAAACAAAGCAATAAGTTACTTACTCCGACAAATTCCAAAGTCAGTGGGAATGTCTAGACGAGCATTGGGTTCACATTCGGAGGCAGGGCTTTTCCAATCACCCCCAACGAACCAAAATTTCTCTTTCCAATCCGTGATCTTGTTGGGTACATCCTCGATGACTTTACACTTTGAGTTTGCCTACATGAACAACCATCCATATTCGCCTCTGGGTCGAGACAAATGAACTAATCGAGTAAGTTCTGCTGCTGTAGGATAGTACACAGGTCTCGTTTTGCCGAACAAAGTTAGGAAACTCATAATCATGTGCCACCCATTCGGCATCAACTGTGTAATGGTGATGTTCCATTCCACGAGCAAACGAGTAATAGCAGGGTGTAGGGGGAATCGAAGACTAGCCTCCATAGTGTCCAGATTCACAACAACACAAACTTTAGGGGGCTGATCTGCTCGTTCATCAGGACCGGGAGCCCAGAAAAATATATATTTTGGAGTTTCATAGTTTCGGTGCAATTGGCCGAGCATATCAACGTCAATTACACTTGAAATTTCGCTCACTGGGTACTCATTTTTAGCTCCTTTCCGATGAGGTTGTTCGGGCCATTCGAGGTCATACCGGGCACTATATTCAACATATGTTGGACTGTGGGGACGACCAGATAGAATGTCTTGAGTTGAATCCGCACCAAACTCAATGTGCTGCTCGGGTGCAGAGGAAGTACCATGTTCACCTCCAACTCTCCTGCTCGGTTCATTGGTTCTATTTAATTGGGACCCACTGACATCACGATTACCCATAACCCTAAAATTCATTCAAGATTGGGGACATTCTTCGTCAGAATCGTCTAAAAAGTCAGAATGAGCTAGGTCTTGATCTAATTCATTGATAGCCTCATCGGAATCGGATGAAAGGATGGCGAATGGTTGTCGAATTTGCCATCGAGATTTTAACCCCGAAGCGTCCACCGTCAGAACATTACCCCTGCCATGGGTAATCGGATGGTGTGACGATTAAGAAGACCCATCTTGTTTCGATTCTCCAGAATTAAACAATGAATCGATGGAATTTGAATGGGCAGACATAATGGGAATAAAATTGAGAAGAGAAGCAATTACCTGGATGGAATTTCTCGATGGAAAGAATACCCTCTTGCCGGAGATTTTTGAAAGAGGAAGGGAGAGTGAGGTGGACGAAAGAAAGAAGAAAAATGGTGGAAAATAGTATTTAAGGGGTTTTCTAACGGGGCGGATTTCTTGAAGGTTTGAAAAAATTCGATTATAACTTTTTATTAATTGAACCTCAAAATCTGTGAAACCGAGCCTTTCCATATTCACAAAAGATTATCTGTTTCGAGAAATGTGTTATGAAAACCGAAGTAATGTTTGAGATTCTCCAGAAATATTGGACAGTCGGGCCCACATGATTGATACAAAGTGACCCCACTGGGGGGTATTGTTGTGACCGGTCAAAGTAATTCAATATCTTATACAGCTGGATGAACGAGGGGATTATTAAATTATAGTTTATTTATTCAAAGTTCGTAGGGTATATGCTCGCCAGCCGAGCATGAAGTTATGCTCGCTATGATAGGCAAGTCATGGAAGCCGAGCAGAATAAGGGCATTCTGTTCGGCATTTACGAACGAACAAAACAACCCAGTTAAATACACCTGATAAGTAGCAAGCACATATCCGAATCATCTCTCCACTCCTAGTCACTTGGACAACAAGTACAAAACTTCACAACCAGGTATGTACAAGCATCAGTCAGGGAAATGATGTAGGGAAACATGGTGATACCACATAAAGTCTTGCATGCCATAAAGTCGCCAGCTCGTGCTTACTAAACCAGCACATGCTTATCCAAGTACTATAAATAGGCCCTGAAAAATCATAAAGAGGGTTCAGAAAAATTCCCAAGTACTCACACATATATTCTCCAATTCACCATCTTTCGTAGAAGGAAGTTTTCATCACGAGTAGTATTGTGTACTGTATACTTGAGCCTCGCAATATAACATCCCTGGCTTGGAATGCCCCCAGAGTAGTCATTTATTGATGAACTGGGTCAACAATTTCTTGTTCTTTATTGTAATATTGTACACATACTTATTTTGTTTGTGAGTTGTTTTAAAATTAGCCACATAGTATTCTCATTAAAAAACGACTTGCAACAGTTGCATTGTGGACATAATATTCTTAATATACAAAACAAACGACTCAAACTTAGTAATCATGAAAACCCAATTTACTTGTGGCATTGTAGGCTTGGTCATGCAAATGAGAATAGGATTGCAAGGTTAAGGAAGTTAGACTACTTAACCCCATTCGACTTTAAGTCTTATGGAAATTGTGAATTCTGTCTCAAGGGCAAGATGACCAAGAAACCCTTCTCTGGGAAAGGGGTTCGTACCAAAGAAATTCTAGATCCACAGTGATGTCTATAGACCATTGCCCACTCTATCTAGGGGTCACTTTGGCTACTTCATCACTTTTACTGGCGATTTCTCAAGATATGAATATGTGTATCTTATGAAGCACAAATCCGAGTCTTTTGAGAAATTGAAGGAGTTCAAAGCTGAAGTAGAAAAGCAACTTGGTAAGAGTATCAAGACTCTTCGATCGGATCGAGGAGGTGAATACCTTAGCCATGAGTTCATGGATTACTTAAAATTACATGGAATCCAATCACAATGGACTCCTCCCGGAACACCGCAAATGAATGGAGTGTCCGAGAGGAGAAACCGAACCTTGTTAGACATGGTAAGGTCCATGATGAGTTTTTTCTCTCTTCCGACATTCTTATGGGGATACGCGTTACAAACCTCAATTTACATTCTGGATAGGATTCCATCCAAATCAGTTGAACATACACCATATGAACTATGGTGTGGCAAGAAACCAACTTTTTCACATATCAAAACGTAGGATTGCCCCGCAATTGTGAAAAAGATGCTCACTGATAAGTTGGAATCCAAAGGTGAAAAGGGTTACCTTGTGGGATATCCTAAGGAAACGAGAGGATATTATTTCTATCTACCTGAGAAACAAACAATAATTGTTTCTAGGCAGGCCAGTTTCCTCGAAGAAGACTATGTCTTTAAGTAACAAGGCTGTAAGATGATAGAACTTGAAGAAATTCAAGAACCACAGGATAACCAATAGACTGATATCTTGTCAAAGAAACGTGACAAGGAATCAGTGGGAGGATTCAGCAGCTCTCATGGTGGAAGTTTATCACTTAGTGATCCTCTTTTAGCCAGTGGGAGCATAATTGGAGTTACATTGCCTTCGCAATAAACTCCAAGTGGGCTGAATGAGAACAACATAGTTCAAACTCCCGCCTAAGAGGCATCTGAAAGTGTTGCTCTTCAGGACTCTCCGGACATTGATGAAATCGATGCACAACAAAATTTTCACGATCAGAATGTACATCCTGCACAACCACAGCTCCGTAAGTCTACTAGGATTCGTAATCCACCCACTAGATATTATGGTTTCCTCGTAGAGGAACATGATGATGTGGAAATCTCGGATAAAGACGATCCCACAACTTACACTGAGGTAACATTAGATGTTGACTCAGAGAAGTAGCATGAAGCCATGAAATCCGAGATGGACTCGATGTACACAAACCAAGTCTGAGACTTGGTTGAATTGCCAAAAAGGGTCAAACCCATAGGTTGCAAATGGGTTTACAAACGTAAGACTGATGCAAATGGCAATGTACAAACCTACAAGGCTAGGTTGGTGGCAAAAGGTTATAGTCAACGCGAAGGCATTGACTATGATGAGACTTTCTCACCTATTGCCAAGATCAAGTCTATTCGAAATTTACTTGTTGTAGCAGCACATCTAGATTATGAGATTTGGCAGATTGATGTCAAAACAACCTTTCCTCAATGGCAACATTGATAAGGAGGTGTTTATGACTCAACCAGAAGGTTTTGTATCTAAGCCAAAGTCTAATCTTGTGTGCAAGCTCAAACGGTCCATTTATGGACTGAAGCAAGCTTCTAGGAGTTGGAATATCCAGTTTGATGAAGCAATCAAATCGTTTTACTTCATCAGGAACTCGGAAGATCCATGCATTTATCGTAAACGCAGTGGGAGAAATATTGTTTTCATAGTTGTGTTTGTCGATGACATATTGATTAGGGAAACAACATTCCTCTTATGCAGTCGGTAAAAGATTGGCTATCAAGGACCTTCATGATGAAGGATCTTGGTGAGGCCTGCTACATCTTAGGGATCAAGATCCATAGGAATAGATCCAAGAGGATGTTGGGGCTGTCACAGTCAACCTACGTAGATAAGGTGCTAAAGCGATTTGCGATGGAGAACTCTAAGAGAGGTTCCCTACCTACATGTCATGGGATAAAGCTGTCTAAGAAGGATTGTCCTTCCACAAACGCTGATATCCGGTGCATGAAGGATATACCATATGCATCTGCAATTGGCTCCATCATGTACACTATGACTTACACAAGGCCAGATGTGGCTTCGCTGTTAGCACCACTGGTAGATACCAGCATAATCCATGTGAACCTCACTGGATTGCTGTCAAGAACATTCTCAAGTACCTTAGGCATACCAAAGATTGTTTCTTGATCTACGGAGGACAGTCAGAGCTAGTGGCAACTGGCTATGCTGATGCAAGTTTCCAATCCGACTGTGATGATTACAAGTCACAGTCGGGCTATGTTTTCGTTCTCAATGGTGGGGCGGTTAGTTGGAATAGTTCCAAACAAGAGACTACCGTAGACTCAAAAACCGAAGCTGAGTACATTGCTGCGGCAGAAGCTGCCAAAGAAGTTGTCTGCATAAAACAGTTCTTAAGTGAGCTAGGGGTAGTTCCGAGTGCCAGAAGTCCAATAAAGTTGTATTGTGACAATACTGGTGCGGTTGCGCAGACTAAGGAACCGAGATCCAATAACAGAAACAAGCATGTACCGAGGCGTTCTCACTTGATAAGAGAGATAATCGCTAGAGGAGAGATAGAGTTAGAACGGTCCCCATGGAGGATAACCTGGCTGATCCTTTCACCAAGCCTTTGCGTGTTCATGTACACACTAGATATTTTGATGGTCTAGGGGTTACACATGTAGGTGATTGACTCTAGTTCAAGTGGGAGATTGTTAGTGTTAGTGTCCTAGAGACAATCCATTGTAAGGACATAATGCTCAGATAATATTCAGTATTGATTTAATATTATTGTTTATTTAATATTAAATATATAGCTTTGCAGTTATTAGAATATTATGTTTAATTGTTTGCATTTGTTCTTATTTGTGTTCCCTTAAGTCACTGCTGTCATTGAGTGTGTGAGAACTCAGATGACCTAAGCATGATTCTCAAATAGCCCCAATCGAGGATCATCAAGAATGGGATATTGATGATACAATGGAGATTGGTGTGCGATCTGCATCATACTCTTTTAGAGTGTAGTAAGATCTCACTTACTACGTGTTGGTGTATACTGTAAAGCGAACTTTTAGTAAGCTTTTGTGGATGTATATTCAATTTCCTTATTATCTGAAATAAATGGTTTTTCACATTATTGCATTCTTATAAATTGCTTATGTGTCTGCTTATCTTATATTGTAGACTATGTGGTGGGTTTGTAGTCACACAGAAGATCACATTGTCAAGTTCCTTATAAGATATAAACAGCATTCACAACTGAGATAGTTCTGGACATAACTATTGGTTTAAGTTGTAGTATAAACTTGTTGGTGGCTTGTCTTGGCCATTAGTTTATACTAGTGCGCTATGTCGTATTGAATGGGTCACAGATAAGACATGTTCTTCTATTCTGACTGTTATGGAGAACTAGAGGTCTTGGTGACGTTTGTAATTCTCAACCCTAAGTGTGGTATTTAGATATGTGGGGTGCTTGTTCACTGCTTTGATTTACTATAGGTGAGAATCTTGGTAGATCTCTCACACTTCGTATTTTGGGTAGTGACATCACTCGCATGATATCTATTTATTGTCATTGGGGCACCGTGTCCTGGACATCCAGGATGACGACGTCCCCTTGAGGAAACTCATAAAGGATTGTCGTATTAAACCCTGCAGGTGGATTTAATCCGTACGACAACAAGGTTGAGTGGTACTACTCAAGGAATAATAGATATTAATTAATTAAAGCAGTAGGAAGCTTTAATAATTAATGGACGTGTGATATCTTTAACACGGGGAATTATAAAGTCTAATAGAAGCCCTGATTCGGTTTGGGATAGGACGGGAGTGCAACATTAATTTTCTAGTGGGATGAATTAATGTTCTCGGGCCAAATTAATGTTCTGGGCTGAACATAAGAGTATTTGGGTCCGGAAGAAGCCCAAACCCTATACCTTCTAGTGGATCCCTAGTCTGGCCCACAAAAACCTATGGAGAATAAATAAAGGAGCCTGATTTCATCTACAACTCTAGTGCACGAAACTGAAAACGTAGCAGATGGGAAAAACTAGGGTTTAGGAGACGAAATAGCAGACGCCTTCTCCACGTTCGATAGATCGCTGTCCACTCGGTGTTCGAACGAGGTTGGGAGACATACTAGAAGATCTATAGTGGAATCAACGCATAGATCTGCAAGGGTAACGAATCTAAACCTTGCTTTAGACGCGTGATTAGGTTTTATATATGTTCTGTATGTTTGGCATCCAATCAATGATCCTGGTGACGGACCGCCCTCACCGGCGTGATCCATCAATTGGTATTAGAGCCTGGATTCGTGGGTTATTGGCTCTGCCTGAAACGTCTTCGTTTGTTTCTCTATCGCAACCCTTTATTGAGTTTGTAAACGTTTTTTTCCCATCAGATAAGAAGTGTGGGTAGATGTAGGCATTTTTCATAGATCTCTATAATAGGGTGCTTATTATTGTTGTAATTTGATCGCGATGGAGGTTGGAGGATAATATGGAAAATGAGCGATTAGGGTTAGGGTTATGGCCATTGGTCGGTTAAAACCATTTTGGCTATAACTTTTGACTTGGTTGTCCATTTTCCTATTATAACCATGTTTCGGAAATGTCGTGAGGTCCTCTACAAATCTCAAAGCTATGTTTCGACCGCCTTTGGCGAGAGCTAATTCAAATTCCTTGATGAAGTTTTTTGCAAGTTTAAGTCGGTGGATGAGAAATCGAGCCGTTTGCCTTGCGTGAGAGGCCGATGAGAGGCATCCATCCGCGCCCTTCATTTATCATTGTAATAGCTTATAATAGGCTGGTTTTGATAGTTTTCAAGGGGTTTCGATAGATGTGCATTTATTTATGCTTTTATTTATCGCTTCTTATTTTGTTGTGGCATGCTTGTGTTTCTTTTCATGATGTGCATTTATTTATGCTTTTATTTATCGCTTCATGTTACAAATGACTGAGTGACATAGATGTGAATTTTAATTAATTCATTGGCCTCCACAATTGGTCTTTAAGTAAGGTGTTTGTTGCTCGTGGGACCTTAGAGTCTCCCCCTAACGGATGCAGCATTCACGAGCTTACTAGTTAAGACTTCTAGTCAAAATGTTTTAATCTTTAGATGAAGTGTGTGGTCCTCCCCAATGGATGTGTCACACATGAGTTCATCAGTAAAGAATAATTCAAGATAATTGTAGGGAATTGTTTGCTAGCAACGTGTTCTCTTGATGAGCTCGTTGATTGTGAATAGTGGTTCCAACAGTTAAATTGTGGTCATCACTCAGATGTGAATTTTAATATAACTCCCCAACGGGGTCCCTATTCTAATTCACATGGTCAGTTAAGGTCCGACTGTTGATTTCGTTTCTCATAAGGATAGGTTAACGTGATATCAAAATCAAAGACTGGGTGTCTGGTTGACAAACACATACGTAAATGACCACCCTAATGTGGCTTGCGTGTGTGTTTGTTGGGCTGTTGGAGGTTGTATTAAATGTTGGTTTTGAAGGTTTCCAATATTTTATGCTTCAATTCATGTGATTTAATGCCTGCTTACATTTTATTTATTTCAGATAATTATGATGATGACACTCAACCCGCTTTCGATTATTTTAAATCAAAATAAGCTTACTGGTCCGAATTATTTGGATTGGAAAAGAAATCTGGACATTGTCCTAGTTGCAAGTGAGTACAAATTTGTGCTCAATACACCTGCTCCTGCCCCATTGGAACCCGATTCCACTGAAGAGCAAAAGGAGGCTCATAAGAAGTGGCACAAGGCTACTGAGATGACTCGTTTTACATTTTAGCCTCGATGTCAAATGTTTTACAATAGCAGCATCAAAACATGCCTAATGCCGCGGATATGATGTTGAGCCTAAAAGAGCTTTTTGGTGAGAAAGATAGGGCTGTCCGTTTTGAGGCTATGAGGAGCATTATGTCAACCTCTATGCCAGAGGGAGTGTCCGTGAGGAACCACTGTCTCAAGATGATGGAATATCTGAATGAGATAGAGGTCCTCGGAGGAGAAATCGATGGTAATACCAAGATCGATATGATCCTAAACTCGCTCCCAAATTCTTTTGAAAACTTCCGTTTAAACATGATCATGAGTAAGAAGGACTATACAATAGCCGAGCTTCTTGCGGAATTGGTTATGGCGGAGGGTCTCATGGGTAAGGGTAAGGGACCACAGGCTCATGTTTCTGTTCAAGCTGGACCTTCTTCGTCTAAGGCGGGAAGAAGAAAAAGCCTTTACAGAAAAAGGTGTTGGGAAATTAATTGCCCGGATCTATTCGGGTTGAATATTTAAATACAAATTTAATTCTAACAATTATTACTAGCATGAATTAATCCTATATTAATTCAAATAATAATTCAACAACCAATCATGCATACAAATAGTTCAGGTAAATCCTACGCATGCAAAAATACTATGGGTTTACGTAAACTAACCTCTCGGAGTGACAACCGTTGTGAAGATGGATCTCGTTCACACGAACACACCAAAAGGTCTTCTCAAATATTCCCTTGTCCTTGTTCAATAATCCGGTGGAAGGAACTCGCGAACAATTTAACAAAAGGAAAAATAAAAATTATGTTGCACCACCTTTGTGGATTTTCTAATTTTTCCAACACATGGAATTACACTTGGGGATGAAAAATTCATTCCCTATTTATAATACTAAGGGGGGGACGAAAATATTAGGGTTTTGAGTGATTGTGAAATTTCTTTGCTTCTTCTTCAAGAAACAATCTTGAAAATATCCAATATATTCTATTTCCCAAAATATCTCCCAAATAAAATCTCCTCCTCCTTATGTTATGGAATTTTCAAGAAATTCATTATAAATAGCCAAGTGGGAGATTTCTTGAATTTAATGAGATAATCTTGTATTCCAAGAATACTTATCCTCATTCCATAACAAAATTCAAAGAAAATCTTTCTCCCTCTTATATTCATAATTTTCGAAAAAAATGAAAAATTAGGCAACGATAATTTATTTTATTTTAAACACCTTTTTCAGTTATTGGACATTATCTTTGGGCTACTTGAGGGACCTTTAGGAGAATTAAGATTGGACCTTCTAATGGATCTTGAATTTCCAATATTGAGCCACAATATTATTCAAGCCCATAAATATTAATTAATCCCACTACATAATTAATATTGCGCTATCCATCTTAACACATATTACTGTTAATATGGCTCCCGGTTATTAATTCCCGTGTTTAAGATTATCTAGCCCATTTATTAAATCAAGCCACTGAAATAGCTTTCCATTAATTTATATCTTTTGTCCTTGGTCAAGGAACGGTTCAACATTATTATCCATACCGGAAACTAATTCCACTTGCAACATTTGGTATGATAAATCTTATGAACCTCCCAAGGGGGCAAATCAAACAAGCGTACTTGCATGTGACCAGTAATATTGCCCAAGATATAAAGTATTGAATCTCATTGATTCTCTACCCGTCATAAGTCAAAGCAATAGTTACTAACCACACACGATCCTATTTAAGGGACGAAGATTAAGAAATAATGAACCACTGAGGTCTAATTCTTCCTAATTCAGTGCTGGAGAATTTATCCTCCTGTAGATCCTATTCAGTGAATCAGTCATGCACTAGTGTAATCTCTTGGTCAAGACAAGCCAATCTGAGCCTTACACTTCAACCTTTCACGATGGATTGTTCATTTCCATCTAGGTCGTGAACATCGTACTTTTAGTTACAAGGGACCGTTAATTTAATCTTCTGTGATCTGGTATCACTAAATTAACTACAATGTAACACGTACTGTTTATTGACCGATTATGCAGTAAATATATGTAACATTCAATGATATTTAAAACATCGGTGATTAATAATTTATTTCAGTAAATAAGACAGAAATTCAGTTTGGTTATACAAAGTAAAAGCATACTTTCCAGTATAACCCCAACAAAAGGGTAGTGGAAGCAGTGGGAGCAAGAAAGTGGCGCCTTCTGGTGGCGTGAAAAAGCCGAAAGGCAAATGCTTCAAATGCAACAAGACAGGACACTGGAAGTCTAATTGTCCTCTCCTGAAAAAGGACAGCTCTGGTACGTCTCTTGCTCTGGTTGTTGAAACATGTTTCGTGGCTTGTTCTGCCTTTTCTTGGGTAGTAGATACAGGAGCCACTGATCATGTTTGTTATACCTTGCAGGGGTTTCTGCAGACAAGGCAACTGAGTGAGGGCGAGATTACTATCAGTGTGGGCAATGCTGCGACAGTAGCAGTGGTCGCAGTGGGAGATGTGTACTTATGTTTTTCTAATTCTGTTTTAGTATTAAAGAACGTTTTATACGTGCCGAGTTTTCGGAAGAATTTAATTTCAGTTTCGAAGTTATTTATGGATGGATGCTCAATTGTTTTTAATGACAAAGTTGTCATTATGAGAAATGACTCTTTAATTTGTTCTGGCGCGTTAGAAAATAATCTTTATACTATTACTTGTGCATACCATACTGTGACTGAAGCTCATTCATCGTCATCATCAAATAAGAGAAAAGAACCTTCTAAGTTGAATCAAACATACCTTTGGCACCTAAGGTTGGGTCATGCCAATCTGAGAAGGATTCAAAGATTGGTAAGTAGTGGGTTTTTGGAGTCTCTCCAAGTGGAACCATTCTCAGTCTGCGAATCCTGTTTGGAGGGCAAGATGACCTCGAGGCCTTTTAAGGCCAAGGGGAATAGGGCCAATGGTGTGTTGGAATTGATTCACTCTAATTTGTGTGTGCCCATGTCTGTTCAAAATAGAGGTGGTTTTGAGTATTTCGTCACTTTCATTGACGATTATTCAAGATATAGATATATCTACCTGATGCGCCACAAGTCTGAATGCTTTGGAAAGTTCAAAGAATTCAGGGCAGAAGTGGAGAACCGTCATGGTAAGAATATCAAGTCACTACGATCTGATCGTGGTGGCGAATACCTTAGCAATGAATATAGGAAACACTTACTAGAGAACGGGATTACATCCCAGCTCACTGCGCCTGGTACTCCCCAACAGAATGGCGTGGTTGAGAGAAGGAATAGGACTCTATTGGAGATGGTGAGATCGATGATAAGTTATAATTCATTACCCACCTCCTTTTGGGGATATGCCTTGGAAACAACAGCGTACCTTCTAAAGCAGTTCCAAAAACTCCAATCGAATTGTGGTCTAGGCGAAAGCCTAGTCTAAACCACATTCAGATTTGGGGTTGTCCAACACATGTGCTGAATAAGGAAGCTGATAAGTTGGCACCTAGAATTGAAGTACGGCTATTTGTATGATACCCTAAAGGAACGAAAGGTGGTTATTTTTATAGTCCTAATGATCAGAGGGTGATGGTGAGTACCAATGCCCGGTTTTTAGAGGAATACTATATGAATGAGCATAAGTCCAACAGTGAAATCATTCTAAATGAGTTGAGGGGAGACAATGGCACACCAAGTGTGCAAGAGGAAATACCACAAGAGACTGCACAACGTGGTTACTCTGATGAACCCTTGTATACATTGCCGCGTCGTAGTGGGAGGGTTGTTCGTTAACCTGATCTTTTCATATTTTTGGGAGAGTCTACGGACTTGATTCCAGATGATGAACATGATGATAACGATCCCTGGACTTACAAAGAGGCAATTCAAGACAAAGATGCAGAGTCTTGGCACAAATCTACGGATTCAGAGATTGAATCTATGGATGCTATGGAAGTGTAAGACCTAAGTGAACTTCCCCACGACAAGAAAGTCGTTGGGTGCAAGTGGGTCTACAGACGTAAGAGAGGATCTGATGGGCAGATTGTTGCTTTTAAAGCACGGTTGGTGGCAAAGGGTTTTACCCAGAAAGAAGGAATCGACTATGACGAGACCTTTTCACCAGTAGCCATGCTAAAGTCGATCCAGATTCTCTTATCCATAGTTAATCACATGAACTACGAGATTTGGCAAATGGATGTCAAGACAGCTTTCCTTAATGGAGAGTTGGATAAGGACATCTATATGCAGCAACCCGAGGGTTTTGTGAAGAAAGGCCAAGAACATATAGTCTGGAAGCTGAAAATGTCACTTTATGGGCTGAAGCAAGCTTCCAGGTCTTGTAATATTCGTTTTGATGAGGTGATCAAATCTTTTGGATTCGAACAATGTCAAAATGAAAGTTGTGTGTACAAGAAGAGTAACGGAAACGTAGTGGTATTCTTGGTACTGTACGTAGTGTTGGGGAATTAATTGCACGGATCTATTCGAGATGAATATTTAAATATAAATTTAATTCTAACAATTATTACTAGCATGAACTAATCCTATATTAATTCAAATAATAATTCAACAACAAATCATGCATATAAACAGTTCACGTAAATCCTACGCATGCGGAATAACTACGAGTTTACGTGAACTTACCTCTTGGAATGGCAATGGTCTCGTCGATGAAAACACACCAAAAGACCTTCCCAAGTATTCCCTAGTCCTTGCTCGACAATCCAGTGGAAAGGATGCTCGTGAACAATTAACAATAGGAAAAATAAACTTTGTTGCACCACCTTTGTGGATTTACAAATTTTTCCAGCACATGGAATTGTACTTAGGAATGAAAGAATCATCCCCTATTTATAGATGGGGTGGTGGTCGAAATTTTGAGGAAAAACCAATGTGGGAAAATCTTTTCTTGATCTCCAAGAAATCTTGAATATATCTCATATATTCTTTTTCTCCATCATTAAACTATTCCACAAAAATCCCACCTCATCTTGTTATGGAGTATTTTCGAAAATTAAGAGGAAAGAATCCAAGATTTGGATCTTCTTGAATTTATGAGATATACTTGTATTTCAAGAAATACATATCTTCCATAATATCTTTTCAAGAAAATCAAGAAAATCTTTCTTTCCTTTAATTATTCAAAAATTTTGAAATTTACTATATGAATAACCAAGTGGGAGATTTCTTGAATTTAATGAGATAATCTTGTATTCCAAGAATACATATCTTCATTCCATAACAAAATTCAAAGAAAATCTTTCTCCCCTTTTATCCATAATTTTCGAAAAATATGAGGAAAAAAATAAGCAACAAATTTATTTTATTTTTAAACACCTTTTTCAGTTATTGGACTTTATGTTGGGCTACTTGGGGGCCTTTAGGAGAATTAAGATTGGACCTTCCAATGGATCTTGAATTATCAATATTGAGCCACAATATTATTCAAGCCCATAAATATTAATTAATCCCACTACATAATTAATATTGCACTATCCATCTTAACCCATATTACAGTCAATATGGCTCCCGGTTATTATTTCCCGTGTTTAAGATTATCTAGCCCATTAATTAATTCAAGCCACTTAAATAGCTTTCCATTAATTAATATCTTTTGTCCTTGGTTAAGGAACGGTTCAACATTATTATGCATACCGGAAACTAGTTCCACTTGCAAGATTTGGTATGATAAATCTTATGAACCTCCCAAGGGGGCAAATCGAACAAGTGTACTTGCACACGATTCTCCGTATTAAATCTTAGCAATCGCATGTGACCAATAATATTGCCCAAGATATAAAGTATTGAATCTCGTTGATTCTCTACCCTTAATAAGTCAAAGCAATAATTACTAACCACAAGCAATCCTATTTAAGGGACGAAGATTAAGAAATAACGAACCACTGAGGTCTAATTCTTCCTAGTTCAGTGTTGAAGAATTTGTCCTCCTGTAGGTCCTATTCAGTGCATCAGTCATGCACTAGTGTAATCTCTTGGTCAAGACAAGCCAATCTGAGCCTTACACTTCAACCTTTCATGATGGATTGTTCATTTTCATCTAGGTCGTGAATGTTGTACTTTTAGTTACAAGGGACTGTTAATTTAATCTTCTGTGATCTGGTATCACTAAATTAACTACAATGTAACGCGTACTATTTATTGAACAGTTATGCAGTAAATATATGTAACATTCGATGATATTTAAAGCATCACTGATAAATAATTTATTTCAGTAAATAAGTCTGAAATTCAGTTTTTGATTATACAAAGTAAAAGCATACTTTCCAGTATAATCCCAACAATCTCCCACTTATACTCAAAGTCTGCTTTTAAGTATACTACAACATGTCTCGTTTAATACGTGACAACTAATGTCACCTACACGAACTTAATAATATCTCCCACTTATACTCAAAGCAGATTGGCAACGGTCTTGACACCCATTCCTTTCACATGTCTCTCGAATGTATTCTGAGGCAGACCCTTTGTGAATGGATCAGCTAGGTTGTCTTCTGACACGATCTTTGCCACCTCTATATCTCCTCTCTTAACGATTTCTCGTATAAGATGGTATTTCCTTTCAATGTGTTTGCTGGCCTTGTGAGCTCTTGGTTCTCTTGAATTTGCAACTGCTCCGGCATTGTCACAATAAACAGTGATTGTGCTGGGCAAATTCAGAACTACATCCAAGTCGACTAGGAAGTTCTTGAACCAAACCGCTTCTTTCGCTGCCTCGCAAGCAGCTATATATTCGACTTCCATGGTAGAATCTGCGATGCATTTTTGCTTAACGCTTCTCCTTGTCATGGCTCCTCCCCCCATGCAAAACACATTACCGGAGGTAGATTTTCTGGAATCTAAGTCTGATTGGAAATCCGAGTTCGTGTAGCCGATGGGGATTAGACTATCTGACTGATAAATCAACATTCTATCTCGAGTTCTTTTCAGATACTTCAGAATGTTTTTAACTGTCGTATAATGTACTTTCCCCGGGTTACTTTGATATCTTGCCACCATGCCAACGGAAAAGCAGATATCCAGTCTCGTGCACAACATTGCATACATAAGGCTTCCTACAGTCGAAGCATAAGGAATGCCTTTCATGTCATCTATCTCCTTTTGTGTCTTAGGGCACATTTCCTTGGATAGATGGATTCCATGTCTGAAAGGTACGAAGCCTTTCTTGGAATCCTGCATGCTGAATCGTTTCAAGACAGTGTCTATGTATGAAGCTTGCGATAAGCCTATCATCCTTTTCTTGCGATCTCGAGTGATCTTGATCCCAAGGATGTGCCCGGCTTCCCCTAAGTCCTTCATATCAAACTGTTTTGAAAGCCATGCCCTTACGTCTGATAACACCTTTACATCGTTCCCGATGATCAGAATGTCGTCTACGTATAGTACTAAGAATACCAATGCAGTTCCGACACGCTTTTTGTACACACAACTTTCGAACTCATTTTGATCAAACCCATAAGACTTTATAACATGATCAAAACATTGGTTCCAAGCTCTGGATGCTTGTTTGAGTCCGTAAATGGACTTCTTGAGCTTACAAACTAGGTGTTCTTGGCCTTTTTCAATGAAGCCTTGGGGTTGTTGCATATAGATTTCTTCATCAAGACTTCCGTTAAGGAAAGCCGTCTTGACATCCATTTGCCAGATTTCAAAGTCGAGATGCGCAGCAATCGACAAGAGAATTCGAATGGACTTGAGCATTGCTACAGGCGAAAAGGTTTCCTCATAGTCGATCCCTTCTTTCTAAGTATAACCTTTCGCCACAAGCTTTGCCTTGAAGGTTTCAACCTTCCTGTCTGGTCCTCTTTTTCTCTTGTACACCCACTTACAACTAATGGGTTTTACCCCATTAAGTGGTTCGACTAGCTCCAACACTCTGTTATGATCCATAGAACCCATTTCGGATTTCATTGTTGTTTGCCAAGAAACCGCATCCTTGTCTTGGATTGCCTCGTCATATGTCCATGGGTCTGATTTGTCTTGTCCGGGAATCAAGTCCGAGGACTCTCCTATCCCTATGAATCTCTCAGGCTATCTCACAACCCTCCCACTACGACGAGGTTCTGGTTGTGAAAGTGTGTCATTTGGTATGTCATCTTGTATAGTTGGCAATGAGGTTAGCCCTCTTAGTTCATTTAAGGTAATCTCACTTCTGGGTCTTCTTTTGTTCATGTAGTCTTCTTCCAAAAATCTAAAGTGGGTGCTTATTACCACCTTTTGATATTCGGGACCATAGAACATACACCCTTTTGTTCCCTCGGGGTATCCTACAAACAACCTTAATTCTGATCGAGGATCCAATTTTCCGGCTTCCTTGTCCAACACGTAGGCCGGACACCCCCAAATTTTCATGTGTCTCAAACTGGGCTTGCGCCCGGTCCACAATTCTTTGGGAGTTTTGGGAACTGATTTGGATGGCACCAAGTTCAGAATGTAAGCCGCTGTTTTCAAGGCATGACCCCAGAACGACTTGGGAAGATCCGCATAACACATCATTGATCTAACCATTTCTAAAAGAGTTATGTTTCTTCTCTCTGCAACCCCGTTTTGTTGAGGGGTTCCGGGTGCAGTCAGCTGGGATGCAATCCCTTCATCAGACAAGTAGTTCAAAAACTCATCGCTGAGGTACTCGCCTCCACGATTGGATCGTAGAGACTTGATACGTTTTTACCTATGATTGTCTTCTTGAGCCTTAAATTCTTTGAATTTCTCAAAGGTCTCAGATTTATGCTTCATAAAGAAAATATAACCGTACCTTGAGTAGTCATCAATAAAAGTGATGAAATACTCATAACCTCCCCTTGCTTTGGTTGACATTGGACCACATACGTCTGTCTGAACGATTTCCAACACTTCTTTGGCTCTATTCCCCTTGGCTCCGAATGCCCTCTTGGTCATTTTACCCTCCAAACATGATTCGCAGGTTAGAATTGGTTTAAATTAGAGAGACTCCAGTGAACCGTCTTTCACCAACCTTTGGATCCTCTTTGGATTAATATGTTCCAATCTTAGATGCCATAGAAGTGTTTCGTTCACGTCTGATGAACATTTTTCTTTTATCGGAAATAGTCGATGTGTTATAGGATGTGTTTCGTGAGTGGTGTGCACAATTAATTGTATAGAGATTATCTATCAATGTCCGATAACAGATACACTCATCATTTCGATAAATGATGTCATTCTTATTAGAAGAAACTAAGTGTCCATTAAAAGAATTTTAGAAACTGAAAGTGAATTCTTTCTAAAACTGGGAACATAAAGAACGTCTCTTAAAATTAAAACTCTGCCTTCAAAAGACAGGTGCACTTCTCCCACTGCTTCAGCTGCCACTCTCGTAGCATCGCCCAGTGTGATGAGGATCTCACTCCCACTAAGTTTTCGGGTCAGCTTGAACCCGTGAAGCAAACATGATCAGTGGATCCCATATCAATTACCCACGAATGAGAAGTATACGCCGCTAAACAAGTTTCAACAACTAGTGCATGAGAATTACCTTTCTTTCCGGCCCTTTTTGGGTTGGAACAGGCAAACCTCCATTGTCCTTACCGGTGTTGAAGCACTTCCTCTTTGGATTTTCCTTGACACTATAAGCATTCCTCATCTTACCATTGCCCTTGGCAACAGTTGAGTTTTATTGCTTATGACTTTTGGTTCTCTTCTTCTTCTTGCCTACCCTTGGCCTAGAAGATGAAGATGGACCACTTGCTGTTCAAATCTTGAGTTTGGTGCCGCATCAACATTTCTGCCGAGACCAAAGCTTGCAACAAATCAGCTAGCGAGGCCAAAATGCTCAAAAACTTTTGGGCAGAGAGTGAAGTACCAAATTCATCTGAGTGTCCAGATTATAATCTGCACTTAGAACCTCAAGTTTGTTCAGATGGGCCATCAGTTTTGAGGATGTTATCCCTTACGGGTTTGCCCTCCACCATTTTCAGCGACGACATCTCTCGCAAGGTGATCTGACGAGTCTCGCATTTTTGACTCGTCAGTTGGCTCATCTGATTTTGGTGTGTCAAGAATCCACTTGTGCTTTTGTGCAGTTAGGACAATTATAATTTTCCGTTTCCAATCAATATAGTTTCCATACTTATTCTATTGACTTTAAGTATAATAACAGTGGATTAAAAAGTTACGACATGCTGAACTGAAATAAATAATAATATGCATAAGCACAAATATATCACAAGGTTCGATCACATGTTTCATATTAAAATCTCAAAAAAATATGAACACGCATCAGCCAACATCTCAAAACAGTTTAAATAAGCCATGTGGGGTGGGTCATTATTTAAACACATTCAAGCAGGTTACAAACAAGAACAGTTAAAAACCTTTAATGTCCAGATTAATAGTTGGTTCCCACTTGACCAATATAAAATTGACAGGGACTTCGGGGAAGTATATGCATATCAATTTTATACCTAAGTAATAACCATGATTAAATCTGAAATTATTATTTAAGCTTTGAACGAGCCTCGTGCGGAGGATCATCGTCGCCACTAGTAATAATCCACAATCATCCATTTGGAATTTATTCATGAGAAAGCTATCTTTTGACCGTCCCGTGGGGGGAATTTCTCCAAAAGAATTCACAAATAAATAAATCATGGAGGTCAAAATTAATTCAATTTTATTATCCGGAATAAAATTGTCAATTAATTATTTAAGCATACTTAGTAATTTTCGAAAGTGAGATTTTTCAAAACATTTTCTCATGCATCGCAAATTCAAACACAATTTAAATAAGCATAAAATAATGCATAAACATCAAAACAAAAAATTAAACATATTGGGCACATTTATCCAATTGTCATGGTTAATTTTTGTCATGTCTTGATCTTGAGAAATCGTCTTCATAGCCTTCATTGTTAGTATCGAAAAGTGCCCACCTAGTACTCCCCTTGTCAAGCCATGTCCTCGACCCATTTCATGGTCGAAGTGCCCACCCTAGTACTCCCGGCCCGCGGTCACGTCGTCCGTCGTCTTAAAATCCGGAGTGATGTCGTCTTCGGTGTAGCTCTCGGAAGGATCTCGGCGTCGCGCATGCGCCGCCCATCTCGGGGAGAGCCATGCATCGCCGCCCGGAAATCGCCGCCCGCCTACTCCCGCCCTTTGCATCCGTGCGCCCAATGTCTGCCCTGCAGTCGCCCGCGTCGCCCTGTGCCGCCCTCGGCGATGTCCCGCCTTGGCACTATATGTCGTCAATGCGTCGCCATACTGATCGATCCGCGCCTTCGGCCTCTTAATTTCGCCCATTCGCCCGTCTGGCGCATGCGCGACCGGATCCAGCGTCGTCAGCGTGCCTCCCTTGGCACATTTCGCGCGACGCACGCTGCCTATGCCCGGTTCCGAATCCCGTCTTTTAATTCTTCGTCTTCATCTTGGCTCACGATCCGGTTACAATATATTTACAAAATAAATAAACCTAGATCTAGACTAGTCTATTACATTGATCAAATCAAACAAATTTTAATCTACTCGTGGATTTTCTCACGAGGCAAAACTGAATTCGAACGAATCGAATTAAAAACCACAATTTATATGCATGCATAAATAAACACATTAAATTCCATAACAATTGGATACCTGCAAAAAAGATCTAGCAATTCTACTATCTAATTACAAATTTAATGAAAACGAATTAAATTACAATTTAAAATTCAGAGCCCGAAACCGAGGCTCTGATACCAGTTGTTGGGGAATTAATTGCACGGATCTATTCGGGATGAATATTTAAATACAAATTTAATTCTAACAATTATTACTAGCATGAATTAATCATATATTAATTCAAATAATAATTCAACAACAAATCATGCATATAAACAGTTCACGTAAATCCTACGCATGCGGAATTACTACGAGTTTACGTGAACTTATCTCTTGGAATGGCAATGGTCTTGTCGATGAAAACACACCAAAAGACCTTTCCAAGTATTCCCTAGTCCTTGCTCGACAATCCGGTGGAAAGGATGCTCGCGAACAATTAACAAAAGGAAAAATAAACTTTGTTGCACCACCTTTGTGGATTTACTAATTTTTCCAGCACATGGAATTGTACGTAGGAATGAAAGAATCATCCCCTATTTATAGATGGGGTGGTGGTCAAAATTTTTAGGAAAAACCAATGTGGGAAAATCTTTTCTTGATCTCCAAGAAATCTTGAATATATCTCATATATTCTTTTTCTCCATCATTAAAATATTCCACAAAAATCCCACCTCATCTTGTTATGGAGTATTTTCGAAAATTAAGAGGAAAGAATCCAAGATTTGGATCTTCTTGAATTTATGAGATATACTTGTATTTCAAGAAATACATATCTTCCATAATATCTTTTCAAGAAAATCAAGAAAATTTTTCTTTCCTTTAATTATTCAAAAAATTTGAAATTTACTATATGAATAACCAAGTGGGAGATTTCTTGAATTTAATGAGATAATCTTATATTCCAAGAATACATATCTTCATTCCATAACAAAATTCAAAGAAAATCTTTCTCCCCTTTTTAACCATAATTTTCGAAAATTTGAGGAAAAAATAAGCAACAAATTTATTTTATTTTTAAACGCCTTTTTCAGTTATTGGACTTTATGTTGGGCTACTTGGTGGGCCTTTAGAAGAATTAAGATTGGACCTTCCAATGGATCTTGAATTATCAATATTGAGCCACAATATTATTCAAGCCCATAAATATTAATTAATCCCACTACATAATTAATATTGCACTATCCATCTTAACCCATATTACAGTCAATATGGCTCCTGGTTATTATTTCCCGTGTTTAAGATTATCTAGCCCATTAATTAATTCAAGCCACTGAAATAGCTTTCCATTAATTAATATCTTTTGTCCTTGGTTAAGGAACGATTCAACATTATTATCCATACCGGAAACTAGTTCCACTTGCAAGATTTGGTATGATAAATCTTATGAACCTCCCAAGGGGAAAAATGAACAAGTGTACTTGCACACGATTCTCCGTATTAAATCTTAGCAATCGAATGTGACCAATAATATTGCCCAAGATATAAAGTATTGAATCTCGTTGATTCTCTACCCGTAATAAGTCAAAGCAATAATTACTAACCACACGCGATCCTATTTAAGGGACGAATATTAAGAAATAACGAACCACTGAGGTCTAATTCTTCCTAGTTCAGTGCTGAAGAATTTGTCCTCTTGTAGGTCCTATTCAGTGCATCAGTCATGCACTAGTGTAATCTCTTGGTCAAGACAAGCCAATCTGAGCCTTACACTTCAACCTTTCACGATGGATTGTTCATTTCCATCTAGGTCGTGAATGTTGTACTTTTAGTTACAAGGGACTGTTAATTTAATCTTCTGTGATCTGGTATCACTAAATTAACTACAATGTAACGCGTACTATTTATTGAACAGTTATGCAGTAAATATATGTAACATTCGATGATATTTAAAGCATCAGTGATAAACAATTTATTTCAGTAAATAAGTCTGAAATTCAATTTTTGATTATACAAAGTAAAAGCATACTTTCCAGTATAATCCCAACACATAGATGATATTCTTCTTATTGGCAACAATGTGAAAGTATTATCAGACGTAAAGGTGTGGCTTTTAGAGCAGTTTCAAATGAAGGATATGGGAGAAGCATCTTACATTCTTGGTATTAAGGTCATTCGTGATCGAAAAAAGAGAATGTTGTGTTTATCTCAAGCGTCTTACATTGATACTGTGGTTGCTCATTTAAGCATGCAAAACTCCAAGAAGGGCTTACTACCTTTCATACATGGAGTTCCCCTATCTAAGGATATGTGTCCTGAGACACAGAAGGAGATAGAGGAAATGGCTAAGGTTCCTTATGCATCAGCTGTAGGAAGCCTTATGTATGCAATGCTGTGTACGAGGCCTGATATTTGCTATGCAGTTGGCATGGTAGCGAGATATCAGTCTAACCCTGGTCAAGGGCATTGGATAGCTGTCAAGCACATTCTCAAGTACTTGAAAAGGACTCGAGATTATGAGCTGGTATACCTGTCAGACAGCATGATTCCTTTGGGTTATAACAATTCAGATTTCCAAGTTGATCGAGATGAACGGAAGTCTACCTCGGGTTATGTGTTTATGCTGGGAGGCGGAGCCATATCTTGGAGAAGTGTAAAGCAGAAATGCATTGCGGACTCCACTATGGAAGCCGAGTACGTAGCTGCCTCAGAAGCTGCTAAGGAGGCTGTCTGGCTAAGTAGTTTCTTACTGGACTTAGGGGTTTCTAAGAGTATGCCGAGGTGTATCACCATTTATTGTGATAACGCGGGTGCAGTGGTAAACTCGAAAAAACCTAGAGCAGACAAAGTTAGTAAACACATAGGTGGAAGTACCACATTATACGAGACATCGTAAATCGAGGAGACGTGGATGTGGCTAAGATTTCATCGTTGGACAACTTGGCTGATCCTTTCACAAAGACTCTGGCAATAAAAGTCTTTGAGAAACATGTAGAGGGTCTTGGTTTACGATGTATTACAACTAGACTTTAGTATAAGTGGGAGAATTGTTATGGCTTCATGTGTATACTAAAATTTTAGCTTTAGTATAAGTGAAAAGTTGTTGGTGTATACTGTAAAGCGAACTTTTAGTGAGATTTTGTGGATGTATATTCAGTTTCCTTATTATCTGAAATAAATGGTTTTTCACATTATTGCATTCTTATAAATTGCTTATGTGTCTGCTTATCTTATATTGTAGACTATGTGGTGGGTTTGTAGTCACACAGAAGATCACATTGTCAAGTTCCTTATAAGATATAAACAGTATTCACAATTGAGATAGTTCTAGACATAACTATTTGTTTAAGTTGTAGTATAAACTTGTTGGTGGCTTGTCTTAGCCATTAGTTTATACTAGTGCGCTATGTCGTATTGAATGGGTCACAAATAAGACATGTTCTTCTATTCTGACTGTTATGGAGAACTAGAGGTCTTGGTGACTTTTGTAATTCTCAACCCTAAGTGTGGTATTTAGATATGTGGGGTGCTTGTTCACTGCTTTGATTTACTATAGGTGAGAATCTTGGTAGATCTCTCACACTTCGTATTTTGGGTAGTGACATCGCTCGCATAATATCTATTTATTATCATTGGGGCACCGTGTCCTAGACATCCATGATGATGACATCCCCTTGAGGAAACTCATAAAGGATTATCGTATTAAACCCTGCAGGTGGATTTAATCCGTACGACAACAAGGTTGAGTGGTACTACTCAAGGAATAATAGATATTAATTAATTAAAGCAGTCGGAAGCTTTAATAATTAATGGACGTGCGATATCTTTAACACGGGGAATTATAAAGTCTAATAGAAGCCCTGATTCGGTTCGGGATAGGACGGGAGTGCAACATTAATTTTCTAGTGGGATGAATTAATGTTCTTTGGGCCAAATTAATGTTCTGGGCTGAACATAAGAGTATTTGGGTCCGGAAGAAGCCCAAACCCTATACCTTCTAGTGGATCCCTAGTCTGGCCCACGAAAACCTATGGAGTATAAATAAAGGAGCCTAATTTCGTCTATAACCCTAGTGCACGAAACTGAAAACGTAGCAGCCGGGAAAAACTAGGGTTTAGGAGATGAAATAGCAGACGCCTTCTCCACGTTCGATTGATCGCTGTCCACTCGGTGTTCGAACGAGGTTGGGAGACAGACTAGAAGATCTATAGTGGAATCAACGCATCGATCTTCAAGGGTAACGAATCTAAACCTTGCTTTAGACGCATGATTAGGTTTTATATATATTCTGTATGTTTGGCATCCAATCAACAATCCTGGTGACGGACCGCCCTCACCGGCGTGATCCATCACTACGAGATACTAGGTATCTCATGATGGATGCACAAATACCTTAGAGGGTATTGGTATACCCATCCGAGAAACCGTTTGATGTAGTTCCACTATATGTGTCTACGGGTGTCTCGATTAGTGGGAGCGATGTGATACTCTTTTGACTTGAGGTCAATAGGCACGACATGTGTGGAGTGATGAACTTTGACCATGACCGACGCTTGCACCCTTCCATGGGTAGATATGGCTTGGATTGGGTTCATCACGAAGTGCATGTGCGTGGTAGTTGAGCCAAGAAAATGATTCATTCCTCAAAGTGGATTTAGAGAGAATACTCATCTTCTCATCATAATTGGATCAAAGTCATTGACCAAAGCACGTCAACTTTGACTTTGTGGCCAAGTGTGACATATGTGATCAATTAGTGATTAGAGATAAATTGATTAAGTTATTTGAATAGACACTTCATCATGTTCAAGACTAATCGAATATTCGTGAATGAAAGGAGGAAATCGTAATAGTCCATGTTTCAGTTACAGGTAGTTGCACGTTTCTCGCAACGTACCTCATATATTGAGAATGTCTGATTTATTGTCTAGGGTTCAATTAAGACCGTTAGTTTGACTAATCGCTCGATATATGAGGGCATATGGGTCACACAACAAGTAGTTCCCTTTTACGGATTATAGTTGGTTGATTAAATGTTAAATTGGATTTAATATTTAATTTATGGAGAAGTAATTAATAATAATTAATTCCAAATTAATTAATAATAAATAATTAATAATAGATTAATTTGGAATTAATTATTATTAATTTTTAATTAAATTGGATTTAATTAAATAAGTATTCCCAATAATAATATTTGGAATATTATTGTAGGATTTAATATATATGGAAACAAATCGTAGAGATTTGTCATATATGGAATTTAAATCCGTAGAGATTTATATTTAGGGAATTAAATTAAAAGGGTTTAATTTAATTAAAGATTAGGGATTTTATTTCCCAAATTGGGCTAGCTTAGGTTTTAAGCTGGGTCTCCCTATATATACAAGCTTTTGGGAATTCACAAATAACGTTACTTCATATTTTCTCCGTAAGATCTAGAGTTTGGATTTTCCTAGCAAATTCGTCTCGGGATTCAACACTGGCAAATTCGTGCAAGTCCGTGATTGGGGATTACGTGGATACTGTAGTTGAGAAATCTACTATCGAGTCACTGTAAGAATTCTTTTTATGATTATTGTAATCTATATGCAACTAACTGTTCATTGTTGGTGAACTTTAATTTTCGCTGTGCATGTATTACGTGTTTACGTGCCTCTATAATCCAACAGATACCAGATCACAGAAGATCACATTAACAAATCCTTGTAAATAAGTACAAAATTCACAACCTAAATGGAAATGAACAATGCATCGTGAAAGGTTGAAGTGTAAGGCTCAGATTGACTTGTCTTGACCAAGAGATTACACTAGTGCATGATGATGCGCTGTGTTGGGATTATACTGGAAAGTATGCTTTTACTTTGTATAATCAAAACTGAATTTTTGACTTATTCACTGAAATAAATTGTTTATCACTGATGCTTTAAATATCATCGAATGTTACATATATTTACTGCATAACTGTTCAATAAATAGTATGTGTTACATTGTAGTTAATTTAGTGATACCAGATCACATAAGATTAAATTAACAGTCCCTTGTAACTAAAAGTACACTATTCACGACCTAGATGGAAATGAACAATCCATCGTGAAAGGTTGAAGTGTAAGGCTCGGATTGGCTTGTCTTGACCAAGAGATTACACTAGTGCATGTCTGATGCACTGAATAGGACCTACAGGAGGACAAACTCTTCAGAACTGAACAAGGAAGAATTAGACCTCAGTGGTTCGTTATTTCTTAATCTTCGTTCCTTAAACAGGATCATGTGTGGTTGGTAACTATTGCTTTGACTTATCATGGGTAGAGAATCAACGAGATTCAATACTTTTTATCTTGGGCAATATTATTGGTCACATGTGGTTGCTAAGATTTATTACAGAGAATCGTGTGCAAGTACGCTTGTTCGATTTGCCCCCTTGGGAGGTTCATAAGCTTTATCATACCAAATCTTGCAAGTGGAACTAGTTTCCGGTATGGATAATAATGTTGAACTGTTCCTTAACCAAGGACAAAAGATATTAATTAACGGAAAGTTATTTCAGTGGCTTGAATTAATTAATGGGCCAGAAAATCTTAAACACGGGAAATAATAACCGGGAGCCATATTGACTGTAATATGGGTTAAGATGGATAGTGCAATATTAATTATGTAGTGGGATTAATTAATATTTATGGGCTTGAATAATATTGTGGCTCAATATTGATAATTCAAGATCCATTGGAAGATCCAATCTTAATTCTCCTAAAGGCCCCCTAAGTAGCCCAACATATAGTCCAATAACTGAAAAAAGTGTTTAAAATAAAATAAATATTGTTGCTTATTTTTCCTCATAATTTTCGAAACTTATGGATAAAAGGGGAGAAAGATTTTCTTTGAATTTTGTTATGGAATGAAGATATGTATTCTTGGAATACAAGATTATCTCATTAAATTCAAGAGATCTCCCACTTGGTTATCCATAGAGAAATTTTTGAAATTTTTGATAATTAAGGGAAAGGAAGATTTTCTTGATTTTCTTGAAAATATATTATGGAAGATATGTATTTCTTGAAATACAAGAATATCTCATAAAATCAAGAAGATCCAAATCTTGGATTCTTGCCCTATAATTTTCGAAAATATTCCATAACAATGAGTAGGTGGGATTTTGTGGAATATTATAATTATGGGAAAAAGAATATAGGAGATATATTCAAGATTTCTTGGAGATCAAGAAAAGATTTTCCCACATTGTTTTTGCCCCAAAATTTCGACCACCACTACTCTATAAATAGGGGATGATTCTTTCATTCCCAAGTACAATTCCATGTGCTGGAAAAATTAGTAAATCCACAAAGGTGGTGCAACAAAGTTTATTTTCCTTTTGTTAATTGTTCGCAAGCGTCCTACCACTGGATAGTCGAGCAAGAATTAAGGGAATACTTGGGAAGTTCTTTTGGTGTGTCTAATCAACAAGACCATTTCCGTCCCAAGAGGTATGTTCACGTAAACTCGTAGAATTTCCGCATGCGTAGGATTTACGTGAATTGATTATATGCATGATTTGTTGTTGGATTATTATTTGAATTAATATAGGATTAATTCATGCTAATAATAATTATAAGAATTAAATTTGTATTTAAATATTCATCCCGAATAGATCTGTGCAACTTATTCCCCAACAACTGGTATCAGAGCCACGGTTTCGGGCTCTGAATTTTAAATTGTAATTTAATTCGTTGTCATTAAATTTGAAATTGGATAGTAGAATTGCTAGATCTTTTTTGCAGGTATCCAATTTTCATGGAATTTAATGTGTTTATTTATGCATGCATATAAATTGTGGTTTTTAATTCGATTCGTTCGGATTCGTTTTGCCTCGTGAGAAAATCCACGAGTAGATTTGGATTTGTTTGATTTGATCAATGTAATAGACTAGTCTAGATCTAGTTTTATTTATTTTTTTTAAATAAATTGTAACCGGACGAAAACGGAGGCGAGACGGGGAAGAATTAAAGGATAAAAAATCGTAACCGGGCGAGCGGCGGCGTCGCGCGATACGCGCAAGCAGGAGGCACTTCACGACGCTGGACGCAGGCAGCACGGGGACGGGACGAGCACGCTACGAGGGTCGCACAAGACGGGCGGGCGATAGGCGCAAGAGGCGCCGTGCGGCTGTGGTTGACCGAGGGTGGGCGAGGGCGAAAAGTTGGCGAGGCCAGGAGGCGCTGCAGATGCATCGCGGTACGCATGCCGCCGCCGAGGCCGACGCCGCGGTCGCCGAGGTCTCCGGCAAGGGCTTTTGGCGATGTCTATTGTGCAAGCGCACACACGGACGCTTGAGCTTCGGCCAAGGGGCCGCGGCGGATCTTGGCGTGCATCCCGGCTGCGAGCTACTTGGCGTGGCATTTTGAGACGGAGTTCTTTTCGAGACGATCGAGTGGGAGAAATTCAAGACGGCGTTTCTTCAAAATCAAGCCAAGAAAAATCAAACCATGACAATTGGATAATTTGTGCCCAATATGTTTATTTTTCCGCTTTGCTTGATTTATTATTGTGTTATCTTATGCTTTATTTAATTTGTTTAAATGTGTTTGCATGAGAGTTGCCCAATGAAAAATCTCACCTTCAAAATTACTAAGTATGTTTAAATAATTAATTGACAATTTTATTCCGAAAAATAAAATTGAATTAATTTTGACCTCCATGATTTATTTATTTGTGAATTCTTTTGGAGAAATTCCCCCCACGGGACTGTCAAAAGTTAGATTTCACATGAATGAATTCCAAATGGATGATTGTGGATTATTACTAGAGGCGATGATTACCCTCCCCACGAGGCTCGCTCAAAGCAAAATAATAATCATGTATTTAATCATGGTTATTACTTAGGTATAAAAGTGATATGCATATACTTCCCCGAAGTCCCTGTCAATTTTATATTGGTCAAGTGGGAGCCAACTATTAATCTGGATATTAAAGGTTTGTAACTGTTCTTGTTTGTAACCTGCTTAAATGTGTTTAAATAATGACCTACCCCACGTGGCTTATTTAAACTGTTTTGAGATGTTGGCTGATGCATGTTCATATTTTTTTGAGATTATAATATGATGCATGTGATCGAACCTTGTGATATATTTGTGCTTATGCATATTATTGTTTATTTCAGTTCATCATGTTGCAACCTTTTAATCCACTGTTCAATATACTTAAAGACAATTTGCTTACTGGTGAAAACTTTGTTGATTGGAGTCGTAAACTTACTATTGTCCTCACTGCACAAAGCCATAACTGGGTTCTCACTACACCTAAACCGGAAAAGCCAAAAGATGAGTCCACTAAAACGGTTAAGAAAGAGTATGCTGACTGGGAGCGTTCCAACGAAATGGCAAAGTGTACCATCTTGGCTTCTACGCCAGATGTGTTGCAACACCAACACCAGAACGTTGAGACCGCTGCAGACATCATGACTAGTCTTAAAGCGATGTTTCAACATCAGAACCGTGTGGCTCGTCAGATCACCATGAGGGACTTGCTCTCTATGAAAATGGTGGAGGGAACGCCCGTAAGGGAGCACGTTCTCCAAATGATGGCTCACCTTAATAAACTTGAGGTACTTGGCGCTGAATACGACATCGAGACCCAAATCGATTTCGTGCTCCACTCTCTGCCGAAAAGTTTTGAACAGTTCAGGCTGAACTACCAGATGAATAATTAGAAGTTCTCGATGCCTGATCTGTTGCAAGCTTTAGTCTAGGCGGAGGCGATATTGGGGTAAAAGAGCCAAGCCTTGGTGACAAATGGACCCTCTTCTTCTTCTAGGCCAAGGGGTGGTAAGAACAAGAAGAAGGACAAAAGCCACAAGCAAGTGAACTCAAATGTTGCCAATGGCAAAGAAAAGGTGAAGAAGGGTGGAGGAGTGAGTAAACCAGCTAAGGGGAAGTGCTTCAACTGCGGTGAAAAAGGACATTGGAGGTCAGCCTATTCCAAACCCAAAAGGAATGGAAAGAAAGGTAATTCTCACGCACTACGTATGCCTCCCATTTATGGGTGGTGGATACGGGATCCACTGATCATGTTTGTTTCACTTTACAGGGGTTCAAGCGGACCCGACAACTTAGTGGGAGTTAGATCCTCATCACACTGGGCGATGCTACGAGAGTGGCAGCTGAAGCAGTGGGAGAAGTGCACTTGTCTTTTGAAGACAAAGTTTTAATTTTAAGAGATGTTCTTTACGTTCCAAATTTTATAAAGAATTTAATTTCAGTTTCTAAACTTTTTCTTGATGGATATTCGTTTACTTTTAATAAAGTTGTTACCATTTCTCTTTTCGATAAATTTATCTGTCATGGAACGTTGTCGAATAATCTCTATACAATTAACAGTGCACACCACTCACGAAATGCATCCTATAACACATCAACTGTTTCCGAGAAAAGAAAACGTTCATCAGACGTGAACGAGACACTTCTATGGCATCTAAGATTGGGACATATAAATCCAAAGAGGATCCAAAGATTGGTGAAAGACGGTTCACTGGAGTTTCTCCAAGTTGAACCAATTCCAACCTGCGAATCATGTTTGGAGGGTAAAATGACCAAGAGGGCATTTGGAGCCAAGGGGAATAGAGCCAAATAAGTGTTAGAAATCGTTCACACAGATGTATGTGGTCCAATGTCAATCAAAGGAAGAGGAGGTTGTGAGTATTTCATCACTTTTATTGATGACTACTCAAGGTACGGTTACATTTTCCTTATGAAGCATAAACCTGAGACCTTTGAGAAATTCATAGAATTTAAGGCTCAAGCAGAGAATCATAGAGAAAAATGTATCAAGTCTCTACGATCCGATCGTGGAGGCGAATACCTCAGCGATGAGTTTTTGAACTACTTGTCTGATGAAGGGATTGCATCCCAGCTAACTGCACTCGGAACCCCTCAACAAAACGGGGTTGCAGAGCGAAGAAACTGAACTCTTTTGGAAATGGTTAGATCTATGATGAGTTATGCGGATCTTCCCAAGTCGTTCTGGGGTCATGCCTTGGAAACAGCAGCCTACATTCTGAACTTGGTGCCATCTAAATCGGTTCCCAAAACTCCCAAAGAATTGTGGATCGGGCGCAAGCCTAGTTTGAGACACATGAGAATTTGGGGGTGTCCGGCCTACGTGTTGGACAAGGAAGCCGGTAAATTGGATCCTCGATCAGAATTAAGGTTGTTTGTGGGATACCCCGAGGGAACAAAAGGGTGTATGTTCTATGGTCTCGAAGATCAAAAGGTGGTAATAAGCACCCACTTTAAATTTTTGGAAGAAGTCTATATTAACGAAAGAAAACCCAGAAGTGAGATTACCTTAAATGAGCTAAGGGGGCTAACCTCAATGCCAACTGTACAAGATGACATACCAAACGACACACTTACACAACCAGAACCTCGTCGTAGTGGGAGGGTTGTGAAACAGCCCGAGAGATTCATGGGAATAGGAGAGTCCTCGGACTTGATTCCCGGACAAAACGAATCAGACCCATGGACATATGACGGGGCAATCCAAGACAAGGATGCAGATTCTTGGTAAACAACAATGAAAGCTGAAATGGGTTCTATGTATCATAACAGAGTGTGGGAGCTAGTCGAACCACTTAATGGGGTTAAACCCATTGGTTGCAAGTGGGTGTATAAGAGAAAAAGAGGACCGGACAAGAAGGTGGAAACCTTCAAGGCAAGACTCGTGGCGAAATGTTATACTCAGAAAGAAGGGATCGATTATGAGGAAACTTTTTCGCCCGTACCCATGCTTAAGTCCATCCAAATTCTCTTATCGATTGCTGCGCATCTCGAATTTGAAATCTGGCAAATGGATGTCAAAACAGCTTTCCTTAACGGAAGTCTTGATGAAGAGATCTATATGCAACAACCCCAAGACTTCATTAAAAAAGGCCAAGAACACCTAGTTTGTAAGCTCGTGAAGTCCATTTACGGACTCAAACAGGCATCCAGAGCTTGGAACCAATGTTTTGATCATGTTATAAAGTCTTATGGGTTTGATCAAAACGAGTTCGAAAGTTGTGTGTACAAAAAGCGTGTCGGAACTGCATTGGTATTCTTAGTACTATACGTAGATGACATTCTGATCATCGGGAACGATGTAAAGGTGTTATCAGACGTAAGGGCATGACTTTCAAAACAGTTTGATATGAAGGACTTAGGGGAAGCCGCACACATCCTTGGGATCAAGATCACTCGAGATCGCAAGAAAATGATGATAGGCTTATCGTAAGCTTCATTCATAGACACTGTCTTGAAACGATTCAGCATGCAGGATTCCAAGAAAGGTTTCGTACCTTTCAGACATGGAATCCATCTATCCAAGAAAATGTGCCCTAAGACGCAAAAGGAGATAGATGACATGAGAGGCATTCCATATGCTTCGGCTGTTGGAAGCCTTATGTATGCAATGCTGTGTACGAGACCGGATATCTGCTTTGCCGTTGGCATGGTGGCAAGATATCAAAGTAACTTTGGGAAAGAACATTGGACAGAAGTTAAAAACATTCTGAAGTATCTGAAAAGAACTCGGGATAGAATGTTAATTTATCAGTCAGATAGTCTAATCCCCATCAGCTACACGGACTCGGATTTCCAATCAGACATAGACTCCAGAAAATCTAACTCCGGTAGTGTGTTTTGCATGGGGGGAGGAGCCTTGACATGGAGAAGCGTCAAGCAGAAATGCGTTGCAGATTCTACCATGGAAGCCGAATATGTATCTACTTGCGAGGCAGCGAAAAAAGCGGTTTGGCTCAAGAACTTCCTAGTGGATTTGAATGTAGTTCCGAATTTGCCCAGCAGAATCACTGTTTATTGTGACAATGCCGGAGCAGTTGCAAATTCAAGGGAACCAAGAGCCCACAAAGCCAGCAAACACATTGAAAGGACATACCATCTTATACGAGATATCGTTAAGAGAGGAGATATAGATGTGGCAAAGATATCGTCAGAAGACAACCTAGCGTATCCATTCATAAAGGGTCCGCCTCAATACATTCGAGACATGTGGAAGGAATGGGTGTCAAGACCGTTGCTAATCTGCTTTGAGTATAAGTGGGAGAAATTATTAGGTTCGTGTAGGTGACATTAGATGTCACGTGACAGGAACTACACGAGACATGTTGTAGTATACTTAAAAGCGGACTTTGAGTATAAGTGGGAGATTGTTGGGATTATACTAGAAAGTATGCTTTTTACTTTGTATAATCAAAACCTGAATTTGGACTTATTCATTTGAAATAAATTGTTTATCATTTGATGCTTTAAATATCATAGAATGTTACATATATTTCTTTGCATAATCTGTTCAATAAATAGTACGTGTTACATTGTAGTTAATTTAGTGATACCGCATCACGAAAAGATTAAATTAATAATCCCTTTGTAACTAAAAAAGTACACCATTCACGACCTTGATGAAAATGAACAATCCATCGTGAAAGGTTGAAGTGTAAGGCTCGGATTGGCTTGTCTTGACCAAGAGATTACACTAGTGCATGACTGATGCACTGAATAGGACCTACAGGAGGACAAACTCTTCAGAACTGAACAAGGAAGGATTAGACCTCAGTGGTTCGTTATTTCTTAATCTTCTTTCCTTAAATAGGATCACGTGTGGTTGGTAACTATTGCTTTGACTTATCATGGGTAGAGAATCAACGAGATTCAATACTTTTTATCTTGGGCAATATTATTGGTCACATGTGATTGCTAAGATTTAATACGGAGCATCGTGTGCAAGTGCCCTTGTTCGATTTGCCCCCTTGGGAGGTTCATAAGCTTTATCACACCAAATCTTGCAAGTGGAACTAGTTTCCGGTATGGATAATAATGTTGAACCGTTCCTTAACCAAGGACAAAAGATATTAATTAACGGAAAGCTATTTCAGTGGCTTGAATTAATTAATGGACTAGATAATCTTAAACACGAGAAATAATAACTAGGAGCCATATTGACTGTAATATGGGTTAAGATGGATAGTGCAATATTAATTATGTAGAGGGATTAATTAATATTTATGGGCTTGAATAATATTGTGGCTCAATATTGATAATTCAAGATCCATTGGAAGGTCCAATCTTAATTCTCCTAAAGGCCCCCTAAGTAGCCTAACATATAGTCAAATAACTGAAAAATGTGTTTAAAATAAAATAAATATTGTTGCTTATTTTTCCTCATAATTTTCGAAACTTATGGATAAAAGGGGAGAAAGATTTTCTTTGAATTTTGTTATGGAATGAAGATATGTATTCTTGGAATACAAGATTATCTCATTAAATTCAAGAAATCTCCCACTTGGTTATCCATAGAGCAATTTTCGAAATTTTTGATAATTAAGGGAAAGGATGATTTTCTTGATTTTCTTGAAAAGATATTATGGAAGATATGTATTTCTTGAAATACAAGAATATCTCATAAAATCAAGAAGATCCAAATCTTGGATTCTTGCCCTATAATTTTCGAAAATATTCCATAACAAAGAGTAGGTGGGATTTTGTGGAATATTATAATTATGGAAAAAAGAATATAGGAGATATATTCAAGATTTCTTGGAGATCAAGAAAAGATTTTCCCACATTGTTTTTGCCCCAAAATTCCGACCACCACTACTCTATAAATAGGGGATGATTCTTTCATTCCCAAGTACAATTCCATGTGCTGAAAAAATTAATAAATCCACAAAGGTGGTGCAACAAAGTTTATTTTCCTTTTGTTAATTGTTCGTAAGCGTCCTACCACCGGATAGTCGAGCAAGGATTAAGGGAATACTTGGGAAGTTCTTTTGGTGTGTCTAATCAACAAGACCATTGCCGTCCCAAGAGGTATGTTCACTTAAACTCGTAGAATTTCCGCATGCGTAGGATTTACGTGAATTGATTATATGCATGATTTGTTGTTGGATTATTATTTGAATTAATATAGGATTAATTCATGCTAGTAATAATTATAAGAATTAAATTTGTATTTAAATATTCATTCCGAATAGATCCGTGCAACTTATTCCCCAACAGCGTTGAATAGGACCTACAGCGAGGATGAATTTTTCAGTACTGAACATGGAAGAATTAGACCTCAGTGGTTCGTTATTTCTTAATCTCCGTTCCTTAAATAAGATCGTGTGAAATCATTAACTATTGCTTTGACTTATGTTAGGTAGAGAGTCATTGTGACTCGATACTTTATATCTTGGGCAATATTATTAGTTACACGACGATTGCTAAGATTTAATACGGTGAATCGTGTGCAAGTACATCTTGCGTGATTTGTCCCCTTGGGAGGCTCAGAAGATTTATCATACCAAATCTTGCAAGTGGAATTAATTTCCGGTATGAATATTAATGTTGAGCCATTCTTAAACCAAGGATAAAAGATACTCCCTCCATCCACCAAAACTGTGTTCATTTCGTTTTGATATGTTGTACGGAAATGTAAATTAAGTATGTTCATGGACACAATTTTTTTTTCATCGTCCAACAATCACTTAATTACTCAAGTTATCATTATACTTTACTCACAATCAATTATGTTATTTATAAATGGACTTAGTTTACCTTTCCGTACAACATGTCAAAACGAAATGAGCACAGTTTTGGTGGACAGATGGAGTATTAATTAATATAAAGCTTTTCAGTGGCTTGAATTAATTAATGGACTAAGATAATCTTAAACACGGAAAATAATAACCGGGAGCCATATTACAATAATATGGGTTAAGATGGATAGTGCAATATTAATTATGTAGTGGGATTAATTAATATTTATGGGCTTGAATAATATTGTGACTCAATATTGAAAATTCAAAGTCCATTAGAAAGTTCAATCTTAATTCTCCTAAAGGCCCCTTTAGTAGCCCAAAGATAAAGTCCAATAACTGAAAAAGGTGATTAAAATAAAAGAAATATTGTTGTCTTATTTTTCCTAGATTTTCGAAAATTATGTGTAGGAGAGAGAAAATATTTTCTTGATTTTCTTGGAAAGATTTTATGGAATAAGTATTCTTGAGATACAAGTTTTATCCCATAAATTCAAGATAAGTCAAAGATCTTATTTCTTCCCTAATTAATTGAAATTTTCAAAAATATTAATGCAATAAGGAGGAGAAGATTTTGTTGGGAGATATTTTGGGAAATAGAATATATTGGATATATTCAAAATTGTATCTTGAGGAAGAAGCAAGAAAATTTTCTAAGAGCCCCATAACCCTAAATTTTCATCCCCCCTTTGTATTATAAATAGGGGATGAATTTTTTATCCCCATTGCAATTCCATGTGTTGAAAAAATTAGAAATCCACAAAGGTGGTGCAACATATTTTTCTTTTTCCCTTTTGTTAATTGTTCACGAGAATCCTACCACCGGATTGTTGGACAAGGACGTGGGAATACTAAAGAAGCACTTTGAGTGTGTTTGTTGAACTGTTGCTCATCTGTCTCCGATTAATTCGCCAAAAAGGTACGCCTTACGTTACTCCTAGAAATTCGTATGTGTAGGATTTGCATGGCTTTATTATATGCATGATGTGTTGTTGCAATTTAATTGTTATTTGAATTAATACAGGATTAATTCATGCTAGTAATAATTAAATAATTTAAATTTGTATTCAAATTGCACCTCGAATATATCCGGGCACCCTATTTCCCAACAATACTCAGAACAGATGTTCTCTGACTAAGATTCACTTCAAAACACCCTATGAACTGTGGAAGGGTAGAAAACCTCGTGTGTCTTACTTCCATGATTTTTGGTGCAAGTGTTTTATTCACAACAATGGGAAGAGTCAATTGAAAACCTTTGAAGCTAAGTCAGATTAGGGTATATTCTTAGGATATTCATCAACTAGCAAGGCTTTCAGGGTGTTCAACAGGCGAACTCTAGTTGTGGAAAAAATACCTCATGTGGTCTTTGATGAGTCAACATCTGACCAGGAGAAATTTGTCTCAGAACAAGCCATACCAGAACAAGAAGTACCTGATGCTCAGAAAATGGATCAGTTAAGCATCAAAGAAAAGGAATCAGAACATGTCACAATGTATATTCCTAACTTTGATCTTGACAATTCACCAGGTCAGTCAGACCCTAAGGTACGTGCAACTGTCGATGAAGAAGCTGGTACAGCTGAGACAGTAACAACTGAACCATTTGGTTCAGGGGGAACATCTGATGTTCCCGAGGACAGACTTCAGCCTATGATGATTCCAACATCAGCTGAGACATGTCCATGCCAAGTGGATCCTATTAATGTACCTCTCCCAATCTCTAGTGACTCAATATCAGATGAGGATAACAATGTCCAAACTAATATTAATCAGGAAAGAAGGATCTGGTTGAAAGACCATCCGACTGACCAGATAATCGGCAATCCTAATGCCCGAATCCAAACTAGACATCAAATTGGTGAAAGTGCTATGTATTGTTGTTATTTGTCTTTGAAGAAACCTACCACACCAGAAGAAGCTCTACAAGATGGCAGCTGGATTCTAGCTATGCAAGAAGAGCTAGAGCAATTTGAGAGAAATCAGGTTTGGGAACATGTAGACAGGCCAACTCATCAAGATGTGATTGGTACTAAGTGGGTCTTCAAGAACAAGAGAGATGAGAATAATATCATCACCATAAATAAGGAAAGACTTGTTGCGAAGGGGTATTCACAATCAGAAGGTAATGATTATGATCAGACCTTTGCATCATGCGCTCGCCTGGAAGTTATTCGGCTGTTTCTGGCATATGCTTCCCACAGAGGGTTTACTGTGTATCAGATGGATGCAAAGAGTGCATTCTTAAACGGGGTACTAGCGGAGGAAGTTTATGTCGAAACAACCTCCTGACTTTGAAACAGGCAACCAGGTGTACCGTTTAAGAAAAACTCTTTATGGCCTGAAACAGGCTCCCAGAGCTTGGTATGATACACTATCTCAGTTCTTGGTAGACAATGGGTTCTCTAAAGGTATTATAGACAGAATGTTGTTCAGAATTGAAGACGGATATGATACTCTGATGGTTCAGATCTATGTGGACGACATTATCTTCAGATCTCCCAATCAGAACTTATGTGAGAAGTTCAGCAAACTGAAGCAAGGGAAATTTGAGATGTCCATGATGGGTCAGATGAACTATTTTCTAGGTCTTCAAGTAAGATAAGGAACATAAGGAATCTTCATATGTCACGCAAAGTATACAAAAAACTTGCTGACTAAGTTTGGAATTCAAAACTGCAAGACTGCCAGAATTCCTATGATGACTTCCTTCAAAATGGATCCAGACGAGAACGGTCAGAAAACTAATCAGAAAGAATATAGGGCTCTCATTAGATCATTGTTATACCTGACTGCCAGCTGACCAGATATAACCTTCGCAGTAGGTGTATGTGCCAGATTTCAGGCAAATCCAATGCAAAGCCACCTGGAAGCAGCTAAGCGGATTCTTAAGTATCCGAAAGGGACAGTAAACCTTGGTTTATTCTACCCTTCAGATGATAATCTAGAGCTTAGTGGGTATTCTGATTCTGATTATGGAGGTTGCAGGATAGACAGAAATTCAACCTCAGGTACTTGTCAGTTTTTAGGAAGCAAACTGATCTCTTGGTTCTCAAAGAAACAGACATCTGTTGCCACATCTACTACTGAAGCAGAATACATGGCCATAGGAAGTTGTTGCTCCCAACTGCTCTGGCTTAGTCAGCAGCTGAGAGATTATAACATTGTAGCTATGAATGTGCCTATATTCTGTGACAGTAATAATGTTATTGCAATCACACAGAACCCAGTTCTACATACAAGATGCAAGCATGTGGACATCAGACATCACTTCATCAGAGATCATGTGGAAAAGAAGAACATCAGAATGGAAAAGATCCATACTGATAAGTAGAGAGCGGATATCTTAACCAAGCCACTAGCTGAAGTTAGATTCAGGGAATTATCAGTCGAACTAGGACTACTGGACTTAGGAGAAAATGCACCTGAATTTTTCGGTAGATTGGTCTCTAAAACCAGTTGGTTAAAAAGCTGACTAGGTAAGAGAAATCAATTAAAGGAGGAACCTCAACTGATATGAAGAGATCAGTTGGACGCTGATCAGGTAAGAGTTAGCAGTTGAAGGGGGAACTCCAACTGATAAGGAAGGATCAAGTGATACCTGATCAGAAAAGTGGAACATTGTTGAAAATTTATTAAGGATTAGGCAACATAATTAACATCAACAGATATCACTCAGACCTGATCAAACTTCATGTGGTATTGATTGATTACGATATCAGTCAATCAAATACACATTTCTGATCTCTTGTCTTTCTGATTACTTATGTGTTACTATTTGATCTTATCTTTTTTAAACTGTACTCAAGTACATATGACGCACGCCCAGCTAGCATTTAATGCAGACGTGGGGAACATGTATTAAATTGCATTTATTACGATTTTTTAAATCCAAAAGCTGCCGCAGTAAAATCCTTGACCGCACGATTTTTTTTAAAACAAACCGCCTAATCTCGACCGCCCATCTTGATTAGACTCTTTAGTTTTCAATCTCGATTTTCTAAAAGGCTTTTCCCTCCAATTCTATATATGGACATGGCTATACACTTTGAAAACCTTCTTGCCCTAATTTCCGAATACTCTTAGCATTATATCTGCATACACTCTGCACTTTTGCGAAACATCCTACACGAATTCATCTATCTCTTTTCGAAAATCTCTGGTAATTGCTTGTGTTTTAGAGTATGCTTTCTAAAAATGATTTTGGGTATTTATTGGTCATATGTCAAATAATAGAATTACTACAAATGTCTTATGCTTACATACACTGCTTTTGAAGCTTTACACGATGTTTATTGGTACTATAATCTATGATTCTATATGAGTATGCACAATATAGATTGCTCTAAGTGTTGATTAATGCCTTATCTATTCTATTGCACAATGTCAAAATAGATCTAATACATTGTTATATTTGCAGAAATGGTTGCCCATGGTTCTGGTAAAGTTGTCTGTGACTATCCATCCCTCACAAATCAAATTTTTGAAGACAAATATGTGGTCTTCAATACAACAAGGGATCTAGAATTCATGGAAATCCTAAACCTCCTAAGGGCCTGCAAACTAGAAAAGTTTTGTTCTGCACGTGCCAATCTTGTGATGCAACATAAAGCATTGGAATTTATGCACCAGTTGAGGGTTAAGTCTAACCATGAACTCGAGTCGACGGTGAATGGTGAAACCTTCGACATCGCGGATGCTGATCTGATTCGACTCTTTGGACTTCCTAAGGGAAAGATCTCACCAGTTCTATACAGAGAACACCATGAGGATCAGATAAGAGAACAACTCTTCAGAGAAGTAGATAAGTCTCAAACAACTAAAGCGCAAGTACAGGTTGCTCTTCGATATCGTTTCCAAAACGATAATAGGCATCTCATTCAGCCCTGATGGACTAACACATGCTAAATTGCATTGTATGGCGGCTATAGTGGACAATGCCCCAAATATCAATTGGTTAGGATATCTGAAAGCAGTTCTTGTGCAAGAAAAGGATAAGTTCCAGGAAGTTAATTGTGTCATCATTCTGACTAAGAGAATAAGCAATTTGAACAAAGTTGATGTGATTCTGAGAGACAGATTTCCAAATGCTGACTAGGAATCGACTGGGATGAGGGCTTACAAAGCATTTCTCACAGATACTTCCCTTATCTTTGGACCTGTTGATGAAGATATGACCAAGACTGGGAGAAAGAAAAGTGTTGTGAAAGAACAGGGAGAACCTGAGGCAGCCCAACCTAAGAAGAGAAGGACACTGACTAAGGAACTCGTGAAGAGACCAAAGAAGATGAAGCAAGCTCCAATGACTCTCTTCATGGAAAAGGAGTCGGATGAAGAAGAAGAGGCAGAACAGACTATTGAACAGAAATGAAGTGGTGCTGGTAGTATGTATGTTGCATCAGGGAAGAAATCAATGGAGCAATCTGAGAAGCATGGATCCCAAGTGGAGAGCTCGCCTGAGGAATCATAAGGAGAGCAAGGAAAGGGAAAGGAAAAGGCCAGATCTCCGTCACCACAGTCTCGCGTTCAATCGCCAGAATAGATATTATCTGCTGCAGAGCGCATGCCCCATTCTCCATCTCCATCCACAACAATTGAATTAGCTAGATCGCCTTCTGCTCAACCAAAAACTGCTCAACCAGTTCCACAGCATGCTGCTCAACAGACTCCACCAGAAACTTCTTCAACTCATCACTCTATCTCAACTGATCAACAACTAATCCAATCTGCTATACAAGGAGAGATTTGCGATTGTTGGTCCCGGTGCAAATGAGTCTCACACGTGTATGGGGGGGGAATACACGTGTTCAGTGATTTTTAAAACTTTTCTTCACTGAGATCAGATGAGTCAGGATGTCCTGAGAATTTTACCCTGAGAAGCCTGACGCCTCGAAGTCAAAGTCTCATCGAGACAAAGATCCCGGCGACTTTTCGAAGCTTCAGATTAGCCCAACCGATCCCGAGTTTATCGAGATCCGAGAGAAGCTTGGATCGATAATTATCTTCTTGAATACTCGATAGAGTTAGTTCGATTTAGTAACTATCTGTTCTAGCTAATCAAGAGTGCGGAGTGGTTGGCCCTAAGTTTATACTCGTTTTAGCTTGCTGAAAATCTCTCCCTTTAATAAAATAGTGGTTAAGGTTGTGAATCAGTTAATGCACATTCAGTGGATTGATTCCAACTGAGTATCAGTAAAATATGCTTTTAGTGAAAAACATGCAAATGTATATAATGCAAGATGCAAAGCAAATAACACAAAGAATTATCTTTGGTTCGAGACTCAAGCTCCTACGTCCACTCTCTCTGATCTTCAGAGAAATTCCTTAACACACTTCCTAAAGCTTTCAGGCTGACTCACTGCAGCTTACTAACTTTTCTACCTTGAGTTTTCTGAAGGACTAACTGCAGCTTACTAACTCAACACACACAAGTTTTCAGACTACCACAAGTAGCTTACTAACTTCTCCTCTAGAGTTTTCTGGCTGACTAACCTGCAGCTTACTCACTCTTTAAAACTCTTAACTCACCAACAAAACACACACACTCAAACTACCTTATCTAAGGGTTTGGGTTTGTGTTGGTTTCCAACTAAGGTGAGATATCCTTTACAATAAGAACAAATGCAAAGGCTAGGATATCTCTACTAAGCTTTGGATATTTCTATCAAATCTAGGCTTAGTGAATGAGCTCTCTCCAATGTGAAACACTTGAGAAATTCTAGGGTTTTCGAGTGCTTCAATTTGCAAGAATACGAATGAGCTCTTGAGTTGCTGAAATTTCCCATAACCTCTCAATGGTGAGGGTCACTGGTATTTATAGGCAACTTCTCTAAGGTCACTCTTTGTAAAACTATTCATTGGAAGAGATAACATCAAGAGTTTCCTCTTCTGGTTATTGATGAACGACTATTTTTAGGGTTTGAACACTCCCTTGCATGTTTTAGGCAATATGCAACCATGTAGCCAATCACCAATTTTTTGCGATGCGGAACATAGTACTCTTGATAAAATTCGTGGTCCTCGCCGCTTTCGATGTCGTCGATGAAAAAGTCACGATGTTGTCTTCCTCTGATTGGTTCTTGTCTTCAGTGAATGTAGATAAACAAAACGGCTCTTTTAGGTCAATCTCTCTGAATGAGACAACCTTAAACAACACTTAGACTTAGTTCCTTTTGTCTGCACTTGAATGTTTTGGGCAATATCTATTCTTCTAAAAATGTGCGTTTTCCTCAGTTTTGTATGTATTCAGATAGATATTTTTTCAGTGCCTCTGAACATTCAGGTCTTCCTGAGTCTTCATAATCACCGAGTTTTCAAGAACCGAGTCTTGATAACCGAGTCTTGATTCTTGATATCTTCCGAGTCTTGATTTCTTGAAGATCTTCCGAGTCTTGATTCTTGATATCTTTTGAGTCTTGATTCTTGATATCTTGAGTCTTGATTCTTACATATCTTGATAACTTTTGAGCATTCAGTTTTACCTGAGTTTTCAGTATTAAAACCTGATTAATATCTGCTGACTATACATTGTGCAGATATCTTCCTTAGCTATTTTATACTGAAACCTGACTCAGACTATCAAGATTATCCTGAACATGTCATACTCAGGGGTTTTGGGATCTAATCAAAATCTTATTTAAATTCATCTCCCAACAGCGATTGAAGAATTTTTCGGACTTCATGATTTTCATAGAACAAATGGGAGGTGTTGATGAATTTGCTGATTTCAACTTCGATATGAAGAAGTCTGCACGAGTTGCATCACCAGCTAATTTAATATATGATGAGGCAGTTAGGGCCTTGGTTCACAGAAAGCTGGGTAAACCGCTGATGATTGATCTGGAAAAGACTGCTGAAGGTATATCTGGAAAGAAAGATGTTGAAATGACTGAGGTAGGAGCTGCCGATGATGGTGGTCAGGGTGATACAGTTCAACACCAGCCACTGGAGGTACAAGAAACTGATCTAGGACAGGAAGTAGTTCGAACTGAGGCAACTGTTGGAACGGAGGCAACTAATGAACCTACTCTATCAACAGGTCAGACCATGCAGACCATACCTGCTACACACATTACGACTGATCAACTAAGAGAGATCAGATCTTGCTTTCGAGAGCTGTTGAAAGAAGAGGTGGAAGGGGTAATGGCCAATTCAATCAGCAACACCATCAATGAGCAACGCCAATTCTATATCCAAGATTTGAAAGAGCACAGGGAATATGTTATTTCTCAAATCGATCCTTACGGGAACAGTTCAAGAAAATGGTGGAAGAATTGACTGAAGGATACAAGAAAGCAGTTGATGAGAAGTTTGCACAAGTAAATAATCTTCAAGTCTCTTTACTTGTGTCAACTGATAAACTGGATAGAACAGAAGAGAAATTTGACAAGCTAATTCTCACCATCTCTTCTGCAATTGAAACGGTGAAGTCTGAACTTGTCAACAAGATTCAAGAGAAAACAGTTTAGGCTCAAGGCATAACCTCAACCGACCTGAATCAAGCCGTTGACGTCAGTTTTGGCTCCCTGACTTCCCATCTCAATTCTCTTTTTGATAAAACCAAAAAGGGGGAAGGACAGGTCAAGAAACCAACTGACATCATCAGGACTTCAGAGGATCTAATCCAGACTGTTGAAGCACATGGTCAAAGATTGGATAATCTGAACCTATTTGTAGAAGAGGTCTCTTCCAAGATGGAAAGGTCTAAAAAAAGATTAATGGCCGGAGGAGCTGGACCTTCTGGAACTGCTCAAGCTAGAAGAATGACAAGGAGCACAACAAGTCAGATACAAGCTGACAAAGAACTTGTAGTAAGAATATTTGAGGAGCAGATTGCGGAAGAAGCTCGTTTAAGTGAGGAAGAAATGCGAGCAAATAAGTTGACCGAAACTGAAGGACTAAAGAAGAAATATGTTTCTAAGGTCAAGAAAGGTCAAGATGGTAAACAGATTGTGGAACCATTGCTTCCAGCAAAGGTTGATGACATCATTCCAAAGACTGCTGCACATTCTGTCAGATTTGAAGAGTGGAACAAGATCAGAGGAGAATGGTTATTGGATGTCTATGTTCTTGACTTGGTGCCAACAGAAGAGTCACCAGATGAGGAATTCTTGAATTGGCTGGAGAACACGCATCCAGACTTCTTGAAGTAGCTGGAAGATGAGGCCAAAAAGATCAATGTAAGGATCTCCCATCAGGATTACGATGTGATGGAATATACAAGGAAGAAGGATGGCTCATTTGACAGGTTAGCCTTTCAAAGATTTTACTTTGATCTTGTTGTGTACTAAAATATGTGGATTATGTATTAAGATGTGGCTTAATGATCTTAGTAACACAAACAATAAATGTGAGATATGGAATGTATTTATGACTTATGATTGTTTGAGAGAAAAACGGCTTGAGCAATAAATTTGCAAGAGTTTTGGTAGGATATTGAATTCCCTCTTTTCTTTGGTCATAAATGACAGCTTTTTATAATGGTGGGGGGAGTGGAGCTCACTCTCCCTAAATACAAGTACAATAGCCAAAAGTGAGGCTGCAGAACATTAAATGCTACAAGATTGATGTGATTGGCTTCTGAGCTCGTGGGAGGTCACCCGAGATTTGGCGACCTAGCAGACTCCATTCTGACGTAGACCAAGGTAATCCCCAGGTTTGCAGGGAATTAGCCGTAAAAGTACACTGACAGGTTATTTGAGACTGCCCTCCGCCGAATCCTTTTGACTTCAACCCTTGAAAGGAAACATTCTCTGACATTTGTCTTGTCATAATAACTCCTACTGACCTCGAAGTGAACCGAGGTCGAGGACGTCGCTTCGAGTGGGTTTTTTCCCAACACTCCTCGCTTGGCTCCTTGGAGGCGGATCTTCTCATTCTTCTTTGCTTAAATTGTGGACAATGCGTAGGTTAGGTCCCAGCTCGCGCGATATGCCCCAACAATAGCCCCTAGGTCACCTCCTTTTTTGCACAAGAGGGGGGGTGAACTATTCTTTGTGATTGTCTTTAAACGAGATGCCGAGGTGCAATAGCTTCGTGGGCACGCGTGACGGATGCCTCGTATCTTGTAGCAGATGATGAAAAATCACTTCGACTACCGTTCCTAGGGTTGATAGGTAATGATGGCACGTGAGGTCCACACGCTTGATGTGAAAGGTCGCAAACCGACCTCACGAAGCCTAAACCTCAGCTATAAATAGGTACTGTTGGCGTTTCCCCCCAATTTCCTTTTCAAAATTCTCTTCTCCCTTTGGCAAATATTCTCCTTCATCTTCATAATTCCGATTTTAGGGCGATTGATTATGACTCCCCGGGTGTTTCTTCAAAGGTAAAAGTTCTTCTCTTTTCTTCACACTTTCTCTTGGTGTTATATTTTGATGGTGTCGGATAGCAACAGTGTGGCGGGGAGTTCCACCCCACTGGTTCACCGTCATCGGCAGCCCATTCGAGAAGTTGTGGATTTGGGGGATGAGGTAGTGGAGGTGTCGTCGGAGGCTACCAAGTCTGAATCACTACAAATGGGGCATGCGACGCCCGTTCGATGGCGCCGTTTGCGCAGGATCGTAGATAGACCACCGCCCGCTGTGGCTCAGCTGGAGGAGTGGGAAGAAGATAGGGTTGAGGAAATTGGTGATGCCTCGGCCCCGACTCGATCTATCGATACTTTGAATTTTGACTTTCTGGCCGGAGAAAGGGTTAATGATATTCTTAGTGAGGATGACGTGGTTGATTAGGTCGACCGAGATATGTGGCTCTGTGAGTATTTAGAACAACGTTCACCCGAGGTTATCCGGAAGCCTACTCGGGTGAGGTCACCCAGCATATATGGGGCGAGGAACGTCGAAAGTTACATTTCTGAGGCCGATTTGTTCAAATGGCGGGCTCGATTTTAGGTGCCGAGCAATGTCCATTTCTGGGTACCTGAACACAAACAAGACTATGTCGAACAACCCTCGGAGGGTTGCATTGCGATCAACTACGACACCATGGCCGTCGGGGTGCGATTTCCACTCCATCTAGTGATTAGTGACCTCCTGAATTTCTGGGGGCTTGCTCCTACTCAGATACATCCGAATGGGTGGAGCATTATCGTAGGGCAGCTTATTCTGTTTGGTCGGATTCAGCCTTGGGCTTTTCCATCGGTCAAGGAATTGAACTTCATCATATCGTTAGCTAGGTGGGAGGTGATGAAAAAGGAGACGGGGCCGGGATATTACTATGTGAAATCGCAACCTCAGATGAAAGTGATTGAAGATTTGCCAAACAAAGTTCAAGATTGGAAAGAAAAGTTTTGGTTTGTGGGTGGGGCATGGCAAAGCCCCGTGTGGGCGAAACCGGACTTTCTTGGATATTGATAGGTTCCGAGGGACTATTCAGAGTTTAAACGTAAGGTTTTCAACTTTTCATAGCCTTTTGAGTACTGATTTAACTCATTGTTGTCGTTTCAGGTCCTCCTGCCACCAAACTTTCCGAGGTCTCGCTCCCGTTCCTAGTTCGCTTGGTTCAGGTTTGCTTGATCGACCTCGACGAGAGATCTCTTCCAGTGATTCAGCGAGAGAAGTGTTGGGAGTAACTTGGTTTAGGCATGTCGCCCCAAGGTTCTTTGGTGCCTGATCTTCCTGGTTGGTAGTTTAACTGTTGTTTCCTTGTTGTCGTGATTTTGTTATTTTGCTGACTTTTTATCTCGACTTCAGTTTCTTTTATCGAACCTATCAGATTTCGATCCCGCAAGACCATTGAGGAGATGGAGAACATGACTGCTAAAGAGCTGGCTGAGAAGATGGCCCAATCAATGGAACTTTCCCAGAAACTGGCGGAGAGGAAGAAAAGGGGCGAGCAAGATACCGATAAAGGGAAAGTTGTAGTCTCCTTGAAGACGAAGACCAAGGCCCCTCCCCGCCTGAGGTCCTCTAAAAGGAATGTCATCGAGTTGTCTGCCCCCGATCAGAGTGGGTCAAAACGTCGGGGCTCCATGGCGTCTAATGAGCTGCGTAATTCCCCGAGTGGGAAGGTTGTGATCCCCGGGGACCCTGGCGTCCCCGACACTGTTGTGGAGATCACCAGTTTCCGAAACCGAGAAGATGGTGATGACACTTTTCTGGGGTGGAACCCCGAGGCTCATCGTCGGTAGGTTTTCGATTGCAAGTCTTCCTCTGTTATGATTTTTGATGAAATGTGCCTTATGCAGATTTTTACTTGTTTATAGATTTAAGCTTGATGACGGCAGCTTCTGGGGAGAAGGGGTTCGATCGTACTTGTGGTCGCGGGCCCCTACAGCCAATGATGCTCAATCGACCTATCTGATGAAAGCTTCTGAGGATCTGCCGAGGTCCTGGACATTGCCCCTCGATGAAGAGACCCAAACTCAACAGTTCCAGGAGAACCTTACCTCGGGGATTGTTCAAGTATGTCACTCGCTGCCTTTCCTTGAGCAAAGCTGAGATCAGTATGAGTCTGCGAGGTTGCAGGCAATTCGAGCCGAGGTGAAGTGCAGCGAGATGAAGAAGGATCTCGAGCAGGCGCTGAAGGACAGGGAGTTTGCGGTCAAAGCTAAAGCTGCTACCCAGGGAAAGCAGCAAGAGTTGGTTCAGTCCCGGGATTATTGGGAGAAAAAGGCCAAGATGATGAAGAGGGATTTCCAGGAAAGTAAGGAGTATGCCGCCGATGTTCTCCATAAGAATATCGACCTTTCGGACGAGGTCCGCCGATACAAAGTTGAGATCTCTCTTCATCCCAATGAAGTAAAGCTGCAGAGGAATGATGCCTCTAACATGGCCTATGTACATGCCTTTTCCAATGTCATTCGAGCCATTTATCGGACCGACCTTGATCTTGAAGGAGGTCGAGCAAAGATGAAAAAGATGTTGGAGACTTACATGTGCAACCATTCCCCGAGCGCCGAGGTCGTTCTGCCTATTGGCGACCTGAAGGATTTCGAATTTGACTTCTCTTTTCTCCCCCCTGAGGCCAAATTGTTTGACCCCAAAGAGTTGCTGCAGGGCATGGGGGTTGAGGATGCCGATGAGAAGGACGATGAGGAGGTCGAGGATGCTGATGACGGGGGCGATGGAGAAGTTAGTGTCGGAGGAGACGGCGGGGAGAATGCCGAAGGAGGAAAAGGAGGAGTTGCTCACGAAGGGCATGAGGAGGCCAGGGGCGATCGGACCCAAGCTGGGATTCCCGAGATCGGACAACAATCCACAATCAACCCTGATGAGGGGACCTCGGATGCTCTACGAGTATGATACCTGCCTACCTCTCTGAAAAGTTGTTGATGGTTGCTTTCGGGTGTTAGGAATGCCGTTGCCCTTTGGGGTTTTATTTTGTTGGCCTGCATGCCAAGTGTATCTTGCTGCCTCCGGGCTTTTTGTTTTGTACTCCAGTTGCCTTCGAGCATTTTCTGAATGAATTGGCTTTCCGTTGTTTCACTGTTGCTTTTCAATTTCATATGCTTTCTTTCCAATGTTTGTTTGGTGATTGTATGACTTTTTTATTTCTGATGAGGACTTGAAAATTTGCGGACTTGGAAACTTGAGCAATGAATCATTGTGGTTGACCTATTGGTCGATGTCTTTTGTGACCTTATTTGCCTTAGAATATTTTCCACTTAGGCGATCTCGATAAAGCATGCGGCATAGGTCGTTCTTATAGATCGTATGCGGCCTGACTGCCCTTTAGAGTTTTTGACTTTGTCGGCTTAGGTAGGGCATGCGACCGAGGTCGTCTTATAGATGGTATGCGACCTTATTGCCCTTTGGAGTTTTTGGCTTAGTCGACTTTGATAAGGCATGCGATTGAGGTCGTCTTATAGATGGTATGTGACCTTATTGCGCTTTGAAGTTTTTGGCTTTGTCGGCTTAGGTAGGGCATGCGACCGAGTTCGTCTTATAGATGGTATGTGACCTTATTTCCCTTTGGAGTTTTTGGCTTAGTCAACTTTGATAAGGCATGTGACCGAGGTCATCTTATAGATGGTATGCGACCTTATTGCCCTTTCTAAAGACTTTGGACAAGTGATTTTCGTCGGGGTGACTCCCATGGGGGGTCACCTCTCTATCCCCCTGTCCCTAGTCTTTAGAAAATATTTTATGGATGTTTGACTTATCTTTTTCATTTGCGAACATATTTTTGACCAAACTCATGAGAGGTCGGGGACCAGTCCCCCAAGTTCGTAAATGTGAAAAGTTGCGATAAACTTTTAACTCGTAGAAAATTATAACAAATTTGATTTTATTTCTAACTTTGCGAATGCTTTAGAAAAAACATGATGCATGACTGAAAATAGATAGTTGCTGGTAGAATTTCTTCACGTAGGTTGATTAGAGGTGAAATTGAGTGAGTTACGAGCGAGTTTTAGCCATGTTTTGAGTGTTTTTTGTGATATTCTTGTGGTGATTGAACATAATCTGTATAAAATCACTAATTTGCTTTTTTGGTTTGTATAACAAGAAAGAGGGCTGAAAATGGAGCTCGTGAGACTTCGCGGTGCATGAATCGGACTCCCGGTTAAAAAGATATGAAAGAAATACTGAAAAGTATTAGTTGGAGTGAAGAAAGGTGATAGAAGGACGATGTCGAGCACCTAGAGCTCGACCAATGCGGTCTAGCAGGTAGAAATACATGCATGAGGATGCGCTCGATCAAGTGTGGTCGAGCGAAAACGCTCGACCTAGAAGTGTCGTCGAGCGCAATAAAGTCCAGCGATCTATAAGTGCTCTATCAGGGTAGGTCGAGCAGAACTGCTCGACCAAGTGCCTTGCTCGAGCGGTCTGAGAGGCGGAGTATATAAGGCCAGACGGGAAAAATTAGAAGGGGGGACACACAATTGAGAAGGGGGAAGACGAAATTAGATAGAGAGAAAAAGAGGAAAAACATTCTAGGGATCTGAGTAGAAGGAGAGAAATTCAACCACAAAAAACACGATCCGGTTATCAAACTTATTCGTTTTACATTCTAGTTTTCCTGAATTTGTCTTGGAGAATTACTCAGTTTTTCTAATTTCTTAAAGAATAATTCTAGGGTTTATGTGATTATTTCATTCATACTATAATTGCAGTTTTTTTTTATTCAAGTGATTGATCATTGATTTGCCTTACATATTCTTGCATAATGATTTCTATTCTTAACTTGATTATTTGTGAGTTGAAGATCAAGATGGTAGGCTAAACCTTTGATTGCTTTGGATAGGATGATCGCGTAGAAATAGTGAATTGGTTTGGCGATTAGGATGATTCGAGGTGTAAATTGGATAATCTTCTTAATTTGCTAATTTGAATAACTAATCCAAAAGAAAACCATTTGAATTGAGTACGAAGTTGTTAGAGAGAGGACGATCGAATCACTCTTTTCCAACGAATAGGCTTGAGGAGAGGGTTTGTGACGGGGTTGGTAATATACCGGTCCAGTTAGGGAGGACGACCGGATCACCCAACTTGAATAAGGGCTATAGTAATTAAGCATAATCTAAATAGTTAGGGAGGACGACCGAATCACCCAACTTGAATAAGGGCTATAGTAATTAAGCACAATCTAAATAACTTGGTTATTTGGTAAGTGAGGTAAAGAGGGTATTAGTTGAGTAATCGGGGATTAAAAACCAAACTTTTGATGTACCTTATTTAGTGCGGGATTAGGGAAGTTGATTGCCTAGTTTCAATACACTTAGGATTACTCTTTTGTACACAACGATAGTCCTCGTCGCCAAACCAATTCCGATAGTATACGTAGGGATTCCTGTCCAAAGCAACATTCTCCAAACTTTGCACTTCATCTGAAGTTAGTGTAGTCGTTGTCATTTGCTTATTTTCTATTAATTCAATAGTAGTGAAATAGAACTATCAAATCGCATCCATATTAGTTACAAAGCAAAGATTTCCAGGGATTTACACGCATACGAAACTTCCTTTGGGTTCAATACTACTTGGTCCAAATACTTACCCTTGCTACAGTGATCCCATACTCTTGTGGGGTAACTGCTAGTTAAAAATATAACATTTTACGACCAAGTCAATGGGACAAGAAAGAAGAACAAGGATTATAATCAGGAAGTGTTCTGGAATGAAATCACTGGGGGATTGGGTGAAAGGTACAGGTCTCAAAAAGCCAAAGTATCTTTCATCTGCAATCCCGTAATCCGGTATGTGGAGAGGATCCTGGGGAACACAATATTCGCCCGCTCAAAAGTGGGTTCAGTGATAGCGGACGTGCTCTACAGCTTATGGTGCCTCCTCTACACGAAGCCCTTTGATTTTGGTGCAGCATTCCTCGACCATCAGTTGGACACCTCATACATTACCTCGGGTAAGTCGACAAGGATACGAAGTGGAGGTCTAATAACCCTAGTGATGCGTCACTTGGGGTATGATCACGACCCTGAATCTGGAGCCTTGATAGGGAACGATCTTGATTTTGGGCATTTAGCCAAATCTCTGATGGTCGATCAAAAATTGGGAAAGCTCTGCTTGAGGTTTAACGATGGGACCTTCTTTCCTTTGCCCAATCATGATCTAGTGACAATAAAAGGGAAGAAGCACCCCAATTGGGGGATGGCTACCTCAGTGCACTCTCAGATTATTGAGAAATTCCAGAAGAAGCTAGAAAGTAAGGGTGTTTGGAGGGGTCAAACGAGCAAGAGGTAAAGGGGTGAACAATCAGAGGAAGCTGCAGAGGAAGTTAAAGAGGAGGATGAAGAGGAAGAGGAGATGGAGGAAGATATGCCTGAGGCACCGGTGGAGAGCCCGATTTATCATGGAGGATGGATGCCCTCACAGCAGGAGCGGACGGGAATGGTTCACCAAATGGGCGTTATGGAGGGAAATTTGCAAGGAATGCGGACTGACATGACTGTAATGCAGAATGACATCCAAACGATCCGTGAGGGGAACGAGGAGATGAGACGGTGGTTCCAGGAGTTGTTTATATCTCAAAGAGGATAGGATCACCCGATGTATCACCCTCCACCACCTCCAGAGCTATGACAGTAGATGGGGAACTCCTCAATTTCTAACTCTTGTCTTTTTCTTTTCTCTTTCATGTCTTCTATTTGGGCATGTACTTAATTGGCTATCTCGTGGTACTCATGAAAGTGGGTGTGAATTTGCTTAATTTCATTGATGATTGATGTTCTACTTGCTTATATGTTGCTCTACGTTGAGTGTGAATGCTAAGTTGAGTAATTGTGGAACGGTTGAGTGCTTGAGAATGTGTGTAGTTGTGAGTAAGGTGGATTTGAAAGGAAAGTCGTGCACTTGCGATTTTTCTTTTGAATATTTGTGTGGCATGAGGCATAAGTTGCTAGGTCTAGGCATGGATGTGAATAACCGTGAGATTTGAGCCTTAAACGAGATTGAAATTCATTACATCCATCTCATTCATTGTGTGTGAATCATCACCTTTGAGGTGCTAGAACTTATGAATATTCTCTCTTCTTGATTGTGTCTTGTATTGCATGCCGGGAGTGATCATAGACCATGTTTCGATTTGTAAGTCACTTTAGCCCAAATTTCCCAACCGATGACATTTTTCCCTTGCTAGCCCATTTGAGCCTGAGGCCTAATCGTTTGTTAGCAGATTTAAGCCCTATCCATTTTAAAACTCTTTTGTCCAAAATTGAGTGGAGAATAGGAAAAGACTTAAATAAGGGGGTGAAATTGGTTGATGTAAATAATTGATGGGTTGAGTGTATTCATGAACAGCTGAATGGGAAGCTTGTGGAAGGATGGGAAAGAAATAAGAGTGAGTTGAGCAACAGAAAAGATACATTCTTGCTCGAAAGAAAGAAAAAAAAAAGGAAAAAGAAAGGAAAGGTTGAAGTGTTTTAGTTTGGGGGAGGGAGAAAAGAAAAAAAAAATGCAAATAACATTGCATATGATAACAACACTTTCATCTCTTAGATTGAAATAATTTGACTACGATTTTCTTATTTTCTGCTCACTTGAGTCAGTTTCCCATATACTTATCCCACCTGTCCAAAGAGCCTTCCGTTACAACCTAGTGCAAGTCCTTGTTGATCCGGTATGAATACACTGAACGTGATCGATGTTGAGAGTATTTACAAGCATATGGTCACTGATTTGTATGATTGATTGTTTGAGTGTCCCTACTTATTGCGAAAACACTTGTGAGGGAGTGAAACACACCGTCGAGAGCACATCCATGTTTGATTTGGTGAGTTATGTTGATTGTCCATGAGTAGGAGAAAAGAATATGAGTTTGTGTTTGGGTGACCGATCATTGAAAGTTGAAAGCAATTGCATGCATGATTTGGTATCTCAATTTGTTTCGTCAATTTCATTCAACTTATAATTTCATTGCTTGGGGACAAGCAACATTGTAAGTTTGGGGGAGTTGATTAGAGGTGAAATTGAGTGAGTTACGAGCGAGTTTTTGCCATGTTTTGAGTGTTTTTAGTGATATTCTTGTGGTGATTGAGCATAATCTGTATAAAATCACTAATTTGCTTTTTTGGTTTGTATAACAGGAAAGAGGGCTGAAAATGGAGCTCGTGAGACTTCGCGGTGCATGAATTGGACTCCCGGTTAAAAAGATATGAAAGAAATACTGAAAAGTATTAGTTGGAGTGAAGAAAGGTGATAGAAGGACGAGTTCGAGCACCTAGAGCTCGACCAATGCGGTCGAGCGGGCGGAAATACAGGCATGAGGATGCGCTCAATCAAGTGTGGTCGAGCGAAAATGCTCGACCAAGAAGTGTCGTCGAGCGCAACAAAGTCCAGCGATCTATAAGCGCTCGATCAGGGCGGAAATACATATTCTTGCATAATGATTTCTATTCTTAACTTGATTATTTGTGAGTTGAAGATCAAGATGGTAGGCTAAACCTTTGATTGCTTTGCATAGGATGATCGCGTAGAAATAGTGAATTGGTTAGGCGATTAGGATGATTCGAGGTGTAAATTGGATAATCTTCTTAATTTTCTAATTTGAATAACTAATCCAAAAGAAAACCATTTGAATTGAGTACGAAAGTTGTTAGAGAGAGGACGATCGAATCACTCTTTTCAAACGAATAGGCTTGAGGAGAGGGTTTGTGACGGGGTTGGTAATATACCGGTTCAGTTAGGGAGGACGACCGAATCACCCAACTTGAATAAGGGCTATAGTAATTAAGCACAATCTAAATAACTTGGTTATTTGGTAAGCGAGGTAAAGAGGGTATTAGTTGAGTAATCGGGGATAAAAACCGAACTTTTGATGTACCTTATTTAGTGTGGGATTAGGGAAGTTAATTGCCTAGTTTCAGTACACTTAGGATTACTCTTTTGTACACAACGATAGTCCTCGTCGCCAAACCAATTCCGATAGTATACGTAGGGATTCCTGTCCAAAGCAACATTCTCCAATATTTGCACTTCATCTGAAGTTAGTGTAGTCGTTGTCATTTGCTTATTTTCTATTAATTCAATAGTAGTGAAATAGAACTATCAAATCGCATCCATATTAGTTACAAAGCAAAGATTTCCAGGGATTTACACGCATACGAAACTTCCTTTGGGTTCAATACTACTTGGTCCAAATACTTACCCTTGCTACAGTGATCCCATACTCTTGTGGGGTAACTGCTAGTTAAAAATATAACATTTTACGACCAAGTCAATGGGACAAGAAAGAAGAACAAGGATTATAATCAGGAAGTGTTCTGGAATGAAATCACTGGGGGATTGGGTGAAAGGTACAGGTCTCAAAAAGCCAAAGTATCTTTCATCTGCAATCCCGTAATCCGGTATGTGGAGAGGATCCTGGGGAACACAATATTCGCCCGCTCAAAAGTGGGTTCAGTGATAGCGGACGAGCTCTACAGCTTATGGTGCCTCCTCTACACGAAGCCCTTTGATTTTGGTGCAGCATTCCTCGACCATCAGTTGGACACCTCATACATTACCTCGGGTAAGTCGACAAGGATACGAAGTGGAGGTCTAATAACCCTAGTGATGCGTCACTTGGGGTATGATCACGACCCTGAATCTGGAGCCTTGATAGGGAACGATCTTGATTTTGGGCATTTAGCCAAATCTCTGATGGTCGATCAAAAATTGGGAAAGCTCTGCTTGAGGTTTAACGATGGGACCTTCTTTCCTTTGCCCAATCATGATCTAGTGACAATAAAAGGGAAGAAGCACCCCAATTGGGGGATGGCTACCTCAGTGCACTCTCAGATTATTGAGAAATTCCAGAAGAAGCTAGAAAGTAAGGGTGTTTGGAGGGGTCAAACGAGCAAGAGGTAAAGGGGTGAACAATCAGAGGAAGCTGCAGAGGAAGTTAAAGAGGAGGATGAAGAGGAAGAGGAGATGGAGGAAGATATGCCTGAGGCACCGGTGGAGAGCCCGATTTATCATGGAGGATGGATGCCCTCACAGCAGGAGCGGACGGGAATGGTTCACCAAATGGGCGTTATGGAGGGAAATTTGCAAGGAATGCGGACTGACATGACTGTAATGCAGAATGACATCCAAACGATCCGTGAGGGGAACGAGGAGATGAGACGGTGGTTCCAGGAGTTGTTTATATCTCAAAGAGGATAGGATCACCCGATGTATCACCCTCCACCACCTCCAGAGCTATGACAGTAGATGGGGAACTCCTCAATTTCTAACTCTTGTCTTTTTCTTTTCTCTTTCATGTCTTCTATTTGGGCATGTACTTAATTGGCTATCTCGTGGTACTCATGAAAGTGGGTGTGAATTTGCTTAATTTCATTGATGATTGATGTTCTACTTGCTTATATGTTGCTCTACGTTGAGTGTGAATGCTAAGTTGAGTAATTGTGGAACGGTTGAGTGCTTGAGAATGTGTGTAGTTGTGAGTAAGGTGGATTTGAAAGGAAAGTCGTGCACTTGCGATTTTTCTTTTTGAATATTTGTGTGGCATGAGGCATAAGTTGCTAGGTCTAGGCATGGATGTGAATAACCGTGAGATTTGAGCCTTAAACGAGATTGAAATTCATTACATCCATCTCATTCATTGTGTGTGAATCATCACCTTTGAGGTGCTAGAACTTATGAATATTCTCTCTTCTTGATTGTGTCTTGTATTGCATGCCGGGAGTGATCATAGACCATGTTTCGATATGTAAGTCACTTTAGCCCAAATTTCCCAACCGATGACATTTTTCCCTTGCTAGCCCATTTGAGCCTGAGGCCTAATCGTTTGTTAGCAGATTTAAGCCCTATCCATTTTAAAACTCTTTTGTCCAAAATTGAGTGGAGAATAGGAAAAGACTTAAATAAGGGGGTGAAATTGGTTGATGTAAATAATTGATGGGTTGAGTGTATTCATGAACAGCTGAATGGGAAGCTTGTGGAAGGATGGGAAAGAAATAAGAGTGAGTTGAGCAACAGAAAAGATACATTCTTGCTCGAAAGAAAGAAAAAAAAAAGGAAAAAGAAAGGAAAGGTTGAAGTGTTTTAGTTTGGGGGAGGGAGAAAAGAAAAAAAAAATGCAAATAACATTGCATATGATAACAACACTTTCATCCCTTAGATTGAAATAATTTGACTACGATTTTCTTATTTTCTGCTCACTTGAGTCAGTTTCCCATATACTTATCCCACCTGTCCAAAGAGCCTTCCGTTACAACCTAGTGCAAGTCCTTGTTGATCCGGTATGAATACACTGAACGTGATCGATGTTGAGAGTATTTACAAGCATATGGTCACTGATTTGTATGATTGATTGTTTGAGTGTCCCTACTTATTGCGAAAACACTTGTGAGGGAGTGAAACACACCGTCGAGAGCACATCCATGTTTGATTTGGTGAGTTATGTTGATTGTCCATGAGTAGGAGAAAAGAATATGAGTTTGTGTTTGGGTGACCGATCATTGAAAGTTGAAAGCAATTGCATGCATGATTTGGTATCTCAATTTGTTTCGTCAATTTCATTCAACTTATAATTTCATTGCTTGGGGACAAGCAACATTGTAAGTTTGGGGGAGTTGATTAGAGGTGAAATTGAGTGAGTTACGAGCGAGTTTTTGCCATGTTTTGAGTGTTTAGTGATATTCTTGTGGTGATTGAGCATAATCTGTATAAAATCACTAATTTGCTTTTTTGGTTTGTATAACAGGAAAGAGGGCTGAAAATGGAGCTCGTGAGACTTCGCGGTGCATGAATTGGACTCCCGGTTAAAAAGATATGAAAGAAATACTGAAAAGTATTAGTTGGAGTGAAGAAAGGTGATAGAAGGACGAGTTCGAGCACCTAGAGCTCGACCAATGCGGTCGAGCGGGCGGAAATACAGGCATGAGGATGCGCTCAATCAAGTGTGGTCGAGCGAAAATGCTCGACCAAGAAGTGTCGTCGAGCGCAACAAAGTCCAGCGATCTATAAGCGCTCGATCAGGGCGGAAATACATATTCTTGCATAATGATTTCTATTCTTAACTTGATTATTTGTGAGTTGAAGATCAAGATGGTAGGCTAAACCTTTGATTGCTTTGCATAGGATGATCGCGTAGAAATAGTGAATTGGTTAGGCGATTAGGATGATTCGAGGTGTAAATTGGATAATCTTCTTAATTTTCTAATTTGAATAACTAATCCAAAAGAAAACCATTTGAATTGAGTACGAAAGTTGTTAGAGAGAGGACGATCGAATCACTCTTTTCAAACGAATAGGCTTGAGGAGAGGGTTTGTGACGGGGTTGGTAATATACCGGTTCAGTTAGGGAGGACGACCGAATCACCCAACTTGAATAAGGGCTATAGTAATTAAGCACAATCTAAATAACTTGGTTATTTGGTAAGCGAGGTAAAGAGGGTATTAGTTGAGTAATCGGGGATAAAAACCGAACTTTTGATGTACCTTATTTAGTGTGGGATTAGGGAAGTTAATTGCCTAGTTTCAGTACACTTAGGATTACTCTTTTGTACACAACGATAGTCCTCGTCGCCAAACCAATTCCGATAGTATACGTAGGGATTCCTGTCCAAAGAAACATTCTCCAATATTTGCACTTCATTTGAAGTTAGTGTAGTCGTTGTCATTTGCTTATTTTCTGTTGATTCAATAGTAGTGAAATAGAACTATCAAATCGCATCCATATTAGTTACGAAGCAAAGATTTCCAGGGATTTACACGCATACGAAACTTCCTTTGGGTTCGATACTACTTGGTCCAAATACTTACCCTTGCTACAGTGATCCCATACTCTTGTGGGGTAACTTCTAGTTAAGAATATAGCATTTTACGACCAAGTCATATGTCGTATTCCATGGGTACATCGCGGGAATGCCCTTCATGTCTTCGAGCTCGTAAGCCCCATTTGGTAGGCATTTCGATATTTTCATTTGACCTTCCCAGGTCGGGCCAAACACTCCTTTTTGGACCCCAAGGATTTTTCTAAAGACGAGGTCACCAACTCTGAATCATCGGATTTTTGCTTTTAAGTTGTAGTATTTCTCCGACTTTTGTTTGTAACTCGAGTTTTTCATGTTGGCTTCTAGTCTTCTTTCTTCGAGGAGGTCAAGGTTGAGGGATACGGCATGATCGTTGTCCTCCGTGATAGCCTGCGACGTCTGGTGACTTCTGATGATGACTTCGGCTGGTATGACTGCCTCTGTCCCGAATGATAAAGCGAAAGGTATTTCGCCCATTGAGTTTCGAAATGTAGTTCGGTATGACCACAAGATGCTAGGGAGTTTGAAAGCCCATAATCCCTTTGACTCGATGAGTTGAGTCTTCAGTGTGTGTTTTATTATCTTGTTTATGGCTTCAACTTGTCCATTGGACTGAGGGTGAGAGGGAGTAGAGACAATTTCACAATTTTCCATTTCGCAAAAAAGGCGTCGATCTCAAAACCGTCGAACTGCTTTCCATTGCCTGTGATAATTGCCTTCGGGAGGCCGAAACGATAGATGATGTTTTTCCAGATAAATCAGATGATCTTCTCTTGATTTATGGTTGTTAATGGCTCTGCTTCTGCCCACTTAGTGAAGTAGTCTACCTCGACCACGATGAACTTTGAACTGGAAAAGGACCAATCAGGTCGATCCCCCACTTCACGAATAGCTATGGGTTGTAGATCGACATGAGCTCCTCCGGAGCTCGCTGAATTGTTTGGGTGAAAAGTTGGCATTGACGGCACTTTTTCGCGTATGCGATTGCATCTTTCCTTAAGGACAGCCAATAGTAACCCTGTCTGATTGTCTTATAGACGAGGGATTGACCTGCAGTATGATTTCCACAATCTCCTTCATGGATTTCCTTCAAAATCACTTTACCTTCCTCTGGTGTGATACACTTCAACAGTGGTAATGAGAAACTTCGCTTATATAGTTGTTCGACCTTGTCTTCTGGTAATGTCCCTTTCTTGATGTACTCTCTGATTTCAGTCATCCAATTATCTTCTGGGGTGGCGATCTGAAAAATTTCCCTATGAGTGTTTGATGGATTCGCTTGATTCGTCCAAGTTACTTCCTTTATGTCGATGGCGATGCGACCTGCCGAGGGGGCGTTGAGTTTGGTAACCGTTATGTTGTCCATGTCTGCGGCACCTTCCGATGTGGCCAAGCGAGCTAAAGCATCTGCCTTTGTGTTTTCTGCTCGAGGTATCAACTCTATTTGCACTTCTTTGAATTTATCAATGAGGGTCTTTGCTATCTGCTGGTACTTCACCATCTACTTGCCCCGTGCTTCCTGACATCTAGCATACGACTAGTTGAGAATCGTTGTAGACTTTTAACTTTTGTACACCGATGGCCATGGCCATTTCCAGGCCATTTATCAGGGCCTCATACTCTGCTTCATTGTTGGTGGCATGAAAATCAAAACTTATAGCCGTGGTAAAGGATTATTGTTCGGGACTGATTAGGACCACTCCAGCCCCTGCTCGGGTGCTTGTAGAGGAGCTGTGAATGTGCAGCGTCCAAGGGACGTCGGCTGCCTCCGAAGTCTTCTCTGGAAAGGTGAGCTCGGTAAGGAAATCGGTGAGGACCTGAGCCTTGATCGCAGTTCGGGGCGCGAAGGTGATTCTGAATTATCCTAACTCAATGGACCACATCAACAATTGCCCGACTATATCAGGTCGGTGCAAAACTTATCTTAGTGGCATGGTAGTCAGGACTTCTATCTGGTGGTCGAAAAAGTATTGTTGCAATTTTTCGACACTCATGACTAAGGCGTAAGCGAGCTTCTCAAGTGGTGGATACTTGAGCTCGGCATCATTCAAGGTTTGACTGATGAAGTATATGGGTAAATGGTACTGACCTTCTACTCGGACCAATACTGCGCTAAGAGCGGACTCCGAGGCCGCCAAATATAAGAAAAACTTCTCGCCGGGAATGGGTTTTGCTAAGATTTGGGGGTCGGAAAGGTATACCTTGAGCTTAAAAAATGCGGCTTGGCATTGTGGGGTCCATTAGAACCTTCCTTTTTTCATAGCTTCGAAAGAAAGGCTTGCATTTATCCCCCATTCTGGACACGAATCTGTTCAAGGCTGCGAGACATCCGGTCAACCTTTGGACTTCCTTGACGTTGCGAGGAGGTTTCATGTCCATGATGGCTTTGATCTTTGATGGATTGGCTTCAATACCTCGCTGGCTGATGATGTGACCTAAGAACTTGCTCGAACCGACCCCAAAACTGCACTTCTTTGGGTTTAACCGCATGTTATACTTTCTTAAGATGTCGAAAGTCTGGGCGAGGTGATCCAAATGGTCTTCTTTCCTATGTCGAAACTGAACTTGCACGATATCGTCGATATATACTTCAATGGTTTTTCCTATTTCGTCAGCAAACATTCGATTCACTAGACGTTGGTAGGTCGCCCCTGGATTCTTCAATCCAAAAGGCATCCTCTTCCAACAATACACGTTCTTCTCTGTCAGGAAAGATGTGTGTTGCTAATCGTCTTTGTTCATAGAAATCTGTTGGTACCCAGTGAAGGCGTCCATAAAGGTCATCATTTCATGCCCAGTAGTGCTGTCCACGAGGTGATCGATGTGAGGCATATGAAAATGATCCTTCAGGCATGCTTCATTGAGGTCGGTGAAGTCGTTGCAAAGACGCCAAGAGTTGTTTTTTTTTACTAAGACCGCGTTGGCCACCCATTGCGGATGGTCCACTTGCTCAATTAACTTTTTATCCAATAGCTTTTTCACTTCTTTGGCCAAGGTTGTGTACTTCTCGGGGCCAAAGTTCCTTCTCTTTTGGGATACTAGCTTCTTTGTCGGATCGATATTTAGCTTGTGGCATGCGACCTCGGGTCGATGCCGATCATGTCTTCATATGACCATGCGAACACGTCTAGATTATGTTTGAGGAACTCTATTAGTTGGATGTGCAGGTGTTGGGATTATACTGGAAAGTATGTTTTTTACTTTGTATAATAAAAATTGAATTTCGGACTTATTTACTGAAATAAATTGTTTATCACTAATGCTTTAAATATTATCGAATGTTACATATACTGCATAACTGTTCAATAAATCATACGTGTTACATTGTAGTTAATTTAGTGATACCAGATCACAGAAGATTAAATTAACAGTCCCTTGTAACTAAAAGTACACCATTTACGACCTAGATGGAAATGAACAATCCATCGTGAAAGGTTGAAGTGTAAGGCTCAGATTGGCTTGTCTTGACCAAGAGATTACACTAGTGCATGACTGATGCACTTAATAGGACCTACAGGAGGACAAATTCTTCAGAACTGAACAAGGAAGAATTAGACCTCAGTGGTTCGTTATTTCTTAATCTTCGTTCCTTAAATAGGGTCACGTGTGATTGGTAACTATTGCTTTGACTTATCATGGGTAGAGAATCAACGTGATTCAATATTTTTTATCTTGTGCAATATTATTGGTCACATGTGATTGCTAAGATTTAATACGGAGAATCGTGTGCAAGTACGCTTGTTTGATTTGCCCCCTTGGGAGGTTCATAAGCTTTATCATACAAAATCTTACAAGTGGAATTAGTTTCCGGTATGGATAATAATGTTGAATCGTTCCTTGACCAAGGACAAAAGATATTAATTAATGGAAAGCTATTTCAGTGGCTTGAATTAATTAATGGGCTAGATAATCTTAAACACGGAAATAATAACAAGAGCCATATTGATTGGTAATCTGGGTTAAGATGGATAGTGCAATATTAATTATGTAGTGGGATTAATTAATATTTATGGGCTTGAATAATATTGTGGCTCAATATTGATAATTCAAGATCCATTGGAAGGTCCAATCTTAATTCTCCTAAAGGTCCCCTAAGTAGCCCAACATATAGTCCAATAACTGAAAAAGGTGTTTAAAATAAAATAAATATTGTTGCTTATTTTTCCTAATTATTTTCGAAATTTATGGATAAAAGGGAAGAAAGATTTTCTTTGAATTTTGTTATGGAATGTAGATATGTATTCTTGGAATACAAAATTATCTCATTAAATTCAAGAAATCTCCCACTTGGTTATTTATAAAGATAATTTCGAAATTTTGAAAGATAAAGGGCAAGAAAGATTTTCTTGAAAAGATATTATGGAAGATATGTATTTCTTGAAATACAAGAATATCTCATAAATTCAAGAAGATCCAAATCTTGGAATCTTACCTATTATTTTCGAAAATTACTCCATAACAAAGAGTAAGTGGGATTTTGTGGAATATTATAATTATGGGAAAAAGAATATAAGAGATATATTCAAGATTTCTTGGAGATCAAGAAAAGATTTTCCCACATTATTTTTGCCCAATATTTTCGACCACTTGTGCTCTATAAATAGGGAATGACTCTTTCATTCCCAAGTACAATTCCATGTGCTGGAAAAATTAATAAATCCACAAAGGTGGTGCAACATAATTTATTTTCCTTTTGTTAATTGTTCACAAGTGTCCTACCACCGGATAGTCGAACAAGGATTAAGAGAATACTTGGGAAGTTCTTTTGGTTAGTCTAATCAGCCAGATCACTGTCGTCCCAAGAGGTACGTTCACGTAAACTCGTAGAATTCCGCATGCGTAGGATTTACGTGAATAAATTATATGCATGATTTGTTGTTGGATTATTATTTGAATTAATATAGGATTAATTCATGCTAGTAATAATTATAAGAATTAAATTTGTATTTAAATATTCACCCCGAATAGATCTGTGCAACTTATTCCCCAACAACTGGTATCAGAGCCACGGTTTCGGGCTGTGAATTTTTTAAATTGTAATTTAATTCGCTGACATTAAATTTGAAATTAGATAGTAGAATTGCTAGATCTGTTTTGCAGGTATCCAATTGTCATGGAATTTAATGTGTTTATTTATGCATGCATATAAATTGTGGTTTTTAATTCGATTTGTTCGGATTCGTTTTGCCTCGTGAGAAAATCCACAAGTAGATTAGGATTTGTTTGATTTGATCAATGTAATAGACTAGTCTAGATCTAGGTTTATTTATTTTTTGTAAATTAATTGCAACCGGATCAAAAATGAAGATGGAGACGAAGAATTAAAGGATAAAATCCAGAACCGGGCGTAGGTGGCGTGCGTCGCGCGAAATGTGCCAAGGGAGGCACGCGCGCGACGCGCGGGGCACGGCGAGGGCGAGGCCGAGGCCGAGCGCCATGAGGATCGCCGCCGCGACGCATGCACCGCGGCGCGGGTGCCGGCTGGCGGACGGAAGGCGACAGCTGCTGGCGACGCGGACGCGGCGGGTTGCCGAAGCCCGGCGTGCGGTGTATGGCGACAGGAAGGCTGATGCGCGCGGTACACGCTGCCGCCCGCCGAGGAACGCCAACCCACCGGGGCGCAACGAGGCACGAAGGGGCGCAGTTTCGCCGAGCAAAGGCCGAGGCTGCCGAGGCCGACTTGGCTAAGCGGGCGGCCGGGATAAGTGCATGCATCCCGTACGCGAAATACTGGGCGTGATGCCGAGATGGAGTATTTTTTTCGAGACGATCGAGTGGGAGAAATTCAAGACGACGTTTCTTCAAGGTCAAGCCAAGAAAACTCAAACCATGACAATTGGAAAATTTGTGCTCAATATGTTTATTTTTCTGCTTTGCTTGATTTATTATTGTGTTATCTTATGTTTTATTTAATTTGTTTAAATGTGTTTGCATGAGAGTTGCCCAATGAAAAATCTCACCTTCAAAATTACTAAGTATGTTTAAATAATTAATTGACAATTTTATTCCGGATAATAAAATTGAATTAATTTTGACCTCCATGATTTATTTATTTGTGAATTCTTTTGGAGAAATTCCCCCCACGGGACGGTCAAAAGATAGCTTTCACATGAATAAATTCCAAATGGATGATTGTGGATTATTACTTGTGGCGACGATGACCCTCCCCATGAGGCTCGTTCAATACGAAATAATAATCCTGTATTTAATCATGGTTATTAATTAGGTATAAAATTGATATGCATATACTTCCCCGAAGTCCCTGTCAATTTTATATTGGTCAAGTGGGAGCCAACTATTAATCTGGATATTATAGGTTTGTTCTTGTTTGTAACCTGCTTGAATGTGTTTAAATAATGACCCACCCCACGTGGCTTATTTAAACTGTTTTGAGATGTTGGCTGATGCATGTTCATATTTTTTTGAGATTTTAATATGATGCATGTGATCAAACCTTGTGATATATTTGTGCTTATGCATACTATTGTTTATTTCAGTTCATCATGTCGCAACCTTCTAATCCACTGTCCAATATACTTAAAGAGAATTTGCTTACTGGTGAAAACTATTTTGATTGGAAATACAAACTAAAACCTGTCCTAACCGCATCACCTTCCAAATGGGTACTTGATACACCAAAACCCGAAAAACCAACTAAGGGCGCCGGAATATGGGATGAGATGATGTATGGTGAATGGGAGCTGGCAAATGAATTGATGAAGGATACAATTCTGGCACATATGTCAGATGCGTTGAGACACCTTCATCAAGAATATGAGTCAGCTGCAGACATCGTACAGAATCTCAAAGCGATGTTCGCACATCAGACCCATATGGCAGTCCAAAGTGTGAAGCAAGAAATTGCTGAATTAAAAATTGAAAAAGGGACGACTGCAGCGCAGCACGTCCTTAGGGTTATGGTGCTATTTGAGGAACTTGAGATCCTCGGTGAAAAATGTGATTTCAAGACTAAGATTGATTTCATTCTCCAATCCTTACCAAAGAGCTATGATCACCACTATCTTGAGTATCTAATGGAAGATCTAGATTTTATAGTGGAAGATCTTGTAAATGCTCTGACTTTGGTTGAAAGGGAAAGGGAGCGCGAGGAAAAGAACTTGGGAAAACAAAAATCTTCTTTTCATCCTAGGTCATGTGGTGATAAGGATGATGAAAAGGGAAGAAAGTTGAACCAAGCAGACTCAACATCAAATAAAAGCATGGAATCAAGCATGAGGAAAGTTTTGGAAAGCGGGAGAGTAGGACACTCGAGGTCAGCCTGTTCCAATCCCAAAGGGAATGGAAAGAAAGGTAATTCTCACGCACTAGTTGTTGAAACTTGTTTAGCGGCGTATGCCTCCCATTTATGGGTGGTGGATACGGGATCCACTGATAATGTTTGTTTCACTTTACAGGGGTTCAAGCGGACCTGGCAACTTAGTGGGAGTGAGATCCTCATCACACTGGGCGATGCTACGAGAGTGGCAGCTGAAGCAGTGGGAGAAGTGCAACTGTCTTTTGAAGATAGAGTATTAATTTTAAGAGATGTTCTTTACGTTCCAAGTTTTAGAAAGAATTTGATTTCAGTTTCTAAACTTTTTCATGATGGATATTCGGTTACTTTTAATAAAGTTGTTACCATTTCTCTTTTTGATAAATTTATCTGTCATGGAACGTTGTCGAATAATCTCTATACAATTAACTGTGCACACCACTCACGAAATGCATCCTATAACACATCAACTGTTTCCGAGAAAATAAAACGTTCATCGGACGTGAACGAAACACTTCTATGGCATCTGAGATTAGGTCATATAAATCCAAAGAGGATCCAAAGGTTGGTGAAAGACGGTTTACTGGAGTTTCTCCAAGTTGAACCAATTACAACCTGCGAATCATGTTTGGAGGGTAAAATGACCAAGAGGGCATTTGGAGCCAAGGGGAATAGAGCCAAAGAAGTGTTAGAGATCGTTCACACAGATGTATGTGGTCCAATGTCAACCAAAGCGAGAGGAGGTTATGAGTATTTTGTCACTTTTATTGATGATTACTCAAGGTACGGTTATATTTTCCTTATGAAGCATAAATCTGAGACCTTTGAGAAATTCAAAGAATTTAAGGCTCAAGCAGAGAATCATAGGGAAAAACGTATCAAGTCTCTACGATCCGATCGTGGAGGCGAATACCTCAGCGATGAGTTTTTTAACTACTTATCTGATGAAGGGATTGCATCCCAGCTCACTGCACCCGGAACCCCTCAACAAAACGGGGTTGCAGAGCGAAGAAACAGAACTCTTTTGGAAATGGTTAGATCTATGATGAGTTATGCGGATCTACCCAAGTCGTTCTGGGGTCATGCCTTGGAAACAGCAGCCCACATTCTGAACTTGGTGCCATCCAAATCGGTTCCCAAAACTCCCAAAGAATTGTGGACCGGGTGCAAGCCTAGTATGAGACACATGAGGATTTGGGGGTATCCGGCCTACGTGTTGGACAAGGAAGCCGGAAAATTGGATCCTCGATCAGAATTAAGGTTGTTTGTGGGATACCCCGAGGGAACAAAAGGGTGTATGTTCTATGGTCCTGAAGATCAAAAGGTGGTAATAAGCACCCACTTTAGATTTTTGGAAGAAAACTATTTGAACGAAAGAAGACCCAGAAGTGAGATTACCATAAATGAGCTAAGGGGGCTAACCTCAATGCCAACTGTACTAAATGATATACCAGTACTAGATGATATACCAAACGACACACTTACACAACCGGAACCTCGTCGTAGTGGGAGGGTTGTGAAATAGCCCGAGAGATTCATGGGAATAGGAGAGTCCTCGGACTTGATTCCCGGACAAGATGAATCAGACCCATGGACATATGACGAGGTAATCCAAGATAAGGATGCAGAGTCTTGGCAAACAACAATGAATGCCAAAATGGGTTCTATGTTTCATAACAGAGTGTGGGAGCTAGTCGAACCACTTAATGGGGTCAAACCCATTGGTTGCAAGTGGGTGTATAAGAGAAAAAGAGGACCGGACGGGAAGGTGGAAACCTTCAAAGCAAGACTAGTGGCGAAAGGTTATACTCAGAAAGAAGGGATCGATTATGAGGAAACTTTTTTGCCCGTAGCCATGCTTAAGTCCATCCGAATTCTCTTATCGATTGTTGTGCATCTTGACTTTGAAATCTGTCAAATGGATGTCAAGACAGCTTTCCTTAACGAAAGTCTTGATGAAGAGATCTATATGCAACAACCCCAAGGCTTCATTGAAAAAGGCCAAGAACACCTAGTTTGTAAGCTCATGAAGTCAATTTACGGACTCAAATAGGCATCCAGAGCTTGGAACCAATGTTTTGATCATGTTATAAAGTCTTATGGGTTCGATCAAAAAGACTTCGAAAGTTGTGTGTACAAAAAGCGTGTCGGAACTGCATTGGTATTCTTAGTACTATACGTAGACGACATTCTGATCATCGGGAATGATGTGAAGGTGTTATCAGACGTAAGGGCATGGCTTTCAAAACAGTTTGGTATGAAGGACTTAGGGGAAGCCGGACACATCCTTGGGATCAAGATCACTCGAGATCGCAAGAAAAGGATTATAGGCTTATCGCAAGCTTCATACGTAGACACTGTCTTAAAACGATTCAGCATGCAAGATTCCAAGAAAGGCTTCGTACCTTTCAGACATGGAATCCATCTATCCAAGAAAATGTCCCATTAGACACAAAAGGAGATAGATGACATGAGAAGTATTCCTTATGCTTCTGCTGTCGGAAGCCTTATGTATGCAATGCTGTGTACGAGACCGGATATCTGCTTTGCCGTAGGTATGGTGGCAAGATATCAAAGTAACTCGGGGAAAGAGCATTGGACGGCAGTTAAAAACATTCTGAAGTATCTGAAAAGAACTCGAGATAGAATGTTGATTTATCAGTCAGATAGTCCAATCCCGATCGGCTACACGGACTCGGATTTCCAATTAGACATAGACTCCAGAAAATCTACCTCCGGAAGTGTGTTTTGCATGGGGGGAGGAGCCGTGACATGGAGAAGCGTCAAGCAGAAATTTGTCGCAGATTCTACCATGGAAGCCGAATATGTAGCTGCTTGCGAGGCAGCGAAAGAAGCAGTTTGGCTCAAGAACTTCCTAGTGGACTTGGATGTGGTTCCGAATTTGCCCAGCAGAATCACTGTTTATTGTGACAACGCCGGAGCAGTTGCAAATTCAAGGAAACCAAGAGCCCACAATGCCAGCAAACACATTGAAAGGAAATACCATCTTATACGAGATATCGTTAAGAGAGGAGATATAGATGTTGCAAAGATAGCATCTGAAGACAACCTAGCAGATCCGTTCAATAAATCGTACGTGTTACATTGTAGTTAATTTAGTGATACCAGATCACAGAAGATTAAATTAACAGTCCCTAGTAACTAAAAGTACACCATTCACGACATAGATTGAAATGAACAATCCATCGTGAAAGGTTGAAGTGTAAGGCTCAGATTGGCTTGTCTTGACCAAGAGATTACACTAGTGCATGACTGATGCACTGAATAGGACCTACAGGAGGACAAATTCTTCAGAACTGAACAAGGAAGAATTAGACCTCAGTGGTTTGTTATTTCTTAATCTTTGTTCCTTAAATAGTGTCACGTGTGATTGGTAACTATTGCTTTGACTTATCATGGGTAGAGAATCAACGAGATTCAATACTTTTTATCTTGGGCAATATTATTGGTCACATGTGATTGCTAAGATTTAATACGGAGAATCGTGTGCAAGTACGCTTGTTTGATTTGTCCCCCTTGGGAGGTTCATAAGCTTTATCATACCAAATCTTGCAAGTGGAATTAGTTTCCGGTATGGATAATAATGTTGAACCGTTCCTTGACCAAGGACAAAAGATTTTAATTAATGGAAAGTTATTTCAGTGGCTTGAATTAATTAATGGGCTAGATAATCTTAAACACGGGAAATAATAACCGGGAGCCATATTGACTGTAATATGGGTTAAGATGGATAATGCAATATTAATTATATAGTGGGATTAATTAATATTTATGGGCTTGAATAATATTGTGGCTCAATATTGATAATTCAAGATCCATTGGAAGGTCCAATCTTAATTCTCCTAAAGGCCCCCTAAGTAGCCCAACATATAGTCCAATAACTGAAAAAGGTGTTTAAAATAAAATAAATATTGTTGCTTATTTTTCCTAATTATTTTCGAAATTTATGGATAAAAGTGGAGAAAGTTTTTCTTTGAATTTTGTTATGGAATGTAGATATGTATTCTTGGAATACAAGATTATCTCATTAAATTCAAGAAATCTCCCACTTGGTTATTTATAATGATAATTTCGAAATTTTGAAAGATAAAGGGCAAGAAAGATTTTCTTGATTTTCTTGAAAAGATATTATGGAAGATATGTATTTCTTGAAATACAAGAATATCTCATAAATTCAAGAAGATCCAAATCTTGGAATCTTACCTATTATTTTCAAAAATTACTCCATAACAAAGAGTAAGTGGGATTTTGTGGAATATTATAATTATGGGAAAAAGAATATAAGAGATATATTCAAGATTTCTTGGAGATCAAGAAAAGATTTTCCCACATTATTTTTGCCCAATATTTTCGACCACTTGTGCTCTATAAATAGGGAATGACTCTTTCATTCCCAAGTACAATTCCATGTGCTGGAAAAATTAGTAAATCCACAAAGGTGGTGCAACATAATTTATTTTCCTTTTGTTAATTGTTCACAAGTGTCCTACCACCGGATAGTCGAACAAGGATTGATGGAATACTTGGAAAGTTCTTTTGGTTAGTCTAATCAGCTAGATCACTGTCGTCCCAAGAGGTACGTTCACGTAAACTCGTAGAATTCCGCATGCGTAGGATTTACGTGAATTAATTATATGCATGATTTGTTGTTGGATTATTATTTGAATTAATATAGGATTAATTCATGTTAGTAATAATTATAAGAATTAAATTTGTATTTAAATATTCACCCCGAATAGATCTGTGCAACTTATTCCCCAACAGCAGGTCGGTAGGAATTTGTGTCCCAATAGTCACAAATAATTCTGGCCGAGCGAGGTCGACCGGGATTATCTCGAGCTCTCCGATAGGGATTGCTCGCTGATCATTTCTTTCGGTTCTTGGATCAAGGCTGGATTCTCGTTGTTTGGGCTCGATCTCCATCGGTTTGAAACTGAGGCGAGGTTCTAAATCTGGTAATTCTTGTGCGGGTGTTTTCTTGCTTTCGATGTCGACCTCCATAGGTGTCGTATTTTCTTCTATTACATTATCAATTTCCATTTCGTCATTTTCTTTTTCCTTCTGGGGTGGAGCTCGGCTCGTACAACCTAGCCCCACCTCGGATTTCCTACCGAAATAAAAAGCAGAATTTAAATTGACACAAGTGTAAGTCAAATATTTTTTTGCCGCAATCTGGTCACCCTTAATGGTGCTCATTTTCCCATCAGATCTGGGAAACTTAATACAATAGAAATAAGAAGAGGCCGCAATCCCGAATTCGTGTTCAAAAGGTCTGCCGAGAAAGCGTTGAAGTTTGAGGGGATGTCGATGATCACAAAGTCCAGCTACCTGGTTGCCTTCACTTCGGTGTCCAAAGTTGAGGTGATTTCTACTGCTAGACGAATCATTCCATAGGCTTCGACAGGTTGGCTCCCAAACCCTCGGATTCTGACCTTGCAAGGCTCGACTAAGAGTGAAAGTTGCCGAGCAGGTCCAATGTCTTTTTGAAAAGGATGTTGCAGAAAGCCCCATTGTCAATCATGATGCGATGAACCAGAGCCCCCATTATTCTGGTTGAGATCACGAGTGGGTCCCAGTTCGGGTAGACCACTCCATCTTTGTCTTCCTCGGTGAAGGTGAGTTGCTTCAAGTTCAGGGCGATGGTGTTGACTAGGAGACAACTTAACACGGCATTATCAAGGGCACACATCTCTGCCTTCTGACGTCAGTTGGATGGGGACACTGCTGAGAGGAAACCACCGAGGGTGCCTCCTGATGGGCAGATCATATGGATGACTCTATTCTCGGCACCCTCCTGTATTTGCGGACCTCGCCTACCCAGGTCGAGTTGATTTCCCGGGGGGGCTCATGTTGCTGATTCGGCTGTTGCCTTGTCTTGACAAACCCGGCCAATTTCCCTTCTTCGAAAAGCTTCCAAAGCTCCCTTTGCAGGTCGCGGCAATGCTCAGTGGTGTGCCCGATTGTATTATGGTAGTTGCAGAATCTCCTCGGGTTGAGCTTGGAAGTGTCTTGAATTAATTCTCTGGCGGGTGGGAGTTGTTGTCTACCCTTAATCACCTGAAAGATCTGGGTTGGATTCATAGTTAGCATTTCGTGGAGCTTCACCTCGAGAGCATTGTCGAATGGCTTGAATGATCCCGGAGCACAGTAGTTCGTGGGTCTGGGCTTCCTGAAAGGTTTCTCAGATTTCGGATCTGGCTTTTTGACATCAACTTTCACCTCGCTAGGTCGTTGCTCGCCCAATCTTGATGCGAGTATCTCGGCATTGGTGATCATAATAAAGATTTTGATTAGATCCCAAAACCCCTGAGTATGACATGTATCAGGACATCTTGATAGTATAGAATCAGGATCTGGTTTCAATAAATACTAGGAATCAGGATTATCTGCACCATGTATAGTCAGCAGATATAGATCAGGGAATTTTAGTATACTGGAGAATCAGAAGTATCCTGAAGACTCAGAAGACTCTGAAGAATCAGAAGTATTCTGAAGACTCTGTAGACTCTAAAGAATCCTGAAGACCCGAATATCCTGAAGACTGTTTTTGTACTGATAAAAAAGGAACCTGATCAAAAAGGACCCTGAACCACTATCTCATCCTGAAGACTGTTTTTGAAATGTAAGATGGTGAATCCATTGACAAACTGGAAGTCAGATTCACTAGCATTATGAATGATCTGAATGCTCTTGGAAAAAGATACTCACAGAGAGAAGTGGCACTGAAAATTCTTAGAGGATTATCTAAGAAATGGGATATATATGTTGTGGTGATTGAAAACACCAAAAACATTGATTCTATACCATATCAACAAGTTTTCTCTGAACTGAAAGCTTATGAATTTGTGATTGAAAAGAAAACTAAGAAATCTGACAGCAAAGATGAATCTTCATCTAGCAAGAATGTGGCTTTCAAAGCAAAAGAGAAATCCTGTAAAGCTAAAGAGTCTGATAACTCACTTGCCAAAAATCAGGATGAGCAAAAGGATAAGCTAGTACTGTTGGCAAGGAGGTTTGAAAGACTTAATAGCATATATGGAAAAACAAGAAATATTACAGGAACAACATGTACAAAAACAGGAATAACTCAGAAGCTGAGGACAGATCCACTGAGAAAAGGAAGGACCACAAAGCTGAAGGTTCCTCATCCAGAAAGAAGGACTCCAAAACCAAGGAGGAAAGTGATCAGGATGATGATACCAACAAATGCTATAAGTGCCAAAAGAAGGGTCACTTCCAGTATGATTGTCCTGAGCTGAGTGCCAAAGAAAGAATGGAGAGACAAGCCAAGAGAGACAGAAAGATCTCCAGCAAGAAGGCTATGATTGCTGAAGAAGAAGAACAATCTGAAGAAGGTTCCAGTTCTTCAGATGAGATATTCTCAGATAGTGACAGTGATGATGTCTGCCTTGTTGCTATGGAGGAGGTGAAGGAAAAGGGCACTGAGCTGAATGAAGACAACATAGCCTTGATGAGTGGAAATGAAATGGCTCCTGCTGCATGGTATCTGGACAGTGGATGTTCAAGACATATGACAGGATATAAACAATTACTCACTGACTATGTTGAGCAAAAAGGCCCTCAGATTACTTTTGGAGATAACTCCAAAGGACAGACTGAAGGATATGGAACTCTTAAATTTGATTATGTTCATATCAATGGTGTTTCATATGTTTCTGGTTTAAAGCATAACTTGCTTTCAATCAGTCAATTCTGTGACAAATGATTCAGTGTTGAGTTCTCAAAGAACTTATGTTATGTGAAAGATAATGCTTCACAGCAAACATTACTGACTGGTACTAGAAAAGGAAATGTGTATCTTGCTGAATGGAAATTATCTCCTAAAGATACATGTTTGGTTGCAAAAAGTTCTACTGATACCAGTTGGTTGTGGCATAAAAGGCTGAATCACTTAAACTTCAAAGGAAAACAAATCAAAGCATCATTCAAAAGCAAAGTAGAAGTTTCTACTGACAGAATACTACAATTGTTACATATGGATCTCTTTGGTCCAGTGACACCTGTAAGTACAAATGGCAGAAAATATACACTTGTGGTAGTTGATGACTACTCTAGATACACATGGGTCATATTCTTACTCAGTAAGAAAGAGACTCAGACAAAACTGCCAGAATTACTGAAAAGACTCAGTACTGAAAAGAACCTGAGTGTGGTCAAAATCAGATCAGATAAAGGCACTGATTTTATCAACCATATTATATCTGATTATTTTGCAGTAAATGGAATAGCTCATGAAACATCAGCTGCAAGGACCCCATAACAAAATGGTGTTGCAGAAAGAAGAAATAGGACTCTGAAAGAAGCTGCAAGAACAATGATTGTTGAAGCTGATATTCCTAAGAGATTTTGGGCTGAAGCTATCAACATTGCATGCTACTCTCAGAACAGATCCATGCTGACAAAGAATCAAGGAAAAACACCCTATGAGTTGTGGAATGAAAGGAAGCCTCTTGTTTCTTTCTTTCGTATGTTTGGTTGCAAGTGTTTCATACACAATAATGGTAAAGATCAGTTGAAAACTTTTGATAGCAAAGCTGATGAAGGGATATTCTTAGGATATTCTGAAGTCAATAAAGCCTTCAGAGTTTACAATTGTAGGACTCTTATTGTGGAAGAAACACCACATGTTGTTTTTGATGAATCTACTTGTGTTCAGAAGAAACAGGAACATGACTCAGGAAAACTAACCAAGAGAATCACCAGACTTAGCCTGAAAAGGAATGATAAAACATCCTTTGAGCCTGAAAAGAAGAAGTCAATCACTTTCTATGAATGGAGTGAATCAGACTCAGACAAAGAAGCTCAGGATGGTGGGACTCAGGATGAAAATTCTCCACTGAAGGAAAGCCAACACACTGAAGCTGACCAATCTGAACATACACCAGTTCAGACTCAGGTATGTAATGCCGATGAAGATGTGGTCACAGCTGAGGCAAACTTTGAATCTATCAACCAAGGGGGAACAAATGTTACTGACAATGTTCTGAATGGAATTTCCCCTGAGGAAGATGATTCACTCTCTCCTTTTCTGTTGTTCCCTGAGTTTGATGAATTACCTGAACCTAACATTTCTGATGTTGAGGACACTACTGAAGGGGGAACATCCAGGAGAAGATGGTTGGATAGTCATCCTACAAGTCAGATTGTGGGAGATTTATCATAAGGAGTTAAAACAAGAAGGTTCCATGGTGAAAGTGCTTTGTTCTGCTGCTTCCTATCTGAAAAAGAACCTACTGAAATTGAAGAAGCTCTTCAAGATTCTTTCTGGATTACTGCTATGCAAGAAGAGCTGAATCAGTTCACAAGAAATGAAGTTTGGGAGCTAGTGGACAGACCTAAGAGGCACAATGTGATTGGAACTAAGTGGGTGTTCAAGAACAAGAGAGATGAAAACAACAACATTGTAAGAAACAAGGCAAGGCTAGTTGCACAAGGTTATTCCCAAGAAGAAGGCTTGGATTATGATGAAACCTTTGCACCTGTTGCAAGACTAGAAGCCATCAGAATGTTTCTTGCATATGCTGCCCACATGAAATTCACAGTCTATCAAATGGATGTGAAAAGTGCATTTCTGAATGGTGTGCTTAAAGAAGAGGTTTATGTGGAACAACCTCCAGGATTTTGTCAAAATGACTAAGTTTACATGCTCAGGAAAGCCTTGTATGGTCTAAAACAAGCACCAAGAGCATGGTATGATACACTTTCTCAATTTCTTACTGACCATGGTTTTATCAAAGGAACTGTTGATAGAACTCTGTTCAGGATAGAAGATGGGAAGGATATCTTACTAGTTCAGATTTATGTGGATGATATCATATTTGGTTCTCCAAATCATCAGTTGTGTGAAAAGTTTTCTACTCTGATGAAAGGAAATTTTGAGATGTCTATGATGGGGGAGATGACTTTCTTTCTTGGACTTCAGGTGAAACAGACTTAAGAAGGAATTTTCATCAATCAGGCAAAATACACCAGAGATCTAATTGCTAAGTATGGTGTACAGAATTGCAATGCAGTTAGAATTTCTATGAATACTAACTACAAGATGGATCCTGATCCTGAAGGTAAATCAGTAAATCACACTGATTATAGAGGGATCATTGGATCATTGCTCTATCTCACAACAAGTAGGCCTGATATTACCTTTGTTGTTGGGATATGTGCAAGATACCAAGCTAATCCTAAGGCTAGTCACATGGAGGCTGCTAAAAAAATTCTGAAGTATCTTAAAGGCACTGTGAATAGAGGATTATGGTATCCAGCTGATGATAACCTTGAATTAACTGGTTATTCAGATGATGATTATGGTGGATGTAGAATTGACAAGAAGTCTACTACAGGAACTTGTCAATTTCTTGGAAGTAAACTGATATCATGGTTTTCAAAGAAACAGACCTCAGTAGCAACCAGTACTACGGAAGCTGAATACATGGCTGCAGGAAGCTGTTGTGCACAGATTCTTTGGCTCAGACAACAATTAAGGGATTATAAGATTATAGCCAATGAAGTACCCATATTTTGTGACAATAATAGTGCAATTGCTATTACACAAATTCTGGTATTGCACACCAGATGTAAGCATGTTGATATCAGACATCACTTCATTAGAGATCGTGTTGAAAAGAAGGACATTAGAATGGAGAAAATTCATACTTATAAACAGAGAGCTGACATCTTGACTAAACCTTTGGCTGAATCAAGATTTCAGGAACTATCAGTAGAATTAGGGATGTTGGATCCAGGTGAATGAATTTCACTGAAGGGGGAAGTCCTTCAGGAGCATGTAGTTATTCTGGGGGAATAACTCAGGACAAAATTTTCTCAGGATGGAAACTGAGACTCAGGACAAATTTTGTCAGGATCAATATTCAGTAAGGTTTATGTATTCAAATAATCCTGAAGTTATATTGATACATGCATTAAAGTCAGTAGCATTTATTACACAAGGAATTACTCAGTAGTCATTTGAAATAAATGACAAAAGACCTGAACTTTTAAAGCGGGAATGTCTTTGACTGAAAAAGACGAACAGTCATCTCGATTCCAGAGAAACGTCCATTTGTCAACCTATAAATTGCTACTTGCCTATTGTCCAGAAAAATAGCCAAAAATAGCCATTTTTCCTCGAGATTTTCTTTAAATCTCAGATTAAATCTCAACCCTCCATCGTATTTTCGAGATTTAATCACAACCATTGATCTTTATTTCACAGATCATATATAAGCCAACTGTTAGCCCGCATTCGTTTATTTCTCACATTTAAACGATCAAAATTCCCAAATCCTTAAAACCTTCAAATCTTCAAACCCTTCATATACACTACCCAGAACCTTTTATTTCTATCATAATGGAGTTTCCTAACTACTCGATGATCAAAGTTCTCGCAGAAACAGAGAAGACATACTTTGAACATGTAGTAGCCATGATCGACAACAAGGCAACCCTGGTAGAAGAAGAGGCTCTAAACATGTTGCGGATGGCTGGATTGACACGACTGGTGAGCAATATGCTAGAATCCGAACTAGCCCAAGAAGTGTTGCAATTTGTTGTTAACCTTCGAGAAGGAGGATGGGGAGGATTGGTTTCGCGGCTAAGTTTTGGAACTTATGCGAAATCGAAAGCAGAGGTGGTTTGTTCTAAAAAGGTAATACTGTCCTTAGATGATATCAATTCCGAGTTTGAATTAAGTGATAAAGGAGAAGATCCAGCATTGTATATGTCTTGAAGAGAACAAGAAATTTTGGACCGTTTTGCATAAACCAAGGTGGAATTGAAAGGTGCATTGCACAAACGATGTTTAAAGCCCAAATACCGAGTCTTAATCGACATTGTTGCAAAATGCTTGATGAGCACATCGGGAAGTCTTGAGCAGGTGAGCAGGAACAAGTTAAGGCTCATGGCTGCGATAAAGGACTCACCCTCTATGGACTTCAACTGGTTGAAATTCTTGGTGGATTGCATTCTTCACCAAAACCAGAAACTGAAGTATGCAAAAGGTGCATTTACTAAAAATGGGAAGGTCTTGTTTAGGACGAAGATCAGCTTTTTGATCGAAACCTTGCCCAGGGAGAATATTTTTTTGATGACAGGAGTAGAATTCTCCAGGACTCGGATCATGTTCCTGAAGCCTAAATCTCAGAAAAGAAAGGTTGCTCCATCAGGAAGCCAAAGCTCTATGATTCAGGAGGAATCTGAAGATCAGGAAGATTCTAGTTCTGATCAGGATGATGTTGTGATTGCTGATATTGTCCAGAAGCCTGTCAGGACAGCATCAGTAAAACATCCTGAGGCTTCAGGACAGGAGGAAAGATCGAAGCAATCTCAAGATCTTATGAGGATCAAGAGGGAAACTGGACACAAACTGAAGAAAAAGACATTGGTTGTTGGGGAATAATTGCACAGATCTATTCGGGGTGAATATTTAAATACAAATTTAATTCTTATAATTATTACTAGCATGAATTAATCCTATATTAATTCAAATAATAATTCAACAACATATCATGCATATAATTAAATCACGTAAATCCTACGCATGCGGAATTCTACGAGTTTACGTGAACGTACCTCTTGGGATGGCAGTGATCTTGCTGATTAGACTAACCAAAAGAAGTATTCCCTTAGCCCTTGTTCGACTATCCGGTGGAAGGACACTTGTGAACAATTAACAAAAGAAAAATAAATTATGTTGCACCACCTTTGTGGATTTACTAATTTTTCCAGCACATGGAATTGTACTTGGGAATGAAAGAATCATCCCCTATTTATAGAGTAAAAGTGGTCGAATTTTTAGGGCAAAATAATGTGGGAAAATCTTTTCTTGATCTCCAAGAAATCTTGAATATATCTCCTATATTCTTTTTTCCATAATTATAATATTCCACAAAATCCCACCTACTCTATGTTTATGGATAATTTCAAAAATAATGAGGCAAGATTCCAAGATTTGGATCTTCTTGAATTTATGAGATATTCTTGTATTTCAAGAAATACATATCTTCCATAATATCTTTTCAAGAAAATCTTTCTTGCCCTTTATCTTTCAAAATTTCGAAAATCCTCTTATGAATAACCAAGTGGGAGATTTCTTGAATTTAATGAGATAATCTTGTATTCCACGAATACATATCTTCATTCCATAACAAAATTCAAAGAAAATCTTTCTCCCCTCTTATCCATAATTTTTTAAAATAATAGGAAAATTAAGCAACAATATTTATTTTATTTTAATCACATTTTTTCAGTTATTGGACTATATGTTGGGCTACTTAGGGGGCCTTTAGGAGAATTAAGATTGGACCTTCTAATGGACTTTGAATATCTAATATTGAGCCACAATATTATTCAAGCCCATAAATATTAATTAATCCCACTATATAATTAATATTGCATTATCCATCTTAACCCATATTACAGTCAATATGGCTCCCAGTTATTATTTCCCGTGTTTAAGATTATCTAGCCCATTAATTAATTCAAGCCACTGAAATAGCTTTCCATTAATTAATATCTTTTGTCCTTGGTCAAGGAACGGTTCAACATTATTATCCATACCGAAAACTAATTTCACTTGCAAGATTTGGTATGATAAAGCTTATGAACCTCCCAAGGGGGCAAATCAAACAAGCTTACTTGCACACGATTCTTCGTATTAAATCTTAGCAATCACATGTGACCAATAATATTGCCCAAGATAAAAAGTATTGAATCTCGTTGATTCTCTACCCATGATAAGTCAAAGCAATAGTTACCAATCACACGTGATCCTATTTAAGGAACGAAGATTAAGAAATAACGAACCACTGAGGTCTAATTCTTCCTTGTTCAGTTCTGAAGAATTTGTCCTCCTGTAGGTCCTATTCAGTGCATCAGTCATGTACTAGTGTAATCTCTTGGTCAAGACAAGCCAATCCGAGCCTTACACTTCAACCTTTCACGATGGATTGTTCATTTCCATCTAGGTCGTGAATGGTGTACTTTTAGTTACAAGGGATTGTTAATTTAATCTTCTGTGATCTGGTATCACTAAATTAACTACAATGTAACATGTACTATTTGATGAACAGTTATGCAATAAATATATGTAACATTCGATGATATTTAAAGCATCAGTGATAAACAATTTATTTCAGTAAATAAGTCCGAAATTCAGTTTTGATTATACAAAGTAAAAAGCATACTTTCCAGTATAATCCCAACATTGGCTCCTCAGAAAAGAAAAAGACTTCAAACTATTGCAGAGAAAGAGGTCATTGGTGCTGAAGAAACTCAAACTGAGACCCAACAAGAAAGAGAATCTCCACTTCAGGTGCTTGCTCAAGTAGTAAAAGATGTTCAGGAGCAGGACACTGAAGAACATGTATTCTCAGAGGTACTTGAAACTTCCCTGAGCACTGATAAAATATCTCAGGAGATTTTCAAGGGACCTCAAGATCTACTGAGTTTGGATACTCTCCTGAAAGAACCATTTCTTGATCCTTCAGCACTTCAACTCATCCAATCCGAGTCTGATATTCCAGAGAGCTCTGAATTGAAGAAAGGCGAAGCAGAAGAAACAGAATGGTGAAGCAAGGGGGAACGGTTCATCTTGGATAGATACCCTGAGCTGAAATCTTATCCTGACCTTCAGGCTCAGGACAACGGTTTATATCCTGAATCAGACACTCCCAGAGATACTGAACATTGCCTCTTTCAGAGGAGAAGATTGGTGGAGTGCTGAGACTGCTGCTCTGACAGGGTTCTCAGGTTTCAGGAAAACCAAGCTCATGATGAAAGTGGCTGATTTTGATGAACTGGTGAAACAGAAATTAGCTGAAAGGAGGACTGCTGAAACTGATGCATCCAGTTCTCATAATCAAGAAGAAGATGGGGATCAGGGAGGTGAAAGAGAGAAGCAATCTGAGCAAGAAAAGGAACTTCAGAAAGATGTTGAGAAAGAGAAACTCATTGAGAGTCACATGGAGAAAGAAACTGATGCTAAACAGACTAATGTCAGACAACCTCAGACTGAAGTTAGCACTCTCCAGGTACCTTTTGGCACTATTATACATTATGCCGAAGTTACTGAAGTACCTAGCTTTAAATCCGTTGTTTATGATATTCAGACTGAGACTCGTTTAGAGTACCTAGCTCAGTTGGAGACAGTTGTACTACCTCCAGTGATTGATTTCACTCCAATCCTGGATGAACTGAAGAAGGTGGTACCAATGGTGGAGAAAGTGACTCAGATGGAGGAAATTTTGGCAAGTCAATCTCAAAAGTTGGAAAATCTAAGCTCATCGTCAGACATGCTACAAATTCAAACAACACTCTCAGATAAGATGACAGCACTGGATGTGAAGATTGATGGAATAAAGACAGAACTCAATGCAAATATGGAGCAAAGATACTAGGCCAGAACTGCATATCTTGAGGCCAAGCTGGTTGAGAAGAATGAGCAATTAATCAAGACTGAAGTTGAGGAAATGAGCACTCTGCACATGTCCAAAATGACAGAGATGATGCATGAAGCCTTCTCAAAACAGTTTGCTCCACTTTCAGATGAATTTTCCATGGCCAAAAACTACATGATGAGGCTGGAAGATGAGCATGATCAATTGACTAGGGAGGTGCGGAGCTTAGGCAAAGAGCAATACCATATGGATACTGCATTATCCCAACTTCTCCCAAGGTATGATGCCAAAAAGGGGGAAAGACCAAGTTCGAAATGACAATTGGATAAGTTGTTGGCATAGACCTTGGAGAAGAAAGCTAGAGAAGAAGCTGATGCAAAGAAGATCTTGGATGCTCTGAGTGAGATTGAAGCCACAGAGAAATTGAAGTTCAAAGAAGTTGAAGAACCTGGCTTCACTCAGACACCAGAACAGATTGTTCAGGAAATCACACAAGAAAAGATGTTTGACAGAAAAAAGGTTGAAACAAGCAAAGCAGGAGAAGAACAAGCTAGACCTGAAAAGAGAAAAGCAGTTGCTTTTGTTGAACAAGAGAGGAAAAAGAAAGCAAAAGTTTCAAGACCTGTTCAAAGGAAGCTTGTGGTGGATTTTGATGACTCAGAGGAAGAAACTGAAGAAGCTGAACCTGATACACAACCAGAGACCTTCAATACAAAGAAGACTCTGAAAGCCCTACAGATTGAAAAAGAGAAAAGAACTGTTGCTTCTGTTTCAGGTGCTCCACTAATCAGGAAGAAAAATGAAGAAGAGCAGAAGAGAAGGGGTGTATTCAGGAAGTTCATTGGCAAGAGGAGAGGTACTGAGAAGACTCAGAAATTGCCGCACATGGATAAGTGGATGCCTTTACCAATCAATGATGCATTGGAGGAAATCAAGAGAACCTTCTGGTTATATTATGAGATTCTAAGAGAAGGGAGGGGGAGTAGCTCAGATAAGAATGAGGCATTCATTGAATATTTGCTGACATTCTATCCTGAGTATCTGCAAAAATGGATCAACCTGGCAGATGAGAGCAACACTCAGATTGTGGCCCCAGGACCATACATGTACCCGGTGTTGGGATTATACTGGAAAGTATGCTTTTACTTTGTATAATCAAAACTGAATTTCGGACTTATTTACTGAAATAAATTGTTTATCACTGATGCTTTAAATATCATCGAATGTTACATATATTTATTGCATAACTGTTCATCAAATAGTACATGTTACATTGTAGTTAATTTAGTGATACCAGATCACAGAAGATTAAATTAACAATCCCTTGTAACTAAAAGTACACCATTCACGACCTAGATGGAAATGAACAATCCATCGTGAAAGGTTGAAGTGTAAGGCTCGGATTGGCTTGTCTTGACCAAGTGATTACACTAGTACATGACTGATTCACTGAATAGGACCTACAGGAGGACAAATTCTTCAGAACTGAACAAGGAAGAATTAGACCTCAGTGGTTCGTTATTTCTTAATCTTCGTTCCTTAAATAGGATCACGTGGGATTGGTAACTATTGTTTTGACTTATCATGGGTAGAGAATCAACGAAATTCAATACTTTTTATCTTGGGCAATATTATTGGTCACATGCGATTGCTAAGAGGTTATACTCAGAAAGAAGGGATCGATTATGAGGAAACTTTTTCGCCCGTAGCCATGCTCAAGTCCATCTGAATTCTCTTATCGATTGCTGCGCATCTCGACTTTGAAATCTGGCAAATGGATGTCAAGACATCTTTCCTTAACGGAAGTCTTGATGAAGAGATCTATATGCAACAACCCCAAGGCTTCATTGAATAGGGCCAAGAACACCTAGTTTGTAGGCTCATGAAGTCCATATACGGACCCAAACAAGCATCCAGAGCTTGGAACCAATGTTTTGATCATGTTATAAACTCTTATGGGTTTGATTAAAATGAGTTCGAAAGTTGTGTGTACAAAAAGCGTGTCGGAACTGCATTGGTATTCTTGGTACTATACGTAGACGACATTCTGATCATCGGGAACGATGTAAAGGTGTTATCAGACGTAAGGGCATGGCTATCAAAACAGTTTGATATGAAGGACTTAGGGGAAGCCGCACGCATCCTTGGGATCAAGATCACTCGAGATCGCAAGAAAAGGATGATAGGCTTATCGCAAGCTTCATACATAGACATTGTCTTGAAACGATTCAGCATACAGGATTCCAAGAAAGGCTTCGTACCTTTCAGACATGGAATCCATCTATCCAAGAAAATGTGCCCTAAGACGCAAAAGGAGATAGATGACATGAGAGGCATTCCATATGCTTCGGCTGTCGGAAGCCTTATGTATGCAATGTTGTGTACGAGACCGGATATCTGCTTTGTCGTTGGCATGGTGGCAAGATATCAAAGTAACCCGGGGAAAGAACATTGGACAACAGTTAAAAACATTCTGAAGTATCTGAAAAGAACTCGGGATAGAATGTTAATTTATAAGTCAGATAGTATAATCCCCATCGGCTACATGGACTCGGATTTCCAATTAGACATAGACTCCAGAAAATCTACCTCCGGTAGTGTGTTTTGCATGGGGGGAGGAGCCGTGACATGGAGAAGCATCAAACAGAAATGCGTCGCAGATTCTACCATGGAAACCGAATATGTAGCTGCTTGCGAGGCAGCGAAAGAAGCGGTTTGGCTCAAGAACTTCCTAGTGGACTTGAATGTAGTTCCGAATTTGCCCAGCAGAATCACTGTTTATTGTGACAACGCCGGAGCAGTTGCAAATTCAAGGAAACCAAGAGCCCACAATGCTAGCAAACACATTGAAAGGAAATATCATCTTATACGAGATATCGTTAAGAGAGGAGATATAGATGTTGCAAAGATAGCATCTGAAGACAACCTAGCAGATCCATTCACAAAGGGTCTGCCTCTGAATACATTCGAGAGACATGTGGAAGGAATAGGTGTCAAGACCGTTGCCAATCTGCTTTGAGTATAAGTGGGAGAAATTATTAGGTTCGTGTAGGTAACATTAGATGTCACGAATTAGGAACTACACGAGACATGTTGTAGTATACTTAAAAGTAGACTTTGAGTATAAGTGGGAGATTGTTGGGATAATACTGGAAAGTATGCTTTTACTTTGTATAATCAAAAATGAATTTCGGACTTGTTTACTGAAATAAATTGTTTATCACTGATGCTTTAAATATCATCGAATGTTACATATATTTATTGCATAACTGTTCATCAAATAGTACATGTTACATTGTAGTTAATTTAGTGATACCAGATCACAGAAGATTAAATTAACAATCCCTTGTAACTAAAAGTACACCATTCACGACCTAGATGGAAATGAACAATCCATCGTGAAAGGTTGAAGTGTAAGGCTCGGATTGGCTTGTCTTGACCAAGTGATTACACTAGTACATGACTGATTCACTGAATAGGACCTACAGGAGGACAAATTCTTCAGAACTGAACAAGGAAGAATTAGACCTCAGTGGTTCGTTATTTCTTAATCTTCGTTCCTTAAATAGGATCACGTGGGATTGGTAACTATTGTTTTGACTTATCATGGGTAGAGAATCAACGAAATTCAATACTTTTTATCTTGGGCAATATTATTGGTCACATGCGATTGCTAAGAGGTTATACTCAGAAAGAAGGGATCGATTATGAGGAAACTTTTTCGCCCGTAGCCATGCTCAAGTCCATCTGAATTCTCTTATCGATTGCTGCGCATCTCGACTTTGAAATCTGGCAAATGGATGTCAAGACATCTTTCCTTAACGGAAGTCTTGATGAAGAGATCTATATGCAACAACCCCAAGGCTTCATTGAATAGGGCCAAGAACACCTAGTTTGTAGGCTCATGAAGTCCATATACGGACCCAAACAAGCATCCAGAGCTTGGAACCAATGTTTTGATCATGTTATAAACTCTTATGGGTTTGATTAAAACGAGTTCGAAAGTTGTGTGTACAAAAAGCGTGTCGGAACTGCATTGGTATTCTTGGTACTATACGTAGACGACATTCTGATCATCGGGAACGATGTAAAGGTGTTATCAGACGTAAGGGCATGGCTATCAAAACAGTTTGATATGAAGGACTTAGGGGAAGCCGCACGCATCCTTGGGATCAAGATCACTCGAGATCGCAAGAAAAGGATGATAGGCTTATCGCAAGCTTCATACATAGACATTGTCTTGAAACGATTCAGCATACAGGATTCCAAGAAAGGCTTCGTACCTTTCAGACATGGAATCCATCTATCCAAGAAAATGTGCCCTAAGACGCAAAAGGAGATAGATGACATGAGAGGCATTCCATATGCTTCGGCTGTCGGAAGCCTTATGTATGCAATGTTGTGTACGAGACCGGATATCTGCTTTGTCGTTGGCATGGTGGCAAGATATCAAAGTAACCCGGGGAAAGAACATTGGACAACAGTTAAAAACATTCTGAAGTATCTGAAAAGAACTCGGGATAGAATGTTAATTTATAAGTCAGATAGTATAATCCCCATCGGCTACATGGACTCGGATTTCCAATTAGACATAGACTCCAGAAAATCTACCTCCGGTAGTGTGTTTTGCATGGGGGGAGGAGCCGTGACATGGAGAAGCATCAAACAGAAATGCGTCGCAGATTCTACCATGGAAACCGAATATGTAGCTGCTTGCGAGGCAGCGAAAGAAGCGGTTTGGCTCAAGAACTTCCTAGTGGACTTGAATGTAGTTCCGAATTTGCCCAGCAGAATCACTGTTTATTGTGAAAACGCCGGAGCAGTTGCAAATTCAAGGAAACCAAGAGCCCACAATGCTAGCAAACACATTGAAAGGAAATATCATCTTATACGAGATATCGTTAAGAGAGGAGATATAGATGTTGCAAAGATAGCATCTGAAGACAACCTAGCAGATCCATTCACAAAGGGTCTGCCTCTGAATACATTCGAGAGACATGTGGAAGGAATAGGTGTCAAGACCGTTGCCAATCTGCTTTGAGTATAAGTGGGAGAAATTATTAGGTTCGTGTAGGTAACATTAGATGTCACGAATTAGGAACTACACGAGACATGTTGTAGTATACTTAAAAGTAGACTTTGAGTATAAGTGGGAGATTGTTGGGATAATACTGGAAAGTATGCTTTTACTTTGTATAATCAAAAATGAATTTCGGACTTGTTTACTGAAATAAATTGTTTATCACTGATGCTTTAAATATCATCGAATGTTACATATATTTATTGCATAACTGTTCATTAAATAGTACATGTTACATTGTAGTTAATTTAGTGATACCAGATCACAGAAGATTAAATTAACAATCCCTTGTAACTAAAAGTACACCATTCACGACCTAGATGGAAATGAACAATCCATCGTGAAAGGTTGAAGTGTAAGGCTCGGATTGGCTTGTCTTGACCAAGTGATTACACTAGTACATGACTGATTCACTGAATAGGACCTACAGGAGGACAAATTCTTCAGAACTGAACAAGGAAGAATTAGACCTCAGTGGTTCGTTATTTCTTAATCTTCGTTCCTTAAATAGGATCACGTGTGATTGGTAACTATTACTTTGACTTATCATGGGTAGAGAATCAACGAGATTCAATACTTTTTATCTTGGGCAATATTATTGGTCACATGCGATTGCTAAGAGGTTATACTCAGAAAGAAGGGATCGATTATGAGGAAACTTTTTCGCCCGTAGCCATGCTCAAGTCCATCTGAATTCTCTTATCGATTGCTGCGCATCTCGACTTTGAAATCTGGCAAATGGATGTCAAGACATCTTTCCTTAACGGAAGTCTTGATGAAGAGATCTATATGCAACAACCCCAAGGCTTCATTGAATAGGGCCAAGAACACCTAGTTTGTAGGCTCATGAAGTCCATATACGGACCCAAACAAGCATCCAGAGCTTGGAACCAATGTTTTGATCATGTTATAAACTCTTATGGGTTTGATTAAAACGAGTTCGAAAGTTGTGTGTACAAAAAGCGTGTCGGAACTGCATTGGTATTCTTGGTACTATACGTAGACGACATTCTGATCATCGGGAACGATGTAAAGGTGTTATCAGACGTAAGGGCATGGCTATCAAAACAGTTTGATATGAAGGACTTAGGGGAAGCCGCACGCATCCTTGGGATCAAGATCACTCGAGATCGCAAGAAAAGGATGATAGGCTTATCGCAAGCTTCATACATAGACATTGTCTTGAAACGATTCAGCATACAGGATTCCAAGAAAGGCTTCGTACCTTTCAGACATGGAATCCATCTATCCAAGAAAATGTGCCCTAAGACGCAAAAGGAGATAGATGACATGAGAGGCATTCCATATGCTTCGGCTGTCGGAAGCCTTATGTATGCAATGTTGTGTACGAGACCGGATATCTGCTTTGTCGTTGGCATGGTAGCAAGATATCAAAGTAACCCGGGGAAAGAACATTGGACAACAGTTAAAAACATTCTGAAGTATCTGAAAAGAACTCGGGATAGAATGTTAATTTATAAGTCAGATAGTATAATCCCCATCGGCTACATGGACTCGGATTTCCAATTAGACATAGACTCCAGAAAATCTACCTCCGGTAGTGTGTTTTGCATGGGGGGAGGAGCCGTGACATGGAGAAGCATCAAACAGAAATGCGTCGCAGATTCTACCATGGAAACCGAATATGTAGCTGCTTGCGAGGCAGCGAAAGAAGCGGTTTGGCTCAAGAACTTCCTAGTGGACTTGAATGTAGTTCCGAATTTGCCCAGCAGAATCACTGTTTATTGTGAAAACGCCGGAGCAGTTGCAAATTCAAGGAAACCAAGAGCCCACAATGCTAGCAAACACATTGAAAGGAAATATCATCTTATACGAGATATCGTTAAGAGAGGAGATATAGATGTTGCAAAGATAGCATCTGAAGACAACCTAGCAGATCCATTCACAAAGGGTCTGCCTCTGAATACATTCGAGAGACATGTGGAAGGAATAGGTGTCAAGACCGTTGCCAATCTGCTTTGAGTATAAGTGGGAGAAATTATTAGGTTCGTGTAGGTAACATTAGATGTCACGAATTAGGAACTACACGAGACATGTTGTAGTATACTTAAAAGTAGACTTTGAGTATAAGTGGGAGATTGTTGGGATAATACTGGAAAGTATGCTTTTACTTTGTATAATCAAAAATGAATTTCGGACTTGTTTACTGAAATAAATTGTTTATCACTGATGCTTTAAATATCATCGAATGTTACACATATTTATTGCATAACTGTTCATTAAATAGTACGTGTTACATTGTAGTTAATTTAGTGATACCAGATCACAGAAGATTAAATTAACAATCCCTTGTAACTAAAAGTACACCATTCACAACCTAGATTGAAATGAACAATCCATCGTGAAAGGGTGAAGTGTAAGGCTCGAATTGGGTTGTCTTGACCAAGAGATTACACTAGTGCATGACTGATGCACTGAATAGGACCTACAGGAGGACAAATTCTTCAGAACTGAACAAGGAAGAATTAGACCTCAGTGGTTCGTTATTTCTTAATCTTCGTTCCTTAAATAGGATCACGTGTGATTGGTAACTATTACTTTGACTTATCATGGGTAGAGAATCAACGAGATTCAATACTTTTTATCTTGGGCAATATTATTGGTCACATGCGATTGCTAAGATTTAATACGGAGAATCGTGTGCAAGTACGTTTGTTCAATTTGCCCCCTTGGGAGGTTCATAAGCTTTATCATACGAAATCTTGCAAGTGGAACTAGTTTCCGTTATGGATAATAATATTGAATCGTTCCTTAACCAAGGACAAAAGATATTAATTAATGGAAAGTTATTTCAGTGGCTTGAATTAATTATTGGGCTAGATAATCTTAAACACGGGAAATAATAACCGGGAGCCATATTGACTGTAATACGGGTTAAGATGGATAGTGCAATATTAATTATGTAGTGGGATTAATTAATATTTATGGGCTTGAATAATATTGTGGCTCAATATTGATAATTCAAGATCCATTGGAAGGTCCAATCTTAATTCTCCTAAAGGCCCCCTAAGTAGCCCAACATAAAGTCCAATAACTGAAAAAGGTGTTTAAAAATAAAATAAATTTGTTGCCTATTTTTCTTGTATTTTTCGAAATAATATGGATAAAAGGGGAGAAAGATTTTCTTTGAATTTTGTTATGGAATGAAGATATGTATTCTTGGAATACAAGATTATCTCATTAAATTCAAGAAATCTCCCACTTGGTTATTTATATAGCTTATTTCAAAAAATTTTGAAATACAGAGGGCAAGAAAGATTTTCTTGATTTTCTTGAAAAGATATTATGGAAGATATGTATTTCTTGAAATACAAAAATATCTCATAAATTCAAGAAGATCCAAATCTTGGATTCTTGTTACTCCTATTTTTTGAAATATACTCCATAACAAAGAGTAGGTGGGATTTTGTGGAATATTATAATTATGGAAAAAAGAATATAGGAGACATATTCAAGATTTCTTGGAGATCAAGAAAAGATTTTCCCACATTATTTTTGCCCCAAAATTTCGACCACCACTACTCTATAAATAGGCGATGATTCTTTCATTCCCAAGTACAATTCCATGTGCTGGAAAAATTAGTAAATCCACAAAGGTGGTGCAACAAAATTTATTTTCCTTTTGTTAATTGTTCGCAAGCGTCCTACCACCGGATAGTCGAGCAAGGATTAAGGGGAATACTTGGGAAGTTCTTTTGGTGTGTCTAATCAACAAAACCATTGCCATCCCAAGAGGTACGTTCACGTAAACTCGTAGAATTTCCGCATGCGTAGGATTTATGTGATTCAATTATATGCATGATTTGTTGTTGGATTATTATTTGAATTAATATAGGATTAATTCATGCTAGTAATAATTATAAGAATTAAATTTGTATTTAAATATTTATCCCGAATAGATCCGTGCAAATTATTCCCCAACACCCGGCTCCAAGATTTGAAAATGGCTATGTGAATGAAGCAGCCATCTCTCAGGAAATTGCTCAGTATGCTCTTCAACTAGGCCTAACAGGTAACAATCCAAAGATCATCAAGGAAAGAGATGAATTGAAGAAGAGGTACTATGGAATCTTCAATTTGGAAGTACCAGAGGATGAGATCGAAGAAGACTGAAGACTATGTATGTCTGTTTTTCATTGTACAATGTAATTCTTATCTTTCATCAATGAAAAATTTATCTTTTGTGTTCAAGATAATATCTCATTATCTTTTTACATGTTCTTACTTTTCTGATATGCCATTTGAATGTAATAGTCAACGAAAACCTAAGTATAGGTTAGGTTTTCTTAAATGTAACAAGATGGTTTTGGCATCATCAAAAATGGGGAAATTGTTGGGAGATGAATTTAATAAAGATTTTGATTAGATCCCAAAACCCCTGAGTATGACATGTATCAGGACATCTTGATAGTATAGAATCAGGATCAGGTTTCAATAGATACTAGGAATTAGGATTATCTGCACCATGTATAGTCAGCAGTTATAGATCGGGAAATTTTAGTATACTGAAAGAGAGCTCATTACACTAAGCCAAGATTTGATAGATATATCCAAAGCTTAGTAGAGATATCCTAGCCTTTTCATTTGTTCTTATTGTCAAGGATATCTCGCCCTAGTTGGAAACCAACCAAACCCAAACCCTTTGATAAGGTAGTTTGAGTGTGTGTAAATTGTTGGTGAGTAAGAGTTGTAAAGAGTGAGTAAGCTGCAGTTGAGTTCAGCCAGAAAGCTCTAGAGAAGAGGTGAGTAAGCTACTTGTGGTAGTCTGAAAACTTGTGTGTGTTGAGTTAGTAAGCTGCAGTGAGTCAGCCAGAAATCTCAAGGTAGAAAAGTTAGTAAGCTGCAGTGAGTCAGCCTGAAAGCTTTAGGAGAAGTGTGTTAAGGAATTTCTATGAAGATCAGAGAGATTGGACGTAGGAGCTTGAGTCTCTGAACCACTATAATTGTTGTGTTGTTTGCTTTCTGTTTTGCATTCTATTTGTTGCATATTTTTCACTGAAAGCATACTGTTTTCTTGATACTCAATTGGAATCAATCCACTGAATGTGCATTAACTGATTCACAACCTTAACCACGATTTTATTAAAGGGAGAGATTTTCAGCAAGCTAAAACGAGTATAAACTTAGGGTCAACCATTCCGCACTCTTGATTAGCTAGAACAGATAGTTACCAAACTGAACTAACTCTACTGAGTATTCAGTAAGATAATTATCTGATCCAAGCTTCTCAGGATCTCTGATAAACTCAGGATCAGTTTGGCTAATCTGAAGCTTCTGAAAGCTGCTCAGGATCACTGTCTCAGTAGACTTTGACTCAGGGCAATTTGTGCTTCTCAAGGCAAAATTCTCAGGACATCCTGACCTACCCCCATGTTGGGGAATTAATTGCCCGGATCTATTCGGGATGAATATTTAAATACAAATTTAATTCTAACAATTTTTACTAGCATGAATTAATCCTATATTAATTCAAATAATAATTCAACAACAAACCATGCATATAAATAGTTCACATAAATCCTACGCATGCGGAATTGCTATGGGTTTACGTGAACTAACCTGTTTAGAATGGCAATGGACTCGGTTGATAAGAACACACCAAAAAACCTTCCCAAGTATTTCCTAGCCCTTGCTCGTCAATCCGGTGGAAGGAAACTCGCGAACAATTAACAAAAGGGAAAATAAATTATTTGTTGCACCACCTTTGTGGATTTCTAATTTATCCAACACATGGAATTGCACTTGGGGATGAAGAAATCATCCCCTATTTATAGATGAGGTGGTGGTCGAAAATTTGGGGAAAAATAATATGGAAAAATCTTTTTCTTGATCTCCAAGAAATCTTGAATATATCTCATATATTCTTTTCTCCATAATTAAAATATTCCACAAAAATCCCACCTCCTCTTGTTATGGGATATTTCGAAAAAAAATAAGGAAAAAGAAAACAAGATTTGGATCTTCTTGAATTTATGAGATATTCTTGTATTCCAAAAAATACATATCTTCCATAATACCTTTTCAAGAAAATCAAGAAAAAATTTCCTTCCTTTATTTCTTCAAAATTTTCAAAAATATCAAATAAATAACCAAGTGGGAGATTTCTTGAATTTAATGAGATAATCTTGTATTCCAAGATTACTTATCTTCATTCCATGACAAAATTCAAAGAAAATCTTTCTCCCTCTATTATTTATTATTTTCGAAATTTATAGAAAAATTAGGCAACAAAATTTATTTTATTATTAAACACCTTTTTCAGTTATTGGACTTTATGTTTGGGCTACTTGAGGGGCCTTTAGGAGAATTAAGATTGGACCTTCCAATTGATCTTGAATTATCAATATTGAGCCACAATATTATTCAAGCCCATAAATATTAATTAATCTCACTACATAATTAATATTGCACTATCCATCTTAACCCATATTACTGTTAATACGGCTCCCGGTTATTAATTCCCGTGTTTAAGATTATCTAGCCCATTAATTAATTCAAGCCACTGAAATAGCTTTCCATTAATTAATATCTTCTGTCCTTGATTAAGGAATGGTTCAACATTATTATCCATACCGGAAACTAGTTCCACTTGCAAGATTTGGTATGATAAATCTTATGAACCTCCCAAGGGGGCAAATCGAATAAGATTACATGCACACGATTCTTCGTATTAAATCTTAGCAATCGCATGTGATCATTAATATTGTCCAAGATATAAAGTATTGAATCTCGTTGATTCTCTACCCGTAATAAGTCAAAGCAATAATTACTAACCACACGCGATCCTATTTAAGGGACGAAGATTAAGAAATAACGAACCACTGAGGTCTAATTCTTCCTAGTTCAGTGTTGAAGAATTTGTCCTCCTATAGGTCCTATTCAGTTCATCAGTCATGCACTAGTGTAATCTCTTGGTCAAGACAAGCCAATCTCAGCCTTACACTTCAACCTTACACGATGGATTGTTCATTTCCATCTAGGTCGTGAATGGTGTACTTTTGGTTACAAGGAACTGATAATTTAATCTTATGTGATCTGGTATCACTAAATTAACTACAATGTAACACGTACTATTTATTGAACAGTTATCCAGTAAATATATGTAACATTCAATGATATTTAAAGCATCAGTGATAAATAATTTATTCAAGTAAATAAGACAGAAATTCAGTTTGGTTATACAAAATAAAAGCATACTTTTCAGTATAACCCCAACAATCTCCCACTTATACTCAAAGTCTGCTTTTAAGTATACTACAGCATGTCTCGTGTAGTTCCTAATACGTGACATCTAATGTCACCTACACGAACCTAATAATATCTCCCACTTATACTCAAAGCAGATTGGCAACGGTCTTGACACCCATTCCTTCCACATGTCTCTCGAATGTATTCTGAGGCAGACCCTTTGTGAATGGATCTGCTAGGTTGTCTTCTGACGCGATCTTTTCCACCTCTATATCTCCTCTCTTAACGATTTCTCGTATAACATTGGTTCCACCTCCATAAGACTTTATTACTTGATCAAAACATTGGTTCCAAGCTCTGGATGCTTGTTTGAGTCCGTAAATGGATTTCTTGAGCTTACAAACTAGGTGTTCTTGGCCTTTTTCAATGAAGCCTTGGGGTTGTTGCATATAGATTTCTTCATCAAGACTTCCGTTAAGGAAAGCCGTCTTGACATCCATTTGCCAAATTTCAAAGTCGAGATGTGCAGCAATCGACAAGAGAATTTGGATGGACTTCAGCATTGCTACAGGCGAAAAACTTTCCTCATAGTCGATCCCTTCTTTCTGAGTATAACCTTTCGCCACAAGCCTTGCCTTGAAGGTTTCCACCTTCCCGTCCAGTCCTCTTTTTCTCTTGTACACCCACTTGCAACCAATAGGTTTGACCCCATTAAGTGGTTCGACTAGATCCCATACTCTGTTATGATCTATAGAACTCATTTCGGCTTTTATTCCTGTTTGCCAAGAAACCGCATCCTTGTCTTGGATTGCCTCGTCATATGTCCATGGGTCTGATTCGTCTTGTACGGGAATCAAGTCCGAGGACTCTCCTATCCCCATGAATCTCTCGGGATGTCTCACAACCCTCCCACTACGACGAGGTTCCGATTGTGTAAGTGTGTCGTTTGGTATGTCATCTTGTACAGTTGGCACTGAGGTTAGCCCCCTTAGCTCATTTAAGGTAATCTCACTTCTGGGTTTTCTTTCGTTCATATAGTCTTCTTCCAAAAATCTAAAGTGGGTGCTTATGACCACCTTTTGATCTTCGGGACCATAGAACATACACCCTATTGTTCCCTCGGGGTATCCTATAAACAACCTTAATTCTGATCGAGGATCCAATTTTCCAGCTTCCTTGTCCAACACGTAGGCCGGACACCCCCAAATTCTCATGTGTCTCAAACTGGGCTTGCGCCCGGTCCACAATTCTTTGGGAGTTTTAGGAACCGATTTGGATGGCACCAAGTTCAGAATGTAAGCCGCTGTTTCCAAGGCATGACCCCAGAACGACTTGGGTAGATCTGCATAACTCATCATTGATCTAACCATTTCTAAAAGAGTTATGTTTCTTCGCTCTGCAACCCCGTTTTGTTGAGGGGTTCCGGGTGCAGTTAGCTGGGATACAATCCCTTCATCTGACAAGTAGTTCAAAAACTCATCGCTGAGGTACTCGCCTCCACGATCGGATCGTAGAGACTTGATACGTTTTTCCCTATGATTCTCTACTTGAGCCTTAAATTCTTTGAATTTCTCAAAGGTCTCAGATTTATGCTTCATAAGGAAAATATAGCCGTACCTTGAGTAGTCATCAATAAAAGTGATGAAATACTCATAACCTCCTCTTGCTTTGATTGACATTGGACCACATACGTCTGTGTGAACGATTTCTAACACTTCTTTGGCTCTATTCCCCTTGGCTCTGAATGCCCTCTATGTCATTTTACCCTCCGAACATGATTTGCAGGTTGGGATTGGTTCAACTTGGAGACACTCCAGTGAACCGTCTTCTACCAACCTTTGGATCCTCTTTGGATTAATATGTCCCAATCTTAGATGTCATAGAAGTGTCTCGTTCACGTTTGATGAACATTTTCTTTTATCGGAAACAGTTGATGTGTTATAGGATGCATTTCGTGAGTGGTGTGCACAGTTAATTGTATAGAGATTATTCGACAATTCCATGACAGATAAATTTATCATAAAGAGAAATAGTAACAACTTTATCAAAAGTAACTGAATATCCATCAAGGTAAAGTTTAGAAACCGAAATTGAATTCTTTCTAAAACTAGGAACGTAAAGAACATCTCTTAAAATTAAAACTCTGTCTTCAAAGGACAGGTGCACTTCTCCCACTGCTTTAGCTGCCACTCTCGTAGCATCGCCCAGTGTGATGAGGATCTCACTCCCACTAAGTTGTCGGGTCCGCTTGAACCTCTGTGAAGTGAAACAAACATGATCAGTGGACCCCATATCCACCACCCATAAATAGGAGGCATACGCCGCCAAACAAGTTTCAACAAAAAGTGCGTGAGAATTACCTTTCTTTCCATCCCTTCTGGATTTGGAACATGCTGCCCTCAAATGTCCCTTTTTACCGCAGTTAAAACATTTTCCTTTTGGTACTTTCTTGACACCCATCCAGCTAGCTTTCTTTCTCTTACTTTTCTTAGTGATGAGTTTGCTTTGGATCTGACCACTTTCCTTTTCTTGAGTCTTGCCTTCCATTGGCCTAGATCTTGAGAAAAGACTTTTGGTCACCAATGCTTTGTCTTTCTTTCCTAAATGCTTCTCTATTTTCTCCAAGGCTTCTTGTAGAGTGTCCATAGTAAACATGTGATTACTCATCACAAAACTATAGTAAAACCCATCGAAGCACCTTGGAAGAGTTAGTAAAAGAAATTTGATTTGAGCCTCATCACAATACTTAGTACCGAGATAAGCAAGTTTATCAAAATGGCGTTTTATTCTGAGAACATGCTCCCTTATGGGTGTTCCCTCAGCCATCTTTAGCCTGGCCACATCGTCATTTTTAAACTGATTGATCATGCGGTCTTTTGTTAAAAATATTTCTTCAAGACTTTGCATAATTTCTGCAGTAGACTCAACACCTTCATGAATGTGTCTCAAATCATCAGACAGTGAAGTCAAGATTACACGTTTCATGGGTTCATTGGCCTGCTCCCAAATATTATACAAGTGCCTTTCCGCATCAGTTGATCCATCAGTAGGCATACGGGGCTTGGGTACATCAAGAACCCAGTGATGTTCTTGTGCAGGTAGGACAAAACTCATATTCCGTTTCCAAACAACATAGTTATCACCAGTTAATTGGTGTTCTTTGAGTGTATATAACAGTGGATTAAAAGGTTGCGACATGATGAACTGAAATAAATAATAATATGCATAAGCACAAATATATAACAAGGTTCGATCACATGCATCATATTCAAATCTCAAAAAAATATGAACATGCATCAGCCAACATCTCAAAACAGTTTAAATAAGTCATGTGGGGTGGGTCATTATTTAAACACATTCAAGCAGGTTACAAACAAGAAAACAGTCACAAACCTTTAATATCCAGATTAATAGTTGGCTCCCACTTGGCCAATATAAAATTGACAAGGACTTCGGGGAAGTATATGCATATCAATTTTATACGTAAGTAATAACCATGATTAAATACAGAATTATTATTTCGCTTTGAATGAGCATCGTGGGGAGGGTCATCGTCGCCACTAGTAAAAATCCACAATCATCCATTTGGAATTTATTCATGTGAAAGCTATCTTTTGACCGTCCCGTGGGGGGAATTTCTCCAAAAGAATTCACAAATAAATAAATCATGGAGGTCAAAATTAATTCAATTTTATTATCCGGAATAAAATTGTCAATTAATTGTTTAAGCAAACTTAGTAATTTTCGAAAGTGAGATTTTTCAAAATATTTTCTCATGCATCGCAAATTTAAACACAATTTAAATAAGCATAAAATAATGCATAAACATCAAAACAAAATTAAACACATTGGGCACATAAATCCAATTGTCACGGTAAATTTTTGTCATGTCTTGATCTCAAGAAATCATCTTCTTCGCCTTCATCGTTCGTCTCGAAAGGTTCGCCACGTCAAGTAACGTCATCGACCAGCTCGCGGGTCAGAGTGCCCGCCTAGCACTCCCCCGGCCGTGTCGAGTGGCGTCCGTCTTGTAGCGCCCAAGCGCCCGGCGCCACGTTGCCCACAGAATCACGCCACTTCGGTAGCAAGCTTTGGCGGGTGTCGGCGCCAAGATCCCAACGCCCGCCCGCCCATCGGATGCCACCTCGCCCGTGTTCGCCCGTCGTCGCCCCGAACTCGATCCGCGCCAAGCTTCGGCGAGCAGCCTACCCCACGCCCGTCGACCGTTCGTCGCGCGCGCGCATACCTCCTTTAGTACGTTTAGCGCGACGCCGCGCCGCTCGTGCCAGTTCGGATCAATCCATTTTTAATTCATCGTCTTTCGTCTTAGCTCACGATCCGGTTGCAATTTATTTACAAAAATAAATAAACCTAGATCTAGACTAGTCTATTACATTGAATGAATCAAACAAATCCTAATCTACTCGTGGATTTTCTCATTTAGGCAAAAACGAATTCGAAACGAATCAATTAAAAACCACAATTTATATGCATGCATAAAACAACACATTAAATTCCATGACAATTGGATACCTGCAAAAAATCTAGCAATTCTACAATCCAATTTTAAATTTAATGAAAAAAACTAATTAAATTACAATTTAAAATTCAGAGTCTCAAACCGAGGCTCGATACCGATTGTTGGGGAATTAATTGCCCTGGATCTATTCGGGATGAATATTTAAATACAAATTTAATTCTAACAATTATTACTAGCATGAATTAATCCTATATTAATTCAAATAATAATTCAACAACAAATCATGCATATAAACAGTTCACATAAATCCTACGCATGCGGAATTGCTACGGGTTTACGTGAACTAACCTGTTTGGAATGGCAATGGACTCGGTTGATAAGAACACACCAAATAACCTTCTCAAGTATTCCCTAGCCCTTGCTCGTCAACCGGTGGAAGGAAACTCGCGACCAATTAACAAAAGGGAAAATAAATTATTTGTTGCACCACCTTTGTGGATTTCTAATTTTTCCAACACATGAAATTGCACTTGGGGATGAAGAAATCATCCCCTATTTATAGACGAGTTGGTGGTCAAAAATTTGGGGAAAAATAATATGGGAAAATCTTTTTCTTGATCTCCAAGAAATCTTGAATATATCTCATAAATTCTTTTCTCCATAATTAAAATATTCCACAAAAATCTCACCTCCTCTTGTTATGGGATATTTCGAAAAAAAAATAAGGAAAAAGAAAATAAGATTTGGATCTTCTTGAATTTATGAGATATTCTTGTATTCCAAAAAATACATATCTTCCATAATACCTTTTCAAGAAAATCAAGAAAATCTTTTCTTCCTTTATTTCTTCAAAATTTTCGAAAATATCAAATAAATAACCAAGTGGGAGATTTCTTGAATTTAATGAGATAATCTTGTATTCCAAGAATACTTATCTTCATTCCATAACAAAATTCAAAGAAAATCTTTCTCCCTCTATTATTTATTATTTTTAAAATTTATAGAAAAATTAGGCAACAAAATTTATTTTATTTTTAAACACCTTTTTCAGTTATTGGACTTTATGTTTGGGCTACTTGAGGGGCCTTTAGGAGAATTAAGATTGGATCTTCCAATGGATCTTGAATTATCAATATTGAGCCACAATATTATTCAAGCCCATAAATATTAATTAATCCCACTACATAATTAATATTGCACTATCCATCTTAACCCATATTATTGTTAATACAGATCCCGGTTATTATTTCCCGTGTTTAAGATTATCTAGCCCATTAATTAATTCAAGCCACTGAAATAGCTTTCCATTAATTAATATCTTTTGTCCTTGGTTAAGGAACGGTTCAACATTATTATCCATACCGGAAACTAGTTCCACTTGCAAGATTTGGTATGATAAATCTTATGAACCTCCCAAGGGGGCAAATCGAACAAGCGTACTTGCACACAAATCTTCGTATTAAATCTTAGCAATCGCATGTGACCAATAATATTGCCCAAGATATAAAGTATTGAATCTCATTGATTCTCTACCCGTAATAAGTCAAAGCAATAATTACTAACCACACGCGATCCTATTTAAGGGACGAAGATTAAGAAATAACGAACCACTGAGGTCTAATTCTTCATAGTTCAGTGCTGAAGAATTTGTCCTCCTGTAGGTCCTATTCAGTGCATCAGTCATGCACTAGTGTAATCTCTTGGTCAAGACAAGTCAATCTGAGCCTTACACTTCAACCTTTCACGATTGATTGTTCATTTCCATCTAGGTCGTGAATGGTGTACTTTTGGTTACAAGGAACTGTTAATTTAATATTCTGTGATCTGGTATCACTAAATTAACTACAATGTAACACGTACTATTTATTGAACAGTTATGCAGTAAATATATGTAACATTCATTGATATTTAAAGCATCAGTGATAAATAATTTATTTCAGTAAATAAGACAGAAATTCAGTTTGGTTATACAAAGTAAAAGCATATTTTCCAGTATAACCCCAACACCCCATACACGTGTGATACTCATTTGCACCGGGACCAATAATCTTTGTTCATCATCTTCCAGAGCTTGGTAATTTTCTTTTGGCCGTGGACCACCTCTAAAACCTTGGCTTCGTCCCCCAGTGGCTCATTTTCCATGATGAGATTGTCTATGCGATCAATGTACGTCCGGTCTGACTCATCGTCGAGCTGGTAGATGTTCGCCAGATGATGTTTAGTTCCTTTATGTGGGGTCAACAAAGCGAAATGAGTGAGGAACAGTTGAGCCATCTGGTGGAATGATTCCACAGAAGTCGGTGGTAGGGTGTTGAACCAACGGTAGGTCTGGTTGCCTAGAGTGAGTGGGAAAAGTTAGCATTAGGTGGCATCTGTCGCTCCCATTGAGTTCATATAGGATGTGTACTTGCTCACATGATTGATCGGATTAAAGTCGCCATTATAATGTGCGATGGAGCTCGCGTTGATCTTGATTTGCACCGGGGCGAGCATGACTGTGGGTGATAGCGGTGAGATGGGAATCTTGGTGGTAAGAGGTATTCCACCCTTGTTTGCTAACTGTTCCTGGAGATCTTTGATATTTTGGAGGATGGAGGCCAACTGTGGAGAGTGGTCCTGCCCTGCGATCTCGCCGTGATGTGGGTGAAGTGAAGTATTCCCCCCTATCTGCGAGGTGATGGAGTCCGATGACGCCTGTAGGGTGATGGGGTTCTTTCTAACCTGAGAGGTGATGGACTTCGCTCGAGTCGATCTTTCACCGATATCCGTTGTCTGGGTCTGCCTTGGGCTATTGACCCTGAATAAGATTTTTTGGGCTCTGCGTGGTTGCGCTCCGTCTGCCTGGGTTGATCTCGCTGTGGTTCGTGACCTCGGTTTTGGCCGCAACTGAAGCTTTCTGAGAACAATCGCCTGTGGATTGGATTTGGCCCTTCGTTCGGGTTGCGCCGATAGATTGGGGTGTGCTGAGTCCCGTGGGAATTAGCTTCCCTCGCGGTGAGGTCTCTCCTGGCGAGGTCCCACATGACGAGGTTCCTCATGCATTGGGCCCTTGCCTCTGCTTTGGGCTTTCTGGTTCAGATTGTGGCGCAGGTCGCCATCAGGGATTTTCATTTCGGTCGATATCTTTAGGGGTGCGGATTTGTTCGTGCTTCTGAGCGATTCCGGTAATGGGCAGGCCACTAACCCCCGCTCCACCGGAGCGACATGAGGCTGAATCGACTTTCTTTTTGGAGATCAAAGTAGCTTGAGACATGCTTAGGGAATGTTGAAAAGGGTTTCAAATGAGTGAGGGGAATTTTGTCGAAGATTCGTGAGGAATACTCCAATGAGAAAACACAAATACTTTAGCAGTATTTTTCTTGAAGAGTACCCTTCTTCTAGCGTCAATTGTTGTGTACTAAAATATGTGGATTAGGTATTAAGATGTGGCTTAATGATCTTAGTAACACAAACAATAAATGTGAGATATGGAATGTATTTATGACTTATGATTGTTTGAGAGAAAAACGGCTTGAGCAATAAATTTGTAAGAGTTTTGGTAGGATGTTGAATTCTCTCTTTTCTTTGGTCATAAATGACCCCTTTTTATAATGGTGGGTGGAGCTCACTCTCCCGGAATACAAGTACAGTAGCCAAAAGTGAGGCTGCAGAACATTAAATGCTACAAGATTGATGTGATTGACTTCTGAGCTCGTGGGAGGTCGTCCAAGATTTGGCGACCTCGCAGACTCCATTCTGACGTCGACCGAGGTAATCCCCGGGTTTGCAGGGAATTAGTCATAAAAGTACACTGACAGGTCATTCGATACTACCCTCCGCTGAATCCTTCTGACTTCAACCCTTGAAAGGAAATATTCTCTGTACCAGGTCTCTAACATTTGTCTTGTCATAATAACTCCTACTGACCTCGGAGTGAACCAAGGTCAAGGACGTCGCTTCGAGTGGGTTTTTTCCCAATGCTCCTCGCTTGGCTCCATGGGGGCGGATCTTCTCATTCTTCTTTAATTAAATCGTGGGCAATGCGTAGGTTAGGTCCCATCTCGCGCGATATGCCCACAACAGATCTATTGAGCAAAGCTCGCATAACTGATCCACAGCAGATCATTGATGTAAAATGGAAGCTATATCGGATCTTCAACGTTCCACAAGATCTGCGAGAAATGCCAAAGGGTTATATACCCAAAGTCTGATGATTAGAAGACTTTATCTAGATTAGGATCAGTATTTCCTTGTTAAACTTTTCTGATGTAAGCTGTAATCTTCTTGTCAGATGAATGAAAAGTATACTTTACTAATCTTAAGACAAACTCTTGTTGTCTTCTGATTATATGTGTTCTTCACTGCTTTATTAGTTTATCAACTGTTGGTTTCTCAAATGTTTTGGTTTCATTTAAAAGGGGAAAATTGTTGGGAAATTTATAGTTTTGATGAAAGTTCCAAAACAATTGTAATAGGACCAGTCAGACCTGTTAGCTTAATGATGATCTAGAATTCAGGTTAAGGTGACCAGTTGATAATTATTGTATAGAGCAACTGATGTAATAGTATAGGTCACATATTAAGGGGGAACTCAATATGTATCAGGCATGTCTTGAAGATCAGAAATACCTGATGATCTGATATAGATCAGGTATATAACAGAAAACAAGAAGACCAGCAGATTGACGTCCAGAAGATAAGAAACTGATTGATCAGTTTCCATCAGATCAGTATCAATCTGAAGAAGAAGACGAAGATCATGTATGAAGAATCAAGACCTAATGACCTGCTATGAAGATAAGATCAGGAGAGTCAATAAGTTGGGCTAAGACAGCCTATATCAGAAGACTCAATCAGGTAGACTGGTCAGTTTCAACTGATCAGGTCAACTCCAATCTGGTGGCAACCCAGTGTCATCCTATTACATGCGAAAGCTTATTAGACAAGAAGAATGTGAACCTAAGTTGTTTGTTCAAGGCGCCGAATGAAGTGTACTTAACAACCAATGAGAGATCGACACGTATGTACTAAACTGACAGTGCATGAACAGTGGTTCAGAGTTCAATGGCTAGAAAGGACAAATTAGCATGCATTTAGCCATGCCGCCTCTGAGCACATCAAGTCAGCCCTGCAAACCTACCTTAAATAGACCGAAATTCGAATTGCTCTCCAACGACTAGTTTGTAACGCCCCAGAATTCAGAACGTTGACCTCCGAGGTCATGATGCCCTAAACTCGAGTCATCACTTAGTGAACCGTAACACTGAGCCAGAAAATTTCTATTTAAAAGGTAGGACAAACAAATTGAGTTGCAGCGGAATAAAACTTAACACAAGTTTAAAAATAGAATGGTAGATAAATTGAATACTTAGTACAGAAACATCATTAGTACAAGATCCACGGAGTATTAATTAGACATATTATTCGAATTTAGAAAACAGTTTGTTTATTGAATAAGGCAGTGGGGGAAGCGGGTCGTCTACTGCAGCTCCCGGCCCACAGCATCATAACCTGAAAGGGGGTTTAATGGGGCGTGAGATAAAAATCTTAGCGGGCAACCTGTACGCTGTTATACAGATTGACAGGAATTCAAAATAGTAGAAACTTTTACTCATTCTCTTTATAACACAAGAACTTACTCACGATTTGCTGTTAATAGTTCATACAGTATCCAACATTTATAACATCAATCATATCATTCAACAATCACACATATGGGTGGCACTGGTAGCGTCTACCACGTTCAAGTAAAAGTTTTAACTTCTTGAAAGCTTTTGAACACGGCACGACTTCCAAGCTTCCGAGCTAACCCCAAAGACCTAGCACAGTTCGTTCGTTTAGTCATTGTTCATTCTTTAATTTAATAAATGGTTTCGCATTGAATTAAGGGCTCTTCGATTAAAAGGGCATTTAGTAGTTAAAAGTTATAAGAGTTCATTTCGAGTTCGACATGGGCGTCGAAACTCGATTATTGGATTGGTACGATTTTCCTATTTTGCGAAAGGGTTCACAGACCGAGGTCGGGTTTACTCAAAACTTAATAATACAGTAAAACATCCAAACATATATTCACAAAAGAAAACATGAACCATTCAACAACCTAAAACATGCTTGGTTCTAAAAGTATTACCATTCCTTTGGCATAAAGACATATAAACATGCATAAAAGAAAAAGCGCACTTAGACTTACTAGAAAAATATAAAATTTAAGTATGTTATACATCTTTTGAAAAGGAACAGAGTTCATCAAGGGCAAAAATTTGTTTGAGCTAAGGAAACAAGGTACATTTGCGATTTAAGGCAGAGTATTGAAAGGTACATCAAAACAGTACACACTTTAAACTAAAAATCATAACTCACTGGAAAAACATCTAAAAATTACGAAATTAAAATATGTTATAAAACACTTAAAAATATGCAACTTTAATTTAGAAACCTAAGACATTTGAGCTAAGGGTCGGTACCAGGTTTTTGAGTAAAAACGGGTTCGTAATAGGGTACATCATACAGTACATGCTTCATATGAAAATTCGTAACCCACTGGAAACTTAACGAAAATTCACCAAACTTTAATATACCATTTTGGACTCACGTAAGAGAACATAAAATGTTTACATGATTTTCATACTAAGGAAACAAGGATAAATAAATTGTTGAACTCACAGTTTCAACCTTCATCAATCATTTGTCACATAAATTTCAAATAGGCATATCTCATGATTCTCGAAACAAAACACTATGGGTTTTAGATATGATTTTTAAGAAATCAAGAGGAAAATCCCCAAATTTTCCTAAAATTTTATCATCTTTTTAAATAAGTAAAACAATACGAAAGGTTCACTGCTCCCAGTTTCACATAGTCTCAGACACACAAATTTCCACGAATTTATTCTCTTTGGATACAGATCAGATGAACACCAATTTTTAGTAGATTGTTTTATACTTCAAATACTACATCTAGGAAATTTTTGACGATTTTAAATCATCATTAAAGCATCGAAATAGGTTTTCCAAAAATGAGGAAGTAGCATTTCTGAAGTTTCATAAACATTTTCGAACTTTCACATATATGGCTAAACATGCTCAAATGCACAAGATATCACCAATACAAACTTCATACATGATTTTAACCCACATGATTTTCTGCAGCTTGTGGGCTACCAATTATGGTAGCCTTTATTCTAGATGCGATTTGGGTTCCGTCGATGTATTTTCTGTATTTTTCGGTTCGGTTTTTGGTTCCAAAATTATTTTAAACGTACCGTTAAACTCACATGATTTTTAGGATTCCATTTGAAGTTCTCCTTTCTCATTTTGAATTCTTTAAATTTTGACATTATCAACGGGCCTATTTTACGGATAAAAACTCGAAAAGTGCCAGTAGGGTTTTTCGGCTCAAAAGGCTCATCTGTCACCTGAAAATTTTAGAAACTTGTACACATATCATTAAAAACAAGTATAACATTTAAACATATTAGAAAAAATAAAAAAATAAGTCCTAAATGGATTCGGGTTGTAACATCCTACACCCCTTAAAAGGAATTTCGTCCCTGAAATTTACTTACTTATCCCGAAGGCATTGGGGTACTTAGCCAGGATCTCATCCTCTCTTTCCCAAGTGGCTCCCTCCTTTCCATGTTTGCTCCACTGTACTAGTACTAGAGGTACTTCTCAGTTTCTTAGAATGTGGACATTTCTCCCCAAAATAGTCGTCGGTACTTCTTCGTAAGTCAAATCGCGACTCAAACTTAGATCTTCGAAATCGAAGACATGGTCCGGGTCGCTTAGGTACTTCCTAAGTGTGGACACGTGAAATACGTGATGTACTTGTGATAACTCTGGCGGTAGGGCTACTCGGTAGGCTACGCCTCCGACTCTAACCAAAATGTCGAAGGGCCCTACGAAGCGAGGTTCCAGCTTACCTCTCTTGCCAAAACCAATTAGTCCCTTCATTGGTGCGACTCTTAAGAATACCTTATCACCGACTTTAAAGTGTAGATCTTTTCTTCGTGTGTCGGCATAGGACTTCTGACGGTCCTGAGCTATCTTTATTCTTTCTCTGATCCGGGAGATGGTCTCCACAGATTTCTCCACAAGTTCGGGTCCTAAGATCTTTCGGACTCCGACTTCGTCCCAACAGATAGGCGACCTGCAGTTTTTCCCATAAAGTGCCTCGAACGGTGCCATTTGTATCGTAGCTTGATAATTGTTGTTGTAAGCAAATTCCACTAGAGGGAGGTTTGCTTCCCAACTTCCTTCAAAATCCAGGGCGCAAGCCCTCAACATATCCTCCAAGGTTTGTATTGTCCTTTCTGACTGACCATCTGTCTGAGGATGATATGCAGTGCTGAAGTTCAACTCAGTCCCCAAAGCTTGTTGTAAGTGTTTCCAGAAATTTGAGGTGAAGCGGGGTCTCTATCTGAAACGATTGAGACTGGTACGCCATGCAGTCGGACTACTTCTGCTATGTACAATTGTGCAAGCTTATCCATCGAGTAGGTCATACGGATAGGAATGAAATGGGCTGACTTTGTGTTTTTTATCACAACCAAGGTAGCATCGTGATTTTTAATTGTCTTGGGAAAGCCCGTGGCAAAATCCATAGCGATGTTCTCCCATTTCCATTCCGGTATCTCCAGTGGATTCAGTAATCCTGATGGTCGTTGGTGATCTACTTTAACCTGCTGACAAGTCAAACATTTTCTCACGAAATGAGCTATCGATCTTTTCATTCTTCTCCACCAAAAGTTCTTCCGTAGTTCCCGGTACATCTTTGTCTCTCAAGGGTGTACGGTGTACAGGGTATTGTGGGCTTCTCTTAATAACTCATTCGTCAGTTGCTCTATCTTCGGCACACAGACCCTGTTCCTGAACGTCAAAGTTCCATCAGGACATACGACGAAACCTTGAATGGTTCCTTTCTTTGCTCGTTCCTTCATTTTCTCAAGGAATTTATCACTCTCCTGTGCTTCTTTGATTCTTTCTCGCATCGTTGGTTGCACTGTGAGTGCAACTATTATCGCGTTTGTACAACAACGGTTGGAGAATTCCAATTTCAATTGGAAAAAATCTCTGAGTAGTGATTCTTGCTCAGTGGCCATGGCACAGAGTGTCACACTTCCATTTCTGCTCAGCGCGTCAGCCACGACGTTCGCTTTCCCAGGGTGATAATGGATAGTGCAATCATAGTCTTTCACCAGTTCAAGCCATCTTCTCTGTCGCATGTTCAATTCCCTTTGCGTGAAGAAGTACTTCAGGCTCTTGTGGTCTGTGTATATTTCACACTTACCACCATACAAGTAGTGTCTCCATATCTTCAGTGCATGAACTACGGCTACTAACTCCAAGTCATGCGTAGGATAATTATGTTCGTGCGTCTTTAGTTGTCAGGATGCGTACGCAATGACCTTCCCATTCTGCATAAGGACACAGCCCAATCCTGATAAGGATGCGTCGGTGTAGATCACTAATCCTTCTGACCCGTCGGGAATAGTTAGTGCCGGTGAGGAGGTTAATCTCTTTTTCAGTTCTTGAAAACTTTCCTCACATGTAGACGTCCAGACAAACTTTTCATTCTTCTTGGTCAAGTGTGTCAACGATTTCGCAATGCGTGAGAAATCCTGGATAAATCTCCGGTAGTATCCTGCCAGTCCTAGGAAACTTCTTATTTCGTTGACATTCATTTGGTCCCTCCAGTCTACTATGGCTTCTAACTTTGCAGGATCCATTTCGATTCCCTTTGCTGAGATTATGTGACCTAGGAACATCACTCGGTCAATCCATAATTTGCACATGCTCAACTTGACGTATAATTTTTCATGTCTCAGTGTCTCCAATACAGTCCTGAGGTGCTCATCGTGTTGCGTTCGATCCCTCGAGTAAACCAGTATATCATCGATGAATACAAATGACGAATTGGTCCAAGTATTGGTGGAATACTCGGTTCATCAAATCCATGAAAACTGCGGGTGCATTCGTCACTCCGAAAGGCATCACTGTGAGTTCGTAGTGTCCGTACCTTGTCCTGAAGGTCGTCTTTGAAATATCACTTCCTTTGACTTTCAGTTGGTGATAGCCCGATCTTAGATCGATTTTCGAGAACACTTCCGCATATTTCAGTTGGTCGAATAAGTTCTCGATTCTTGGGAGAGGATATTTGTTCTTGATGGTTAGTTGGTTTAACCCTCGGTAATCGATGCACATTCTGAGTGATCCGTCTTTCTTCTTCACAAATAGTACAGGCGCTCCCCAAGGTGACATGCTTGGACTGATGTACTTCTTATCCATCAGTTCTTGTAGTAGCTCTTTTAACTCTTGCAATTCCTTGGGCGCCATTATGTACGGTGCTTTTGACACAGGTGCAGCACCAGGTGTCAAGTCGATTGTGGATTCCACTTGGCGATCTGGGGGTAATCCGGATAGTTCTTCGGGAAATACGTCAGGGTACTCATTTACGATTTACATCTCGGTTGGCGTTTTTGTATCCTTAGTCGTTGTTGAGGAGTTGACTAAGTATCCCTAATAATTTCCTCCTCGTATTAGCTTGGCAGCTTTTATTACAGAGATTACCCTCATTCCGGTCTAAGTCGTCGCCCCATCAAAGGTGAAATGTTGGTCGTCCATTGTTTCGAAATCTATCTCCCTTTCTGAACACCTTATAGTAGCATTGTTCCTCCTTAACCAATCTATCCCTAGGATTATATCGAAATCTTTCATCCTTATAATATAAAGATCAGTTTCTACTTTGTGTCCTACAGAATCTTCAGACGGTTCTCGGTTAGCTCGCGTTTTCCTTTTCGGTGGCATCCTAAGAGAAGGTTTAAAAAGTAAAAAAAATATTACTTCATATAGGTATGATAAAGTTTGAAACAAGAGAATCCAACGTTTAACAGCACGGTACTAAGTCAATCATGCATGGGAGTACTCGGTAAAATCGGAACATACTATCATGATCAGCAGCACGATTGTTGGGCTACGACGATGCATGTTAGAGAAACAATAACACATGTCGTAAACATTAAGATAAATATAACTGATAGAATAGAATATCCCACGAAGAGGCGTGAGACTAAATATATACATACATAATTGAAATGAGAAGGACAAGTTCTCAAAGCTAAACGGAGAGAAACGGGTCTCCAAAGAAAATTAAATGATGCGAGACTTCAAAATATATCAAAGATAGCATTTAAATAGTAAAAAATATACATATTAAGTCAAAATACGCAGGCATGCAAGCCACTACAAAGACCAGTTAAGGTTCAGCAAAAAGGGTGGGTTCGAATCTGAGTCGATCACGAAAGTTTCTAAGTTTTACAAAATATATCAGGGTCACTGGTTACAACCAGGAAACTATCCTCAAAAACTATGTACAACTAAACATCTACTGTGTCCAAATCAGTCAGTGGAAGAGCATGCATAAGGGTGGCTGGGTCCAGCCTCAGCATCGTGCTCTCTAGGGCCCAGTGGAATAGGCGCCCAGACATCGATGTCCTCCATCGGTGCATCATAGCGATCTAGGTCCATGTACCCTCCGACTGGGTCTGACTCCTCGGACGGATCCGACTCCACGGGTCCACCTAGCAATTCACTCTCTCCCCAGATGTCCACACCTCGGTGGCGGTGGGTCCTCGCTATCTCAAACCTATCATTCTGGCGCTCCCACAAGCGGGTGACCTCTCGAGTAAGCTCGACTTCTCGATCCTCTAGCTCTCTCTTTTGATCCCGTAAGACCAGTAGCTCATGGTCAGCAACACATCGGTCTACGCAGATGAGATCGGCTATATCCGTATGAAAAGCAGCACGGCTCATCTCAATATGAGACCATTCGACGGTCCCGGTAGCAACATCGATACTATCGACCAAATCATCCACAAATTCAGTCAGACTGATACGGTCTGTAGCCTGGGAATCAGTGTCCCATAGTGAGTCAAACGCCTCACGAGATCGTACCAACCATCGCGGTTGGACTGCATCCTGCAGAAGGACCGCTGTGTCCTGCTCAGTAATCTCTAAGCCCTCTCGGACAGCTCGTCCCCGGTATGTGGTAAAGTGGGCCACGAAATCATATATGGACTCATCCTGGAACTGCCTCATGCTAAGGAAACGGTGAGTAACTGCCATGTCTAAACACCTATAGTCCCCAACCAAACAAAAAGGTTCTAAGGTCAACAAATGAAAAAGGAAAATAGTAATAGTATATAGAACGTAAGCAGGTTCGCTCGCAAGAAAGACGTCACGCATTATAAGTAATCAAATAATTTCACATACATGCGCAAATAGAGTGAAATTCAAGCACTTGTTCCCTTAAGTTTTCGTGTTCTTATTTGTAAGGGTTTTGTTATACAATTTCTCACAAGTCATTCGCATACATCGAGGCTCTTCCGGTACACTGCGGTAGACAACCTTCCCACTAGTAGCATTTATTAGAAATTTATGAAAATTGTCTACTTTCCTAAGTAAAGTTTTGAAGTAAAAAGAAAAGTAAGTCATTTGGTCCGGAGTTTTTGAACGTAAGCTCTGATACCACCTGCAACGCCCCGAAATTCATAACGTTGACCTCCGAGGTCATGACGCCCTAAACCCGAGTCATCACTTAGTGAACCGTAAAACTGAGCCAGAAAAATTCTATTTAAAAGGTAGGACAAACAAATTGAGTTGCAGTGGAATAAAACTTAACACAAGTTTAAAAATAGAAGGGTAGATAAATTCAATACTTAGTACAGAAACATTATTAGTACAAGATCCACTGAGTATTAATTAGACATATTATTCGAATTTAAAAAAAAGTTTGTTTATTGAATAAGGCAGTGGGGGAAGTGGGTCGTCTACTGCAGCTCCCGGCCCTCGGCATCATAACCTGAAAGGGGGTTTAATGGGGCGTGAGATAAAAATCTCAGCGGGCAACCTGTACGCTGTTATATAGATTGACAGGAATTCAAAATAATAGAAGCTTTTACTCATTCTCTTTATAACACAAGAACTTACTCACGATTTCCTGTTAATAGTTCATACAATATCCAACATTTATAACATCAATCATATCATTCAACAATCACACATATGGGTGGCACTGGTAGCGTCTACCACGTCCAATCCCGCATCATTCAAACAAAATGGGGTGGCACCGGTAGGCGCCCTACCGTGTCCAATCCCCGATAGCTTCCTTATATCCCCTTGCTTCCTTATATCATCGCTTCCTTATATCATCGCTTTCTTATCTCCCCGCAAAACCACCAATTCCTCCACACGGGACTCATCCCCAAAATCATTGGCACGAGGCCCAACTGATAAACGACACATATAGTTCATGTTCCAATATTCACAAAACTCATAATAGTACTCACATAATTTTCAGTGCATTGTTTACCAAAACCACAAGTTTCAAAAACATATCTTTTAACAGTGTTTATTTAGTTTGCTTTGAAAACTGTCAACAGTCCATATAACATTAACTAGTTATACAGATAGTGTCACTCACCTGACAACTTTTCAAGTAAAAGTTTTAACTTCTTGAAAGCATTTGAACACGGCACGACTTCCAAGCTTCCGAGCTAACCCCAAAGACCTAGCACAGCCCGTTCGTTTAGTCATTGTTCATTCTTTTATTTAATAAATAGTTTTGCATCGAATTAAGGGCTCTTCGATTAAAAGGGAATTTAGAAGTTAAAAGTTATAAGAGTTCATTTCGAGTTCGGCATGGGCGTCGAAACTCAATATTGGATTGGTACGATTTCCCTATTTTGCGAAAGGATTCACAGATCGGGGTCGGGTTTACTCAAAACTTAATAACACAGTAAAACATCCAAACATATATTCACAAAAGAAAACATGAACCATTCAACAACCTAAAACATGCTTGGTTCTAAAAGTATTACCATTCCTTCTCCCTAGTACTACTCCTTTGGCATAAAGTGTTGGGATTATACTGAAAAGTATGCTTTTACTTTGTATAATCGAAACTGAATTTCCAGACTTATTTACTGAAATAAATTGTTTATCACTAATGCTTTAAATATGATTGAATGTTATATATATTTACTGCATAACTGTTCAATAATTCGTACGTGTTACACTGTAGTTAATTTAGTGATACCCGATCACAGAAGATTAAATTAACAGTCCCTTGTAACTAAAAGTACGCCATTCACGACCTAGATGGAAATGAACAACCATCGCGAAAGGTTGAGGTGTAAGGCTCAGATTGGTTTGTCTTGACCAAGAGATTACACTAGTGCATGACTGATGCACTGAATAGGACCTACAAGAGGATAAATTCTTCAGAACTGAACAAGGAAGAATTAGACCTCAGTGGTTCGTTGTTTCTTAACCTTCGTCCCTTAAATAGGATCACGTGGGATTGGTAACTATTGCTTTGACTTATCATGGGTAGCGAATCAGAGAGAGATTCAATACTTTTTATCTTGGGCAATATTATTGGTCACATGTGATTGCTAAGATTTAATACGAAGAATCGTGTGCAAGTACGCTTGCTTGATTTGCCCCCTTTGGAGGTTCATAAGTTTTATCATACCAAATCTTGCAAGTGGAATTAGTTTTCGGTATGGATAATAATGTTGAACCGTTCCTCGACCAAGGACAAAAGATATTAATTAACGGAAAGCTATTTCAGTGGCTTGAATTAATTAATGGGCTAGATAATCTTAAACACGGGAAATAATGACCGGGAGCCATATTGACTGTAATATGGGTTAAGATGGATAGTGCAATATTAATTATGTAGTGGGATTAATTAATATTTATGGGCTTGAATTATATTGTGGCTCAATATTAGATATTCAAGATCCATTAGAAGGTCCAATCTTAATTCTCCTAAAGGCCCCCTGAGTAGCCCAACATATAGTCCAATAACTGAAAAAAGTGATTAAAATAAAATAAATATTGTTGCTTATATTTCCTCATTATTTTCGAAAATTATGGATAAAAGAGGGAGAAAGATTTTCTTTGAATTTTGTTATGGAATGAAGATATGTATTCTTGGAATACAAGATTATCTCATTAAATTCAAGAAATCTCCCACTTGGTTATTCATTAAGTATTTTCGAAATTTTGGAAAAATAGAGGGCAAGAAAGATTTTCTTGATTTTCTTGAAAAGATATTATGGAAGATATGTATTTCTTGAAATACAAGAATATCTCATAAATTCAAGAAGATCCAAATCTTGGATTCTTGCACACTCATTTTTTCGAAAATTCCATAAAGAAAGAGGAGGTGGATTTTTGTGGAATATTTTAATTATGGGAAAAAGAATATATGGGATATATTCAAGATTTCTTGGTGACCAAGAAAAGTCTTTTCCCACATTGAAAATTCACATAAATTTCGTGCCCCTCCTCTCTTATAAATAGGGGATGATTAGTTCATTCTCAAGTACAATTCCATGTGCTGGAAATATTAGCAAATCCACATAAGTGGTGCAACAAAGTTTATTTTTTCCTTTTGTTAATTGTTCGCGAGTATCCTTCCACCGGATTGTCGAGCAAGGGCTAAGGGAATACTTGGGAAGTCCTTTTGGTTAGTCCGTCCGACCAAAGCCACTTTGCATCCCCCGAGGGTACGCTCACGTAAACCCGTAGATTCCGTGATCGTAGGTTTTTACTTGGCTTTTTATATGCATGATTTGTTGTTGCAATTATTATTTGAATTAATATAGGATTAATTCATGCTAGTAATAATTAATGAATTAAATTTGTATTTAAATATTCACCCCGAATAGATCTGTGCGAATCATTCCCCAACATAAAGACATGTAAACATGCATAAAAGAAAAAGAGCACTTAGACTTACTAGAAAAAATATAAAATTTTAGTATGTTATACATCTTTTGAAAAGGAACAGAGTTCATCAAGGGCACAAATTTTTTTGAGCTAAGGAAACAAGGTACATTTGCAATTTAAGGCAAAGTATTGAAAGGTTCGTCAAAACAGTACACACTTTAAACTAAAAATCATAACTCACTGGAAAAACATCTAAAAATTACGAAATTAAAATATGTTATAAAAAACTTAAAAATATGCAACTTTAATTTAGAAACCTAAGACATTCGAGATAAGGGTCGGTACCAGGTTTTTGAGTAAAAATGGGTTCATAACAGGGTACGTCATACAATACATGCTTCATATGAAAATTCGTAACCCACTGGAAACTTAACGAAAATTCACCAAACTTTAATATACCATTCTGGACTTACGTAAGAGAGCATAAAATGTTTCCATGATTTTCATACTAATTAAACAATGATAAATAAATTGTTGAACTCACAGTTTCAACCTTCGTCCATCATTTGTCACATAAATTTCAAATAGGCATATCTCATGATTCTCTAAACAAAACATTATGGTTTTTAGATATGATTTTAAAAAAATCAAGAGGAAAATCCCCAAATTTTTCTAAAATTTTATCATCTTTGTAAATAAGTAAAACAATACGAAAGAGTCACTGATCCCAGTTTCACATAGTCTCAGACACACAAATTTCCACGAATTTATTCTCCTTGGAGACAGATCAGATGAACACCATTTTTTAGTAGATTGTTCTATACTTCAAATAGTACATCTAGGAAATTTTTGACAATATTAAATCATCATTAAAGCATCGAAATAGGTTTTCCAAAAATGAGGCAGTAGCATTTCCGAAGTTTAATACACATTTTCGAACTTTCACATATATGGCTAAACATGCTCAAATGCACAAGATATCACCAATACAAACTTCATACATGATTTTCAAAGATTAAAAAGGCTCAGGGGAGGTTCTTAGCATGCCATTTCTAAGGGTTTTCATGCTCTAATAAATTATGATCATAACATCAAGATTAAAGGTCTCATTGGTGCTCACCCTTGTAGTTTCTTTCTTTTGGAGGGGGATTGAGGGCTCTTGATGGAAACTCCTACTTCTAACACCTTCCTAGCTTGAAGATGGTGGAGGAATGACTCCTCCTTTGGGTGGTGATGATCGGCCAAGAGCAAGAAAGGAGGGGAAAGCTTCTTCTTCCTTCAAACTCTCAAACTCTCTCAACTTTTCTTTCTATGAGAACAAAAAGAACCAAGCTTGCTCTAATGGAATGAAGGTGGAATAAATAGGAAGAGAAGAGGGTAGGGGGCGGTCAAGGTGGCAAGAAAGGAGAGGAAAGCAATGATGGGAGTTAGTAAAATGTCAAGAGAAAAGCATGGCTCAAATAGTGTTATCATTAAATGGGGGTAATACTACTTGATGGTTTTGGTTGATTGCCTTTCAGATTTTGGACGAAAATGGGGGATTTTCTGTAGCTTGTGGGCTACCAATTATGGTAGCCTTGATTATAGACGCGATTTGGGTTCCGTCGATGTATTTTCTGTATTTTTCGGTTCGGTTTTTGGTTCCGAAAATTATTTTAAACGTACCGTTAAACTCGCACGATTTTTAGGATTCCATTTGAAGTTCTCCTTTCTCATTTTGAATTATTTAAATTTTGACATTATCAACGGGCCTGTTTTACGGATAAAAACTCAAAAAGTGCCAGTAGGGTTTTTCGGCTCGAAAGGCTCGTCTGTCACCTGAAAATTTTAGAAACTTATACACATATCATTAAAAACAAGTATAACATTTAAACATATTAGGAAAAATAAAAAAATAAGTCCTAAATGGATTCGGGTTGTTACATAGTTCTATTTCGTTCCTATAAATTTGGGATCAAACCTTCAGAGCAATGTTATGGAAATTATACGCAAGCTCAAGCTACAAGCAATTTCCGCAAGAACACCAAGAACTCAAGAAATATTCTAAGTGTTCATCCCATAGGCTCTTTGCAAGAAATCTTATCCTTTAGCTTTAGGCTACTTAAATACTAGGATAGATTTCCAGTTGGAAACCATATAAATCTTTACCCAAACCGAGTGTTAGGTTAAGTTTGTGGGCAAGATTTCAAGCTAGGGTTTCTAGTCTTGATTTTTGGGATAAGTTGAGTGAGAACTCCATAAACATTTGATTGTAAGGTGTTTGGACTAACACGTTAAACTAAGTCTAGTTTGGTAAGTAAGTGCCCCTGGACTGGGAAGAGTGGACGTAGGACAAGTTGTCTGAACCACTATAAATTGTGTGTTCTTTATCTTTCTTTACACCATTGCACACTACATTTCTGATAAGTTATCATGCATATTCTAAGAGGATAGCAGTTTTGCATCAAGCAACTGATCTGATCAATTTAACTTTTGTCATCTGATCTGATTCAGAAACCTTAGAATCTGATTAACAAAATTGGTTTTTCTACACGGGTAAAACATAGCTTCCGCACCATCAGTTAAACTGATAGACACCAAACTGATTAGCTTACCAGCGATCAGTAGGTTGGATATCAGTTTATACTGATCCACACTCACATTATATATCAGTTAACTTGCCATAACAACTGATCACACGAAAAGTTTTGGAAGTCTATTCACCTCTCCCCTCTAGACTTCCACCTCATTAAACTGTTGGGGTTATACATGAAAGTATGTTTTTCCTTTATATAACCTATGTATTAAACACTTATTTACTGAAATAAATTGTTTATCACTGTTGCTTTAAATATGATTGAATGTTATATATATTTATTGCAAACCGGTTCATAGCGCGTTACATTGTAGTTAACGTGGTGATACCGGATCACGTAAGATCACGTTAATGTTGTCTTGTAAACGAGTGCGTGTTTCACAACTTAGATAGATCCGAACAATCTATTGGTAGAAGTTGATGTGTAAGGCTCAGATTGACTTGTCTTGACTAAGAGATTACACTAGTGCATTCGATGCGCTGAAGCGGACCTACAGAGAGGATAAACTCATTCTCATTGACTTAAGGGATGAAGAGTTAGACCTCAGTGGTTGTTGATTTCTTAATCTCTGTCACTTAATAAGGACTGTGTGTGAATAGTAGTTATTGCTTTGACTTATAAATGGGAAGAGAATCATTGCGACTTCGATACCCTATATTTTGGGCAATAACATTAATTGCACGATAGTTTCTAAATTAATACAGAGAATCGTGTGTTTGCAATGTCTTGCTTGATTGGTCCCCTTGGTGGGACCGGAACCTTTATCATACCAAATCTTGCAAAGTAATTAATTTTTCTAAGATGGATAATAAAGTCAAGTCCTTACTCCAGATAAAGATATTAATTAATATAAAGCTTTTCAGTGGCTTAATTAATTAATGGACTAAATAATCTTAAACACGGTAAATAATAATCGGGAGCCATATTACTGTAATATGGGTTAAGTTGGATAGTGCAATATTAATTATATAGTAGTATTAATTAATATTAATGGGCTGAATTATATTGTGGCTCAATATTGGAATTCAGAAGCCCATTGGAAGATCCATCTTAATTCTCCTAAACGCCCCTCAAGTAGCCCAAATTATAGTCCAATAAATAAAAGGTGTTTAAAATAAAATAAATTATTGTTGCAACATTTCCTTGAAATTTTCAAAAATATTAAAGAAAAAAGGGAGAAGAATTTCTTGAAAAGATTTTATGGAAAGGAGATAATGTATTCTTGGAATACAAGATTATCCCATAAATTCAAGAAAACTCCCACTTGGCTTCTTTAATAGGGAATTTTAAAAAATATAGTGAATAAAAAGGGAAGAAAGATTTTCTTGATTTTCTTGGAAAGATTTTATGGAAAAAGATATGTATTCTTGGAATACAAGAATATCTCATAAATTCAAGAAAGATCCAATCTTCCAAATCTTCTTGTAATTTTTGAAAATATAGGCTAAATAAGGGTGTGAGATTTTTGTGAAAAAATACACATGGAAAGAAGAATATATTGGATATATTTAAGATTTCTTGGAGATCAAGAAAAGATCTTTCCTAGCCCTAATTTGCCTTGAAATTTTCGAACCCCCCTCACTTATAAATAGGGGATGAATTTTTCATCCCCAACTAGTGTTCCATGCGTTGAAAATATTAGAAATCCACAAAGGTGGTGCAACAATATTTTTATTTTCCTTGTTTTATAAATCGTTCATCGGAGAACCTTCCACCGGGGTTATTGGACGAGGACTTGAGAATACTTGATAAGGACTTTTGGTGGGTATCCAAATACTTGATCCTGTCTGTCTCATATCGTCTCTCCAACGGGTACGTTCACGTAAACTCCTAGAAATTTCGCATGCTAGGATCTTTTACGTGAAATATTGTTTGCATATTGTTGTTGGATTGATTATTATTTGAATTCACTTAGGTAAATCCATGCTAGTAATAATTGTTAATTTAAATTTGTGTTTATGAGGTCATCCCGATAGATCCTGGCATTTGTTATCCCAACAACTGGTATCAGAGCCCTGGTTCGGGCTCTGGTCTTTTAAACTGTAATTTAAATTGTTGTTCATTAAAATTGAAATTGGATAGTAGAACTGTTAGATCTATTTTGCAGGTATCCAATTGTCATGGTATTTTAATGTGCTTATTTACATGCAAATAAATTGTTAGTTTTTAATTCGATTCGTTCGGATTCGTTTTGCCTCGTGAGAAAATCCACGAGTAGATTAGGATTTGTTTGATTTGATCAATGTAATATACTAGTCTAGATCTAGGTTTATTTATTTTTCATAAATAAATTATAACCGGATCGTGAACGAAGATGGAGACGAAGAGTTAAAGACGGACGTCCAGACATACGCGAGCCAAGACGGAGCACGCGGGCTAAAACGGCGGCCTAATGACCATATGCCAGACGCCAAAGTGACGCGGACGGGTAAGATGGTCACGCTAGCGCGTCGAGGTCATGGGCGCCGGGCGTGTGCTTAAGCGACGCGAGACGGGCGTGTGGCGGGCGAAGCTAGGGCGACGCGGCGGACCCCTTGGACCCCGAAACGCAACGCTGTCTGGCGATGCTTCAGCCAGAAGGACATGGGCGATGAGGCGGGATGGCCGATCCGGACCGGGGCGTGCGCCTAGGCGCATGCGACTCGGTTCTGGGTCGTGAGCTACTCGTTTTCCGGATGTCGTCCTAACCCAAAATGGAGGACATTTTTTATGAAGAATTGTTGCGGATTCAGTGGGAGCCTTTCGAGACGAACGATAAAGGCAAAAAGAAGAGACGATTTCTCAAGATCAAGATTTGGAATTTAAACCATGACAGTTGGATATATGCGCCCAACGTGATTTATTTAGTCTTGTTGCTTGTTTTAAATTCGTGCAATTTTATTTGTTAAATGTGTTTGCATGATTTAGAATTGTCTAAAAGAAAATCTCACTTTCGAAAATTACTAAGTATGTTTTATTGACAAATTTTATTCCGGATAATAAAATTACGTCAAATTGACCTCCATGATTTATTTATTTGTGAATTCTTTTGGAGAAATTTCCCCAACGGAACGGCCAAAAGATGGATTTCACATGAATAAATTCCCAAAAGGATGATTGTGAATTATTATAGTGGCGACGATGACCCTCCCAACGAGGCTCGTACAAAGCGAAGTAATAATTTTGTATTTAATTATGGTTATTACTTAGGTATAAAATTGATATGCATATACTTCTCCGAAGTCCCTGTCAATTTTATATTGGTCAAGTGGGAGCCGACTATTAATTTTGAATTAAAGGTTTGTAACTGTTCTTGTTTGTAACCTGCTTGAATGTGTTTAAATAGACAGTTCACCCAACGTGACCTATTTAAACTGTTTTGAGATGTCGGCTGATGCTTGTTCATATTGTTTTGAGATTTTGATATGAATTATGTGATCGAATTGAGTGATAATTTTGTGCTTACACAAATTTTTATTTATTTCAGTTCAGCATGTCGCAACCTTTTAATCCACTGTATTCTATACTTAAAGATCATCAATTAACTGGTGAAAACTATGTTGATTGGAAATGTAAACTTATGATTGTCCTCACTGCACAAAAGCACAAGTGGATCCTTGATACTCTAAAACCTGATGAGCCAACTGGCGAGTCGAGTAAGGCGGAAAAGAAAAAATATGAGGACTGGGAGCATTGCAATGATATGGCTAAGTGTACCATCTTGGCATCTATGTCGGATGTGTTGCAACATCAACACCAAGAATTTGCAAATTTGTGTTTATGAGGTCATCCCGATAGATCCTGGCATTTGTTATCCCAACATAAACCCGTTCGGGACCTACACATATCCTCGTCTTCATCACGACATGAACATGTTCATCAAAAACATGAACAGCTTCATCTCCGATTTCAGATCATCACCCTCAGAAATTAACAAACCCAGATCTTCATAAATGGATTTTCAAATCTTCAAAAAACATCCATATCAACAACACAGATCTTCAAAAAATCCAGATCTTCATAAAAATCTTCAAATCTGCAATTTTCTCTACCCCGTGGCTCATCAACCCATATTCTCCATTTCCAAACTCCTCAAACCCAGATAAAAAAAAATCTTACAGATTCCAATAAGACAAAAAAATACATGAATGTATGAACCAAGTCCAAAACCCAAATTCAAAACCCAGATTCAATGCAAATCACAAAAAAAAAAAAAAAAATATGCTTCCTCTAGAAAGAAATCAAAAGTAGTCGAGAGCTACACATATTGAATAACACAACAAAACAAATTAAAATGCTCTGCTTCCTTAATTTTCTTCAAACACAAACCTGCAAACACCTTCCCCCTCACATTTTAAAATCAAATCCTCTCTCTAAATAGAGAGAAGCCCATTAGGCGGCGGCGCACAAAAAACCTCAAAAAATTAGACAGGGATGGTGCACAAATATCTTTGCCCCCTCCACACAAAACACAACATGCGGCGGTGCACAAAAAACCAGACGGTGGCGCAGAAGAAAACAAGGCCGCGGCGTCGGCCAAACCTAGACCAAAACAGAGCGCGAACCAGAGAGTGGGGATGGTGTGGGAATTTTGGCCGCGGGGATGGTGGCGGCGGCGGCGATTTGAGAAGAGAGAGAGTGAGAGAAGGTTTGAAAAGAGTGAGAGGACGAGAGAGAGAAAAGGAGAGAGCTAGGGTTTTTTAATTTAAGAGAGAGGATTTGAGCCTGTTGTTTTGAAATGGGGTGGGGGTAATTTTATTTAATCTGAATTCTATATCTAAAATTGTGTAAGAAAATAAGGGCAAAAGTCCAACCCTATTTTGGACCTACTAGTAATTGTAAAAATGCATGGACCTAAGAGTATTCTTGACTTTATATATGGACCTATGAGTAATTAATTCTATAAAATAAGTCGAGCAAAAGTAAAATAATAGTGAAATAATAACCACAAAATGATCATAAGTAACACATAAATAATTCACTTAACTCGACTTATCAACTCGATTTCCGTGAAAAGCAGTTTCACCCATTATAATTTGTCCACTTGATGAGTCTCCCCCTAACAATAAAGACTGAGAATTTAGGGGAGGTGTTAGAAAAATAATATAAATAAATTAATTGTACACCTCTCTAAAAGTTGGGGGATGGAATTGTCCCACATACCAACCTATACTTTACTTTAGGGAGTAAAAAGTCTACATTTATTAAATCCACAACTGCTACTTCAATGGATCCACAGCCACAGGTGACAGGTGAAGCAAGTATGTTGTGCTATATTTATTACAATTCCACATCCACTATTTGCAATCAAATATTAAGAATGTGGTCATCACGAATCCAAGTTTGGACATTGGTATCATGAATAACAGCTGAAAATATTAATACATGCACACCCAAACTGACGAGGTCATAAATTATGTTTCAGAGATAGTACGTAAAAGAGATTCATTACTGGTGGGGTCACCCATGATTAATGGGGATAAACACATATGTGTACATTAGTTCTAAAAATTTAGAATGTCAAGTAAATTCAATATTCACACGCAAGTTTGATATATGTTTCAACATATTTGTTGCAATCAATTTTATATCAAAAAATCGTTTGTCTGACATATATATATTGAGCTGAAAAATATATTTAGCTCTTTATTTATTTATGCCTGAGCTGTAAGTAGCTTGTTTTCTTTCTTTTTTTTGACAGGAAGCTGTAGGTAGTAAGTAGCTTGTTACAACCCTAATGTTAGAGCAACAGCTGCTTGAATTTATTGCCAGAGCTCCGGTGACCCTGGCATGCACTACTTATGCACAGTATTTGACTTTATTTTTAAAAATTTATTGCTTGCAGTTTGGGGGCTGGGTGCCACCTACACTAGCTAGTCCATCAAAATTATTTTGGATGGGTCATGTTACCAAAGTAAATAAATAAACATATCAATTTTTAAAACAGTGTAGTTCATATACACAACAATGACAATATAAAAAAGGTATTTTTTGCACTGTATACTATTATTACTATTATTGATAAGGATCAATTTAAAGTGTTGATACTTACCAACAATAATAATAGTGGTGTACGATAAAAATTGTGCGCACAATACTTTGTCTATAATATAATATAATATTACAAGATATGAGATGGACTTAAGTTACACGCTAATTAACATGATACGTATATTTGTTTTAACTAATTATTGATGAATTATTTCACTCTTGAAATAATCTAACAAAAATATATTTCAATAACAAAAAAAAAGGTACATAGATCAAAAAAAGAAAAAAGTGAAGAGATGGCATAACAATGAACTCTTTTCATCTAATTAATTTGTGACAACAAATTAATTCACAAATTAATTACTCCATATCGTTAGAATTGAAGAGGGAATTGAACTAATGGATGGTAGCATTGTCCCAAATGTACTCAAGTTCTGTTGCGAAGGCCTTCTGTCTGCCTACAACTATGGTGAGATGGTCGACATTTTTGACAACTTTGAGTCGTGCTCCGCGGATTCTTGATTGCATCTCGTAACTGCATTGCAGCGGGATGAGTTCGTCGTCTTCCCCGTGATAAATCCTGATGTCGCACTTCACCCTCTTCTTTACCTCTTCTAAGTACCCTTCCATTTTTCCCGCGCTCCCACATATGATGTTGTGAAGTGTATGCCACGCAGCATTGTGCGTGTGCAGGAAAAAACAATCGATCAAGTATGTTCTCATCCTGTAAAATATTTGGTGCAATTTTACTTCAATTTTAGTCAAAGTTTAATTTGATCACAAAAAGAAAAAGAAAAAAATATGTAAAGTTGATAAAAGTAAGAGTATTATGAAGTATTGTGTAGTTAATTTATAAATAATTAAAGTGATTATTTTTTAATAAAGTAAAATGACAGTTAAAATAATTAAGCGATAGTTAGAGGAAAAAATAAAATATTTATTTTTAATAAATTATAAGATAACAAATTTGGTGGAGTGAAAAATAAGAAGTGATAATAAATTTAGTGGACATGAAGAGTAAGTGAATAAACCAAGGTCATGCACATCTTACTTTTTACCCATTCGATTGCTAATAGTTGATACCTTAATTAAATGAGACACATTTGCATGGGACAGTATCACGATGAGACGAAATAAATTTAGATATGACACTTTAATATTTTGAAAGTGATAAACGTTAATTTGTGCTAATTCGTATCCTGTCTCATAGAAGTTCTTTTTTTCTTATAGCAGAGAAAAGGTTTCGGGCGTAACTATATATCAGCTGTTAGGTAGCTTAATTAAATATCTTCACAGAGAATTTAATATGAGTAATGATTATGTTAGTTATTTTAATTAATTACCTTGAGAGAAATTAAAGTTAAACAACAATAGTAGATGCAGAAGGTCAACCATTATTACATGTCCTTTCTTATCTTATTTAAACACACAGGAGAGATTTATGGCAAAATATATTATAGAGTCACGTGCACAAATAAAACTTATTATATTAATTATTAAATATAATTTATTTATAATGAATCGTGTTATTATTTATCTATAATTATAATTGCACGGTAAAGTGTAAATAAATTATATTCTGACTCACTTATATATATTTTGAGTATTATTTTCAAGTAAATGATGAACCATATTCGTAAAAGAAAAGAAAATTGTACTGGCCTGTTTCTAGTGAGTAGTTTGGTGAGAAATTCCCAGAGGCGGTGATTCTTGCTCAAGACAAGGGAGAAGGTGCGGGAAATGTGTTCGTACCAGCAACCTACTGAAGCTGCAAACGTCATCACCGGCCACACTCTTCGCGGCGCTATTCGTCTCATCGTGTATTGCGCAGCTTCCACCTCTACCTCTCCTTTTGGCGCTGGGAAATACGGCTGCATCACCACCACCTCTAATTAATCACACATAATACGGACTACTATTTATTTATATTACTATATAAATTTAACTAGTAGTTCAATTTCATTAATTTGTAGTAAATGAAGAGAGAGAGAGAGAACATACTGGGGCAATTAGCGTCAAGGACTTTAGGGAAAGAGGATGCTTAATGGCTAAAGCGAGAGCCAAGATGCAACCAAGAGAATGCGCCACTATGTGGAAAGACTTAACATTATAACCCTCAATCACTGACTTTTCAATCATCTCCAAATGCTCTCTCAGCGTGTACAGTGAGTCGCTCGGCTTCGGGCTCCGACCGAACCCAAGCAGATCCACCGCAAGTAGTCTGTACTTTGATTTTGCTGATTTTGAGAAATGTGGGTACACTGTCTCGCTCCAAAATGCCGACGACGAAATAAACCCGTGAATGAACAACACGTCCTCCACCCCATTTTCTGTATTCAATTCAATTAAATAAACCACTAATTTCAAATCATCTTAAACAATTCAGCAATGTACAATGTTTTTTTTTCTATGGGAGTAGTATTGTATTTTATTTTTTCTTACTATCTTGAAAATTACAGGACCAAAAATGTGTTTAACTCAAAAAAAAAAAAAAAAAAAAAGGTGTATGTAATAATGATGAGATATTAAGTACCTATAGCTCCATCTACTTTGACAAAGAGATTTTGTTTGCAGGAGGTGGTGATCCAGGAAGTGCAAGTGTTGCAATGACAATCAGACCACCTGGGAATAGGAAGCTGCAAGCTGCTTCCAATCTTTCCTTGCAGCATTTCAACCACCGTGGAGTTAACCGTAACGGTGGTGGAGCTGCGGCGGTTAGGGGTACGCAGCTTTATGGTTGATTTAGAGAGGTCGGCGAGGAATGAGGGGCGCGTGTAGAGAGTGTCGGAGATTTCTTCAAGCTGGAGCTTGGTGGCGCAGTTTGTTAGGCGCAGGATCTTGGACTCCCCCTGTTCAGACATCTGCAGGATCTTGTTCGACGATGCCTCCTGCTTCCATTCCGCCTCCATCACGTAATCCGCTGCTTTGTACGCGTAACATAGAATAAAATCAACCACGTCAAGGATACTGAAAACAATGAAACTCAAAATTGCATTCACCATTCTTCCTCCCGTTGCTAAAATCTTCTCATGCTGCACCTTAACTGCCATTACCTCTCTCTAATTACACAACCTATAATGAATAATGTGTATGTAAATCCTTAATTCGCCTATGCGGTTAGATTATGTACATTTCTCTAATTTTCTTCTTAATTTGTACGAGTTTCCTCTCGAGTACCCTCACACCTATAAATGGAAGGAAGAAGAAATGTTGAGTTCTGATGGCAATATTAATGGAAAAGAAAAAGGAAATAAAAAGTTGAGGAGAAAATTAAAGCAATGCACACTAGTCTAATTTTGGGCCTCAAATAAGATATATTTGTCCTTAAATTAATTGTGTGGAGTGAGATGAGTGAGGTATAAAAGGAGAGGAGAAGAGAAAGCGTGGGATGTTGAATTAATTAAACACGTCAACGACAGGTAACAGGTATGAGAATTCATTGTTACATTAAAACCTATGTTTTAAAAATCGGGTCCAACCGGCCGGTCGGACCGATGAACCGTCCCAAAGCGGCCCAATAGAGGTATATAGAACCGCTATTGGACCGCCCACATCAAAATCGGAAAAACCGTTCGAAAACCGGTGAAAACCGGGAACCGGTGAACCGCCGGTTTTCACCGGTTTTCAACATAAAACCAAAAAAAAAAAAAAAAAAAAAAGGGGGCGGGCAGAGACCTTCGGGCGGGCGGCGACCTTCAGGCGGCGGGAAGACGGCGGCCGGGTCGTCGCCGGCATCATCTACAGAGAGGGTGTGGCGGTGGGCGGCGGCTGCGATTTTCAAATGCGGCACGGTGGCGCGAGGGAGATGGTCGCGGGCCGCAATGGCACGGTGGCGGGTGCGGTGGTGGGCGGCGGCTGCAGAGAGCGAGTGGCGTGAGAGGTTGTCAGGTGGTGGATGGCTTGGCGGGCGACGGCGCCAATTGAAGAAGAAACTGGAGAATGAGTGAATGATTGAAGAAGAATGAATATGAAGGAAGAGAGAAGATTAGGTTTTTTAACCGGCCCCCTTTTTTGTTTTTTTTTTTTTTCATTGACCCATTTTCAATTTTTTGGGCTTTGCTTTTCATTTTTTATTTATAAAATACAATTAATATATATGTATTTTTCTTAAAAAGAATTTAAGTGTGCTCCAAATTTTAAAATGTTATTTTAGAAGGTTTCTAAAAAATTAAATTTAATGAATTCAAGTGTAATTATAATATCATCTCCTCTCACGTCAAAAAAAAAAAAATAAAATTATAATATCATCTCAATACTATTTTAGTATTGATCTCTGAAATTTTAAATATCAAGTAATTAAATATCAAAAAATAAAAATTAAAATTAATACTTGTGACTTTTGTATTGTTGATGGCATTTCTATTATGTTTGGAAATTGAAATTTGAAAGTTGGAACTATTTATGTTAAAGGACATTTCTATTATGTTTAGAAATTTAAGTTTGAACTTTGAAGTTTGAAGTGAGTTTAGATATTTTATATTCACTTATTATACTCTATATTTTGAATTTTTTAAAAATTATGCATATTATATATATATAATATTTATTATGACGTCATACCGGCTCAATCCGGTCCGACCGGTCCGACTCCGGTCCAACCTTTTTTTGGGGTTGTCCGGCTCAACTTCCGGTTCCGGTTTTTAAAACATTGATTAAAACCAGTCCCCGCTGGACATGGAGAAAAAGGGGTTGGTGGTTGTTGGACCTCACTTAACTAAAATATTAGTAGCTAAAGAATTTAATCACACAGACCCTCCACCTACATTAGATATGGCCCAATAAAGATACTCCCAAAGTCAAACTGGGCCGTGTGTTTAATTTTGGACTTAATTTGTCTCGGGTGAATCAACTTTACGTTAATTTTACTTTCATGAGTAGTATTACATTTTAAAATTGATTGATTTCACAAGTAATTTATCTCAAAATTATTAAATCATGATATTTTGTATGCTAAAAGGTATTATTTCGAATACTAAAGACACAATTAGCTCGCCGTAAAATTTATGTGAATCTAGTTCTAAAAAGTTTTGTGAGTGACTCTCCTGTGAAATATTGCATAGAAATCATATGTGCAATATCAGTTATATTAGGCAATATATCAAAAACCTCGCGGGTCAATCGAGTTGAGGAATCACAGTGCGGATACGGAACAGATTTGATAATATTCACGCAGAAAAATCCTAAAAAATAGAATGCAAATTGGCGATGGAGAAAAGACGCATACATCTGAAGAAGATGATCTTAACACTATAGAATGAAGGTCACACAAATTATTGAACACCATATTCATGAAGAAAAACACAAAATTGAAATCTATCAAATAATCATGGCATCATAGATATTTGATTCAGTTATTCATGTGTACTACATGAACAAAATGAATGTTACTACAAGAACAAAAGAGTGTTTCGACATGAACTAGTAACACATTTTTTCTCATGCAGTAACACAATTTTGTTCATACAATAACACAATTTCTAGCAGTATGAAAAACATGGGAGAACGTGAGAAAATCTAGGTATAAAGAACAATACGAAAATAATATTTAGCTATGAAAAATCAAAGTCTCAAGAAAAGAGACGAAAATAGAAGAACTTGGACATGAAATACCTAGGGAAGAGAAACCCTGAAAGCATGGAGAATAAATAAGAAAAAATGACATATTGAAGAACAACACCAAAAAAATCTTAAAACTCTCAGATAATCATAACATCACAGTTCTCAAAATCAGTGATTTATATGTTACTAAATGAAAATGGAAGTACATGGGCAATGAAACACTATTTGATTCATGTGTTACTACACGAACAAAATAGTATTACTACAAGAATAAAAAAATGTTACGACATGAACTAACAACACATTTTTGTTTATGTAACAGTCTTTTATTCATATGCTAAAACAACTGTAGCAATATAAAAACACGATAGAGAATGTGAACAGATGACCAGAGAACAAGGAAGGAAAAAACCGTTTAAATAGGAAACAAGGATGAAAAGAAACGGATATTGCAAAAAAAAAAAAAAAAGTATCACATGAAGAAACTGACATAAAAGTGAGAGAAAGAAGAAGATTGTATTCTGACCCGCGAGATGAGTATTGCACGTATTTAAAGTATGCAACATTCAAGTTTTTGCCAAGTTTAGTGTGCATATTTTTATAATTTAAGTATGAGTTGTTTGTTTCCTATTTGAATCTGAGCTTAAAGCAATGAATATTCACGATTCAAAGGCTAAATCAAACAATTGGGTAAAATGTCAATTAGTGTATAATTGATATTGTTCAATACAATTTTTTTAATAATATTTAATTAAAACAATTAATATTAAATACTATTATTTATTGTAAATAATTAATATTGTTCACAACAATGTTTGTATTATCATTTTAAAATATATATCAATTACATGGTGCAGTGCAACTAATGTATACAAGATTTGCTCAAACCATTTATAAAACACAAAAATTCGTATGAGACGGGGTACACCTTAGCACAAATTACACCATTTCCTCCCAAAGTGTTAAAGCGTCAATGTCCAACTTATACCCCGTCTCACCGTGAGACGTTCTCATGCAAGTGTGTCTCTTTATAAAATCATGAAAAATTTCAATTACTATTACCAATGTTTTACGATTTACACGTTAATAATGAACAAAATAATGAGTCCGGTCATGATCAGCTTGAATTGAATATTACCAATACATACTCCATTTTAAACGATCGACTCACAACTAACGAATGGATAGTCGACTAATTTGTAGTCCTAAAAGCAATAATTAAATTAAACATGAGTGTTTTTTTTTTTTTAGAAGTAAATATGAATTATATTGATTGAGTACAAGGGATACTCACCCCATGAACTTTACAAACACTGACAGGTACCTTCTATAATTTCCTGGGAATACAGATTAAAGGTTGTAACTCCCAATCATGATACATCACACAGACCCACATCACAAACCGGGCATAACCACCCATCCGCCCCCACCGAGATACCTCTTATTAACAAATTAACTTTTGTAGGAATTCTCTCACGGACCGCTTTCCATGAAAATGCCGACACTTTAGAGGGCACAACCTTCCACCAAAGCTTCCTCCAAGGAAAAACCCATTCTTCGTCCACTGGGTTGGACGAAACAATGATGTTGTACATGTCGCACGTCTTTAACTTTCCATCGGCAGACCCGTTCCAACGCCACGAATCTGAATAGCCCTCCTGAATCTTGTACCTAGAAATGCAACTCCACAAATCCACAAATTCAAGCATTTCAGAAAAATTAAAAAATCGAACCCATTTAAGAGCCCAAGACGACCCATCACTTGACACACAATCCCTCACACACTCGTTTTTCTGGGCAGAAATATGATATAAATTGGGAAACGCCTCATGCAATCTGACTCTATTTTCCACCCAAGGATCTGACCAAGATCGAACAGACAACACGTTTCCTAACTTGAAAGCAATATTGTTCCTAACTAACCACCCGGCATGACTTGACCACAACTCTACTATATCTCTCCACCACAGTGACCACTTTCCTGACTCAGCACTATCATTAACCTCCCAAAATAACGACCCATACCTAGACCTAAGGATATCGACCCACAGAGACCTCTCACCCGACACCCATCTCCACAATCACTTACAAAGTAATGCGATATTAAAAGACCTCACATCCCTCACACCAAGACCCCCCTCACTTTTACCCTTACAAACCGACGCCCACTTGACCCAAGCAATTTTCCTAACTGACCCTTTCTCTCCCATAGAAATTTCCTCTGAATTTTTGTTATGGTGTTAATGACACACTCGGAAGCTTTGAAGAAAGAGAGATAATAAACAGGTAGAGCCGATAGAACGAAATTCAGCAGTGTAATTCTTCCCCCCCCAGAGATACATTCTTCCTTTAAAACGAAAACTAACTTGTAATAACTCACAAATGAAAAGTCGGCTAATTTATAATCCCAAGGGCAATATTAAATTAAGGAATTTTATCAATTCAGGACCTAAAAGATGGTAAAGCTATCAATTTAAGGTCTGAAAGATTTTTTCTATCGATTCAAGGCCTGAAAAATAGAAAACTATCAATCCTGGGCCTGAAAGATAGAAACTATCAATTTCTTATAAATTTTAAGGTCATGTTTGACACTAAAACCCTAAACCCTGAACACTAAACGCTAAACCCTAAACCTTGAACCATGAACCCTAAACCCCCCTGAACCGTAAACCTTTAACCGTAACCCCTAAAAAAATAATAAGAACATGAAATAAGGATATGAAATATAAGTGTCAAACTGTTGGGATTATACTGAAAAGTATGCTTTTTACTTTGTATAATCGAAACTGAATTTTCAGACTTATTTACTGAAATAAAATTTTTATCACTGATGCTTTAAATATTATCGAATGTTACATATATTTATTGCATAACTGTTCAATAAGTCGTACGTGTTACATTGTAGTTAATTTAGTGATACCAGATCACAGAAGATTAAATTAACAGTCCCTTGTAACTAAAAGTACGTCATTCACGACCTAGATGGAAATGAACAACCCATCGTGAAAGGTTGAGGTGTAAGGCTCAGATTGGTTTGTCTTGACCAAGAGATTATGTTGGTCCCGGTGGGAAAACCCATTTTGCGCGTGCGGAAGCAAAACACGTCGTTGCGGTGCATATAAAACAGGGGTGAAGGAATGGTGATTCCAGATTTTTCTCCTTTCAAGCTCATGTGTTGTGTCTTGCTTATTTATCGAATGCGTACGACAATATAAGAACGTAAAGCAACAAACAACACAACAATGTATAGTGGTTCGGGGACTCAAGCTCCTACATCCACTCTCTCTGTTCCTAGGGAAATTCCTTCAAACACTTCCTAAGGCTTTCTGACTTCCTTTGTAGTTTACTATCCTTTCTACTTTGAGCTTTCTGACTACCTCTGTAGTTTACTAACTCAAACTGGACTTATCACCCTCTCGGGCTCGCCTCTTAGATGTTTAACGAGTTCACACTCCTTCGGGACTTATCACCCTCACTCGGGATTGCCTAACAACTACCTCACTTCACCGCTAGTTATCTCTTACGAGAATGGGGTTTGGGTTTGGTGTTGTCTCCAACTATGGTGAGATTTTCCCTTACATTTGTTTAGCCTCAATGCTAAGGTTGGGAAATTCTCTCTAAGCTTAGGATACATCATGGGTTGCTTAGATTGGGTTCTAGAACACTCTTTGAATATATGTGTATATCTACAGACTTGTGTTCTATGGTGGAAAAGCTTGAGTATATGTTCTCTTAGCTCTGTAGCATCGTTGCTATCTTCTCTGCACTTCCACCCGTAATAATGTAGGAAGAACTTGTATTTATAGTGTGGATTTGAATGTTACCGTTTGAGAATCCATACTATTCTTTGTAAGTTCTGCAGCTTTTTCAGGCTGTTTGTCTTCCTCTCATTGGTCCACGCCAGCTGGATTCCAACGGCTATATTCCTCAGCTTCAGTGCCTCGGAACATTCAGGTTATACTGAGCATTCAGTACATTACTGAGTCTTCAGTAATTACTGTGCCTTCAGTATCCTTTGTTTTCAGTCTTCATTATCTTCAGTCTTCTGAGTCTTCAGTGTCTTCTGAGTCTTCAGAGATATACTGATTGATATACTGAGTCTTTATATTGAGTCTTCAGTGTCTCAGTTTCATACTGAGTCTTCAGATTCTCAGTCTCACACTGAGTCTTCAGAAACTTCAGTTTCATACTGAAACTTCAGTTTCTTCAGAAACTTACTGAGTCTTCAGAATCTATCTTGATCTATATCAGCTGACTATACATTGTGCAGATAATATCCTGAACACTCTAAAACTTAATCCTGACTCATCTATCAAGATTATCCTGAACATGTCATACTCAGGGGTTTTGGGATCTAATCAAAATCTTCTTTATTAAATTCATTTCCCAACAGATTACACTAGTGCATGACTGATGCACTGAATAGGACCTACAGCAGGATAAATTCTTCAGAACTGAACAAGGAAGAATTAGACCTCAGTGGTTCGTTATTTCTTAATCGTCGTTCCTTAAATAGGATCATGTGGAATTGGTAACTATTGCTTTGACTTATCATGGGTAGCGAATCAGAGAGATTCAATACTTTTTATCTTGGGCAATATTATTAGTCACATGTGATTGCTAAGATTTAATACGAAGAATCGTGTGCAAGTACGCTTGTTAGATTTGCCCCCTTGGGAGGTTCATAAGCTTTATCATACCAAATCTTGCAAGTGGAATTAGTTTCCGGTATGGATAATAATGTTGAACCGTTCCTTGACCAAGGATATAAGATATTAATTAATAGAAAGCTATTTCAGTGGCTTGAATTAATTAATGGGCTAGATAATCTTAAACAGGGGAAATAATGACCGGGAGCCATATTGACTGTAATATGGGTTAAGATGGATAGTGTAATATTAATTATGTAGCGGGATTAATTAATATTTATGGGCTTGAATTATATTGTGGCTCAATATTAGATATTCAAGGTCCATTAGAAGGTCCAATCTTAATTCTCCCAAAGGCCCCCTAAGTAGCCCAACATATAGTCCAATAACTGAAAAGGTAATTAAAATAAAATAAATATTGTTGCTTATTTTTCCAACTAAAATTTCGAAATTTATAGATATAATGGGAGAAAGATTTTCTTTGAATTTTGTTATGGAATGAAGATATGTATTCTTGGAATACAAGATTATCTCATTAAATTCAAGAAATCTCCCACTTGGTTATCTATAATGATAATTTCAAAAATCTTGAAAATATAGTGGGCAAGAAAGATTTTATTGATTTTCTTGAAAAGATATTATGGAAGATATGTATTTCTTGAAATACAAGAATATCTCATAAATTCAAGAAGATCCAAATCTTGGAATATTGGACCCCAATATTTTCGAATTCCATAGCAAATAGATAAGGTGGGATTTTTGTGGAATATTATGATTATGGGAAAAAGAATATAGGAGATATATTCAAGATTTCTTGGAGATCAAGAAAAGATTTTCCCACATCATATTTTGCTAAAATTTTCGTCCAATTTAGCCTCTATAAATAGAGGATGAATGGTTCATTCCCAGTAACACACGAAAATTGGTTTTTCGGAAAAATATCAGCGTCGATAAAATATCATATATTTTGTAACGTCGACAGATTGTATTTTTTTTAAAAATGACAATTGTGAGTAGTGTACAATTCCATGTGCTGGAAAAATTAGTAAATCCACAAAGGTGGTGCAACATATTTTATTTTCCTTTTGTTAAATCGTTCACAAGAATCCTTCCACCGGATAGTCGAACGAGGACTAAGGGAATACTTGGGAAGTCCTTACGGTTAGTCTATTCAGCCATACCGTTGCCATCCCAAGAGGTACGTTCACGTAAACTCGTAGAATTCCGCATGCGTAGGTTTTACGTGAATTATTATATGCATGATATGTTGTTGGATTATTATTTGAATTAATATAGGATTAATTCATGCTAGTAATAATTAAAGAATTAAATTTGTATTTAAATATTCATCCCGAATAGATCCGTGCAACTTATTCCCCAACAACTGGTATCAGAGCCATGGTTTCGGGCTCTGAATTTTTTAAATTGTAATTTAATTCGCGGACATTAAATTTGAAATTGGATAGTAGAATTGCTAGATCTATTTTGCAGGTATCCAATTGTCATGGAATTTAATGTGTTTATTTGTGCATGCATATAAACTGTGGTTTTTAATTCGATTCGTTCGGATTCGTTTTGCCTCGTGAGAAAATCCACGAGTAGATTAGAATTTGTTTGATTTGATCAATGTAATAGACTAGGCTAGATCTAGGTTTATTTATTTTTTGTAAATAAATTATAACAGGATCGAAAACGAGGACGGAGACGAAGAATTAAAGGATGAAATCGAATCCCAGGCGTAAGGCGGCGTGTCGTCTCGCTTGTGCCAATGGAGGCATGACGCGACAAGGACGCCACAAGAAAGTACGCATCGGCACGGGCGAGGCCGAGGGGCCGAGCCGCCGCCAGCGAGGATCTAACCGGCAGCGCGACGGGCGGGCGCTTAGGCGACGCTGTACCGTGGCGACTTTACCTCGTGGACGCATTTACGAGCGATTAAGGCCGGCGCATAAGCCGGAGCCGAGAACCGCGAAGCAGGTAATGGTCGGGCGATCGAGCACGCATGATATCGCATGGCGGCGCCGCTGCCGCCGCCGAGATGCCGAGCCCCGTCATATCGCCGAGGCGGGCGGCGCCGCCTTCACGAGCGCCGAGGGAATAATGCTGCTGGCCGCCGAGATCTTGGCGTGCATCCGAGTGCTGGTTGCTGGCGTGGCGTTCGAGACGGATTTTTTTCGAGACGATCGAGTGGGAGAAATTCGAGATTTGGTGTTTCTTCAAAATCAAGCCAAGAAAAATCAAACCATGACAATTAGATAATTTGTGCCCAATATGTTTATTTTTTCTGTTTTGCTTGATTTATTTTGAGCTATCTTATGCTTTATTTAATTTGTTTAAATGTGTTTGCATGAGAGTTGCCAAATGAAAAATCTCAACTTCAAAAATTACTAAGTATGTTTAAATAATTAATTGACAATTTTTTTTCCTGGATAATAAAATTGAATTAATTTTGACCTCCATGATTTATTTATTTGTGAATTCTTTTGGAGAAATTCCCCAATCGACGGTCAAAAGATAGCTTTCACATGAATGAATTCCAAGTGGATGATTGTGGGTTATTACTAGTGGCGACGATGATCCTCCCCACGAGGCTCGTTCAAAGCGAAATAATAATCCTGTATTTAATCATGGTTATTACTTAGGTATAAAATTGATATGCATATACTTCCCCAAAGTCCCCTCAATTTTTATATTGGTCAAGTTTTGAGCCAACTATTAATCTGGATATTAAAGGTTTGTAAATCGTTCTTGTTTGTAACTCGCTTGAATGTGTTTAAATAATGATGACCCACCCCACGTGGCTTATTTAAACTGCTTTTTTGAGATGTTGGGTGATGCATGTTCATATTTTTTTTGAGATTTTAATATGATGCATGTGATCGAATCTTGTGATATACTTGTGCTTATGCATATAGTTATTTATTTCGATTCAAAGATGACGTTACCTTTTAATCCATTTGTTATTATACTTAAAGTCAATACAAAGATGTATGGAAACTATATTGATTGGAAATAAAAATTATAATTGTCCTAATCGCACAAAAAAGCACAAGTGGATTTTTGACACACCAAAATCGATGAGCCAACCGACGAGTCAAAACATGCGGGACTCGTCGATCACCTTGCGAGATGTCATCGGCGAAAATGGTGGAGGGCAAACCCGTAAGGGATTACGCCCTCAAAATAGATGGCCCATCTAAACAAACTTGAGATTCGAAAAAGAGCAGTTATGATCCGAGACTCGATGAATTTGGTACTTCACTCTCTGCCCAAAAGTTTTTGAGCATTTTGGCCTCGCTAGCTAATTTGTTGCAAGCTTTTGGTCTCGGCAGAGATGTTGATAAGGCACCAAACTCAAGCTTTGACGGCAAGTGGTCCGTCTTCATCTTCTAGGCCAAAGGCGAAAAAAAAAAGAGGACCAAAAGCCATAAGCAATAAAACTCAATCATTTGCCAAGGGCAATGGTAAGATGAGGAATGCTTGTTGTGTCAAGGAAAATCCAAAGAGGAAGTGCTTAAGTCATGCGGTGAGAGAGGACAATGGAGGTTTTGCTGTTCCAACCCCAAAATGGACAGACACGAAAAGGTAATTCTCACGCACTAGTTGTTGAAACTTGTTTAGCGGCGTATACTTCTCATTCGTGGGTGGTTGATACGAGATCCACTAATCATGTTGGCTTCACGGGTTCAAACGGACCCGACAACTTAGTGGGAGTGAGATCCTCATCACACCGGGCGATGCTCTTCACGAGAGGGCAAACCAAGCGATGGGAGAAGTGCACCTATCTTTTGAAGATAAAGTTTTTTTTTTAGATTATCTTTATGATCCCAGTTTTAGAAAGAATTCACTTTCAGTTTCTAAAATTCGATTAAAGGACACTAAGTTTCTTCTAATAAGAATGACATCATTTCTTGAAATGATGAGTGTATCTATTACGGGACATTGATGGAAAATCTCTATACAATTAACTGTGCACACCACTCACGAAATGCATCCTATAGCACATCAACTATTTCCGACAAAAGAAAACGTGAACGAGACACTTCTTTGGCATCTAAGATTGGGTCATATAAATCCAAAGAGGATCCAAAGGTTGGTGAAAGACGGTTCACTGGAGTTTCTCCAAGTTGAACCGATTCCAACCTGCGAATCATGTTTGGAGGATAAAATGACCAAGAGGGCATTTGGAGCCAAGGGGAATAGGGCCAAAGAAGTGTTAGAGATCATTCACACAGATGTATGTGGTCCAATGTCAACCAAAGCAAGAGGAGGTTATGAGTAATTATTGATGATTACTCAAGGTACGGTTATATTTTCCTTATGAAGCATAAATCTGAGACCTTTGAGAAATTCAAAGAATTTAAGGCTCAAACAGAGAATCATAGGGAAAAACGTATCAAGTCTCTACGATCTGATCTTGGAGGCGAATACCTCAGCGATGAGTTTTTGAACTACTTATCTGATGAAGGGATTGTATCCCAGCTCACTGCACCCGGAACCCCTCAACAAAACGGGGTTGCAGAGCGAAGAAACAGAACTCTTTTGGAAATAGTTAGATCAATGATGAGTTATGCGGATCTTCCCAAGTAGTTAAAGGTCATGCCTTGAAACAATGGCTTACATTCTGAACTTGGTGCCATCCAAATCGGTTCCCAAAACTCCCAAAGAATTGTGGACCGGGCGCAAGCCTAGTATGAGACACATGAGAATTTGGGGGTGTCCGGCCTATGTGTTGGACAAGGAAGCGGGTAAATTGGATCCTCGATCAGAATTAAGGTTGTTTGTAGGATACCCCTAGGGAACAAAAGGGTGTATGTTCTATGGTCCCGAAGATCAGAAGGTGGTCATCAGCACCCACTTTAGATTTTTGGAAGAAGACTATATGAACCAAAGAAAACCCAGAAGTGAGATTACCTTAGATGAGCTTAGAGGGCAAACCTCAGTGCCAACTGTACTAGATGATATACCAAACGATACGCTTTCACAACCGGAGCCTCGTCGTAGTGGGAGGGTTGTTAGACAGCCCGAGAGATTCATGGGAATAGGAGAGTCCTCGGACTTGATTCCCGGACAAGACGAATCAGACCCATGGACATATGACGAGGCACTCCAAGATAAGGATGCAGATTCTTGGCAAACAGCAATGAAAGTCGAAATGGGTTCTATGTTTCATAATAGAGTGTGGGAGCTAGTCGAACCACTTAATGGGGTCAAACCCATTGGATGCAAGTGGGTATATAAGAGGAAAAGAGGACCGGACGGGAGGGTGGAAACCTTCAAAGCAAGACTAGTGGCGAAAGATTATACTCAGAAAGAAGGGATCGATTATGAGGAAACTTTTTCGCCCGTAGCCATGCTTAAGTCCATCTGTATTCTCTTATCGATTGCTGCGCATTTCGACTTTGAAATCTGGCAAATGGATGTCAAGATAGCTTTCCTTAACGGAAGTCTTGATGAAGAGATCTATATGCAACAACCCCAAGGTTTCATTGAAACAGGCCAAGAACACCTAGTTTGTAAGCTCAAGAGGTCCATTTATGGACTCAAACAGGCATCCAGAGCTTGGAACCAATGTTTTAATCATGTAATAAGGTCTTATGGGTTTGATCAAAACGAGTTTGAAAGTTGTGTGTATAAAAAGCGTGTCGGAACTGCATTGGTATTCTTAGTACTATACGTAGATGACATTCTGATCATCGAAAACGATGTGAAGGTGTTATCAGACGTAAGGGCATGGCTTTCAAAACAGTTTGATATGAAAGACTTAGGGGAAGTCGGGCACATCCTTGGGATCAAGGTCACTCGAGATTGCAAGAAAATGATGATCGGGTTATCGCAAGTTTCATACATAGACACTGTCTTGAAAAGATTCAGCATGCAAGATTCCAAGAAAGGATTCGTAACCTTTCAGACTTGGAATCCATCTATCCAAGAAAATATTCCCTAAGACACAAAAGGAGATAGATGACATGAAAGGCATTCCTTGTGCTTCGGCTGTCGGAAACCTTATGTATGCAATGCTGTGTACGAGACCGGATATTTGCTTTGTCGTAGGCATGGTAGCAAGATATCAAAGTAACCCCGGGAAAGAGCATTGGACGACAGTTAAAAACATTCTGAAGTTTCTGAAAAGAACTCGGGATAGAATGTTGATTTATCGATCGATAGTCCAATCCCCATCGGCCACACGGACTCGATTTCTAATCGATTTTAGATTCCGAAACAATCTTTTCGCTTAGTGTGTTTCATTTGGGAAGTGTAGCCATCAAATGGACGAGTGTGAAGCAGAAATGCATCACTGACTCAACCATAGAAATTGGGTAAGTAGCTGCTTGTAAAACAGTGAAAGAACCGATTTGGCTCTAGACCTTCTTAGTGGACTTGGATGGAGTTCCGAATTTGTCTAGCAATATTTGCTAGGGCGCAGTTGCAAATTCAAGGAACCAAGAGTCCACGAAATCAAACAAGCAAGACACTAAAGGAAAGACATCTTATACGAGAAATCGTTAAGAGAGGAGATATAGATGTGGCAAAGATAGTGTCTAAGGACAACCTAGCAGATTCATTCACAAAGGGTCTGCCTCTGAATACATTCGAGAGACATGTGGAAGGAATGGGTGTCAAGACCGTTGTCAATCTGCTTTGAGTATAAGTGGGAGAAATTATTAGGTTCGTGCAGGTGACATTAGATGTCACGGACTACACGAGACATGTTGTAGTATACTTAAAAGCAGACTTTGAGTATAAGTGGGAGATTGTTGGGATTATACTGGAAAGTAAGCTTTTTACTTTGTATAATCGAAACTAAATTTTCAGACTTATTTACTGAAATAAATTGTTTATCACTGATGCTTTAAATATTATCGAATGTTACATATATTTACTACATAACTGTTCAATAAGTCGTACGTGTTACATTGTAGTTAATTTAGTGCTACCAGATCACAGAAGATTAAATTAACAGTCCATTGTAACTAAAAGTACGCCATTCACTACCTAGATGTAAATGAACAACCCATCATGAAAGGTTGAGGTGTAAGGCTCAGATTGGCTTGTCTTGACCAAGAGATTACACTAGTGCATGACTGATGCACTGAATAGGACCTACAGGAGGATAAATTCTTCAGAACTGAACAAGGAAGAATTAGACCTCTGTGGTTCGTTATTTCTTAATCTTCGTTCCTTAAATAGGATCATGTGGGATTGGTAACTATTGCTTTGACTTATCATGGGTAGCGAATCAGGGAGATTCAATACTTTTTATCTTGAGCAATATTATTAGTCACATGTGATTGCTAAGATTTAATACGAAGAATCGTGTGCAAGTACGTTTGTTCGATTTGCCCCCTTGGGAAGCTTTATCATACAAAATCTTGCAAGTGGAATTAGTTTTCGGTATGGATAATAATGTTGAACCGTTCCTTGACCAAGGATATAAGATATTAATTAATAGAAAGCTATATCAGTGGCTTGAATTAATTAATGGGCTAGATAATCTTAAACACGGGAAATAATGACCGGGAGCCATATTGACTGTAATATGGGTTAAGATGGATAGTGCAATATTAATTATGTAGTGGGATTAATTAATATTTATGGGCTTGAATTATATTGTGGCTCAATATTAGATATTCAAGGTCCATTAGAAGATCCAATCTTAATTCTCCTAAAGCCCCCCTAAGTAGCCCAACATATAGTCCAATAACTGAAAAGGTAATTAAAATAAAATAAATATTGTTGCTTATTTTTCCAACTAAAATTTTGAAATTTATAGATATAATGGGAGAAAGATTTTCTTTGAATTTTGTTATGGAATGAAGATATGTATTCTTGGAATACAAGATTATCTCATTAAATTCAAGAAATCTCCCACTTGGTTATCTATAATGATAATTTCGAAAATCTTGAAAATATAGTGGGCAAGAAAGATTTTCTTGATTTTCTTGAAAAGATATTATGGAAGATATGTATTTCTTGAAATACAAGAATATCTCATAAATTCAAGAAGATCCAAATCTTGGAATCTTGGACTCCAATATTTTTGAATTCCATAGCAAATAGATAAGGTGGGATTTTTGTGGAATATTATGATTATGGGAAAAAGAATATAGGAGATATATTCAAGATTTCTTGGAGATCAAGAAAAGATTTTCCCACATCATATTTTGCCAAAATTTTCGTCCACTTTAGCCTCTATAAATAGGGGATGAATGGTTCATTCCCAGTAACACACGAAAATTGGTTTTTCGGAAAAATATCAGCGTCGGTAAAATATCAAATATTTTGTAACGTCGACAGATTGTATTTTTTCGAAAAACGACAATTGTGAGTAGTGTACAATTTCATGTGCTGGAAAAATTAGTAAATCCACAAAGATGGTGCAACATAATTTATTTTCCTTTTGTTAAATCGTTCACAAGAATCCTTCCACCGGATAGTCGAACGAGGACTAAGGGAATACTTGGGAAGTCCTTACGGTTAGTCTATTCAGCCATACCGTTGCCATTCCAAGAGGTACGTTCACGTAAACTCGTAGAATTCCGCATGCGTAGGTTTTACGTGAATTATTATATGCATGATATGTTGTTGGATTATTATTTGAATTAATATAGGATTAATTCATGCTAGTAATAATTAAAGAATTAAATTTATATTTAAATATTCACCCCGAATAGATCCGTGCAACTTATTCCCTAACACAAACATGACCTTAAAATATGTGAGCCTCAAATTGATAGTTTTTATCTTTTAGGCCCTGAATCTGATAGTTTTTTATCTACTAGGTCTTGAATCTATAGGAAATATCTTTAAGGCCTTAAATTGATAGTTTTATCATCTTTCGGACCCTGAATTGACATTTTTCCTTAAATTAAACGTGATCCCACATAGAAGTAGTATATTGATTCATTAAGTGTTGGAAATTCTATGAAGTAATTTTCATAGCGAATGAATGATTAATCATGGTGGAGGAACCATATATAATTAATGAAAAGTTGAATTTGAGGAGGGGGTAGGGTGGGGGTCGTAGAAAAAACCCTTACATTTATTGCAGCAGGTTTCTGAGCCACATGACTCCCATCACCCCTCTGAAGCTGCATGCCACTTTCTCTCAACACCGTCGACACTGTGACCTTATAAATGTTGATATTCATAACTCAATTTCACCGCCATAATCATTCAAACCTCATGATATGTCTTGCAAATTATGGCCCATTTGGCAAAGCTTATTCTAAACATCTATAAGCTTTTAGAGAAACTTATAAGTTGTTTAGTTATTTTAAGAGTTTATACAATGTAATTTTAAGCTGTTAAAATATTTGGTTAATTAGACTTTAAAGCTCTTGAATAATTTAAAATAAACATATTTTAATATAAAATAATTATATTTTTATTTTTTCAGGTGGAGGAATAGTGGGGATGGATGAGGTCAGAAAAATAAGTTCGCGTGTTCCAATTTCCTTTTTTTTTTTTTTTTTTTTTGGAGTTTTTAAGTTGGAAAGAATTTATTTTAAAATATTATAAGTTGTTTAACATATATTTTTGTCAAACAAATTTACAGAGCTTATAAGGTGTTTATAAGTTGAGTCAAACAGACTCTTACTCACTATGCTCCAATTTAATTACTCCCTCCGGTACTCAAAATGTTTGTCGTTTAAAAATGTCTCATTAAAAGCAATATATATATATATATAATCTGATAAAAACTCATATGAGACGGTCTCATACATGAGACGGGTCTCATTTGACCCATTTTATATCATCTTGACCCATTTGACCAGGTACACGGTTACAACCCATTTGATTAGGTACACGGTTACAACCCTACCATTTCTAGTTTTTCCGTTCTACTGTTTCTCTCTCTCTCTGATTTGTGCGCCACTTATTCTGACCATCGTTGTACAAAGGTTGGCACAAAAGCCATTAATATCTATTCATTATTCTTTATATTTGATTTTTATTCAGTTTTTACTTTTTTATTTTCAATTTCAAATTTGTGCTCATAGACTTCTTCGGTATCATGGCTAGGAGTAGATGAGTTGTTGGTGGTCGCACACATGCATCAGGCATGACCAGAAATTTCTTTCAACTCAATGAATATGATGTTGAATGCTTGTGGATCCTAATTGTTTATAATATTTGAGAATGAGTCAAACCAGGATGTTGATTACTTGTGAATCCTCTGGCTATGCTTTGTTTACAAACCTATATTTGATAGAAAAAAATTGGAGATGAGCGATGCTGATGAGCGATGCTAGATATATCAGAGTAGTACGAAGCTCATCAAAATATTCGAACATTAGGAGTCTTGACACCAACTCATTTGTTGAAGACTTGAAGTTACATCTTAATCAGTTTTAAATATTGATTGCCTTTAATTAAGAGTGTTATTTTTGAATTCATAAATGATACTCCTTAAAACAAAATTGATACTCTAAAACCGAAAGCAATACTCCCAGTATTTTGGAACTACAAAGTGAAACTAAGTATCATTTGTATTAAGACATCACTTTTTTTTTTGTCTTACAGAAAAATAGTGATACTCCTGCGTTAATAAGTGATACCTTGAAGCAAAAAGTGATACTCTAGAAAATTAAATTGAACTCCCGATTAATTTGAAACTATAAAGTGACAATGTTCCAATATCTTTGTAGAAATTAACTTTTACTCCACAACTAAATTGTATATATTTTGATGATCAGATTTAAGTAATGTTTGTCTTCGAGAGAGTGGTGGTACTTTTGAATTACAAATGATACTCCTGGACTAAAGTGTGATACACCCGAATCATACACTGATACTCTCGATATTTTGGAATTACGACGTGAAATTATTCCAATACTTATTTTATATCAACATATACTCCATACTTGAGTCATATTTTGATAGTTTTGCATTAATAAGTATCATTTTTATTTAGGCATCACTTTGTACTTTCCTCACAGAAAGTAGTGATAGTTTTGCATTCATTAATGGAACTCCAGAATAAAAAACTGATACTCTTGAGTAATAAACTGATACACCACGACTAAGTTATATTTTGAGCAATTTTTTTTTTCTCGAGAAAGTAGTGTTACTTCTTATTTACCTTACAAAATGTAGTAGCACTTCTGAATTGAAAAGTGATACTCCTAAAGTGAAAGGCGATACTCCCGACCAAAATTACTTGTATTATTGAACATTACATGAAAAAAATTAAACAGACTATCACAATACCAATTTTCAATATAAACTCCAAGATTATATTTTGAAAAAAAAAACATTAACCAAACATTATACTTCTCGGGAGTCTTTGGTATTACTTAAACTCATGTACTGAAGTTGATGTTGACGTATTATTGATTCTCTTTCTCGCATTCTTCAAAAATCCTTTATTTTTTTTCTTTTCCTCCTCTCTTTGTAATGGAATGCGTGAATCTATAATATAAATTTCAAAATTTGTAATAGAAAACGGAAAATAGCAAAAATCAAGCTATTTGAATCGGAAATTTCAACTGAGTGCAAATAGACATTATATGATGCCGACGTGAATTTGAGTCCAAAGCGAGAATACTAAGGTCTACCAAAACTGAAATTAGACGACATTCAAAATCTGAATTATAACAATACGTGGATGTACCTATTAGACCTTCTCTGTCACTGAATTTTTTTTGACCAAATCACTGTTGAAGATGAAGACCTTCAGACCGCTTTCTCACTGTCTTTCTTCCTGCATTTCAATTTGCTAATATTTTCATTACTCTTGCGGTCAGAGGCGATTTTTGCACCATTGAAGATCAGACGATCAGAATTGAAATCAATTATGCAGAAATCGCAGAAGATTGGAGTAGTGAGAATTGAAATGATTGAATCTCTTCTATTCTCACCAATGAAGAAGATTAGAAATTGCAGGTCTTCTCCATTGGTTCTGTTTGAATCGACGATCAGAATTGAAATTAGAGATCGAAGTGAGTCTGACGTCTTCTCCTTCCCGTGTTTTGATATTCTTCCAGATTGATTGGGGGCGTGATCTCATTAAGGGTATAATTGATTTTCTGCTAAATGGGTCAGAACTCATTTAATATGGGTCAAGTGTGACCCGTCTCATGTATGAGACTGTCTCACACAAGAGTCCCTCATTTATAATCTATATAATGCAAAACCTCCATAAGATGATGTGTCAAGTAATAAAATGATGTGGCAGGTGATGCGGCAAAGACACATTCTTCTATTTCAAATCTCTTTAATCTCATTTATTTTGTGTGTTGTTTTAATCTCAGTCGTTGATTTTGTCTTTCATTTCTTATAAATTGTGACCTCTCTTATTCATTTTTTCTCCATTCCATTTCACAATTCCTCCATTCTATTTTTTCATTTTTTTTCTAATTTCTCGATTTCTCTCAAGTTCATGATTACCATCATCATCTTTAATACAAGATCATTGTTATTTGCCTATTGTGTCTAATTTCTTGATTTTTTCATTGTTATTTCTCTAATTTCTCGATTTCTCTCTAATCGTATTTCTTTATTCGCAGATGTTAAATGATTATGTATTTATTTTTAGATTCAGAGATTATTGTGAAGAAGTTTTCTTTGGATGGAGAGAAGATTATGTGAAAGGGAATGCAAGAGAATTATTCATTTTCTACTATGAAGATGGTGATAAGTTTGTATGTATATTGATCAAATGAGAAGATCATTGTAGAAAATAGCAATGTATTTTCATCTAAATTTTGGATTGTAGATTGTTCTAATATAAGGGATTTTGATCCTTCAACCATTGTATCTATTTTTCTCCATTTCACATATTTCTCAATTTCTATATGAAGATGATGGCAAGATTGTATGTATATTGATTGATCAAATAAGATCATTGTACAAAATAACAATAAATTTTCATCTAATGTTTAAATTGTAGATTATTCTAATGTAAGAGATTGATCCTTCAACCATATTTTTTTTATTAGTATTAGAGAATTACATGTAACACAAGATTTTATCTTTAATAATTCAAATGCATGATTTATGGAACTTTAAATATAGTATTTTTTTTAATATTTAAAACATATTTTTTGAATTTAAATCTAACCATATTTAAAACATATATTATCACTTGATGTATTCTTAGATTTCCGTCAAATTAGATGATTTATGGAACTGTAAATATTTTATTTTAAAAAAAAATAGATCTAACCACATATTTAAAACATATATCATGATTCAAAAATAAAATTAAGAATTATTAGATGGTATTATGAAATTATTGAAATCTTTTTTTTAAAAATTGGTTTTTAAAATTAAAACTTAATAATTATTGTACTGATCAATAATGTAAAATAAATGAGCGTTCGGACAAAAATTTGGAAAAAGTTTATGATATGTAATTTGAAGTCCTAAAATTGCATTGCTAATTATTGTATTTAATAATTACTATAAATTATAGAGTTAGATGTATATTGGTAATTAGCTAGAATAATTGTATTAAATACGAAAAATAATGTCTAAATTATTTTAGCACGTTATTTATTCTTAAATTTGTATAACTCAGGGTTAAAGTTTTTCTTTAATTGTAGAGTTGACCAATTTTTTTTTCCTATTTTCATCCCAAAATATCATATTAAATGTAAATTTCATATTACCTAAATAATAGCGGTATTATAGTTGTATCTTAATTTGAAGTTTGACTTTATCATTACCAAACATATGTAAAATGTTGCTTAAACTCATATTTATAATTCAATATCCATTACACGATTTACCATTAAAGATTTTTTTTTATAGATTGTAATATAATTAAAAAAACTAATACTACCTCCATCTCGAAATAACTTGCACCATGTGGTGGACACATAAAATTAAAAAAAAAATGTAGTAATGAGTGAGTTTTGAGGGGTAATTCTATAGATATTAATGTATAAAATGAAAAAAAAAAAAAGATGAATTGTGTAGCTCAAAAGTGGCGGCAATTTGTGTAATATTTTGAATTTTGTGAGGATATAATTTATGAATGATTTTTAATTTTTGGTGTGTGCAAGTTATTGTGGGACGTCCAAATAAAAAAAAATATGCAAGTTATTATGAGATGGAGGGATTATGTATTATCATTTAAAAATAATAATATGGATTATAATCTAATATATGATTATCCTGAAAATATTAAAAGCAACAATATGATGATATTAAAACTACTCCTCCCGTCCCAACATTTTCTTCGCACGTGAAGTGGCACTCATATTAAAAAATGGAATAATGAGTGAAGTTTTGAGGAATAATTTTATAAAACTTTATGTATAAAGTAAAAAGATGTGTTCAATTGTGTATAGGTGTGGGCCCAAAGAAATTGGATCCTCTCCATTTCAGATTTACTCAATTTTCACAATTTTATCACATCTACAGCATTCATCATAATCTAATGGATAAAAATGTGCCACATCTTTAACTTAATATTTCCTACAATTTAATTTAATTCTAAATATATTTAAAAAAACATAAACTATAATATTAAAAAAATAAACAGAAACTATAATATTAAAACAATAATAAAAAATTATAATATTTAAAACCTCAAACTGAAATTTTAATAACTAAAAACTCAAACTTAAATTTAAGTAAATAAACAATAATAAAATAAATAAAATAATTAAACTTTTGTATGTTGATTTTTTTTAATATTGTATATATAAATGAATCCTTCTTTTATACTACAAACAAACATTTTTCTTTTATAAATTAATATTTAATATTATAAATTCTATTTTTTTAAAGACGTTAAGAATTAAACTAAAATTGTAGAAAATATTAAATCGAATATATTAATTTAAAATGTTGTATTATTTCATCCATTGGATTATGTGAATAGTGTAAATGTGATGAAATGGAGGAAATTGAGGAAGTTTTAAATAGTGTAAGTTGAGGATTCAATTCGGAACCAAAAAGTAATGGCATTTTGGTTAAATATATAAATATTGAGGTAGAGTTTATAAAGGATTTTTCTTTTTTTAGAGTGTGAACAAAATGTTGGGACGAAAAGAAAAATGTGAACAAAATCATGGGAAGAAAGGAGTATAATATTATTGGATTCAAATTCAAACTTATATGCAAGACAACTTTTTATGATAATTTAGTATTTTAAACACCGAAATTCATGTAGAATAATATTATTGGCTTGCAAATAAGGAAAATATTTATGATTAGCAAGATTTTAAGCCTAAAATTATGCAATTAGTTAATTATTATAGACGTGATTTTAAATTTTATTAAAAATTTGAAAGCAATAATATGCTGATATTATTAAAATATTAAAAAAAATGCATTGATAGTGAGTTATATTTAATCCCAAGAGTAACGTTTTTGTGAATCATATCTATACATAAACACTATCGATGTTATATATAAAAACTATCATTGTTATGCATAAAAACTATCGCTACTTAAAAAATATATGTTTTAAGTAGCGATAGATTTTATTCATAACAAATGACAGCTTTTGTGCACAATAGTGATAGCTTTTGTGCATAATAGGTATATTGAAAAAATTGAGTTCACCGTGAACTCAAGTTCAAACATGTTTTTTGTCTAATCCCAAATCATTGGAGTAGGTTATTGAAGCCGAGATATGCTACAATATGCGATGCTCGCAGATTATGAGATTTATGTAAATGATATATAATCTAAAAATTAAATAGGATTACATTTAAACAAAATAATATTTCATTTTTTAATAGAATTTTTTATCCTATTTAAATAAAAGTATTTTTCATTATCTGATGATTTTTTTACACGAGTAGCAATTTAAGAACAATAAACTTCAGATTTAAAAAAGTAGGATATTAACTTTTACTTTTCGGTAAAAGTAGAACATTGACTTTTTATTAGACAAATATAGGTCACTTTATTTACTATTTAGTATTAAAATACTCTATGTCATTATAAAAGTGCACATTAATTTTCTCTTTGTGCATAATTTATTTATTATTTTTTCACTCGATTAAAAACTCCATTGAGTACACGATTAAAGTGTTAGTAAACTTTACGGTGAATTAATGATTTTGCTTCTATTTAACCGAATTATTCAATTATTTAGTTTAGGTTGAGTTACAGTATCAACTTTAATATATTTCTAATATGGTTTATCACGCATTAGGTAGCAGGAAAACCAACAAGGTGGAACTAAATATTAGTGGGAATGGATAGGAAGAAGAGGAGTGATAAGTAGAGAAAGATCTATAGTAGGCAGAATTTTTGCACATAATTTACTGAAATTGAGAGACAAATGTTCTCTTACGCAGCTCGACATGTAAACAATTATAGGTCATCCTCAAATGTCAAATATATGTCGAATACAATACGGTGAATGCAATCAATGAAAAAAACTTTACAGTCTCAATTTTTTGCCTATATGCAATGTGTTATGGAACGAGAGGAGTACATAAATAACTAAATATATGAAAAATAAATTAATTTAATTATACACAAGAAATCTCTTTCAGTCTGCGTAATACGCGGGTCTAGCACTAGTATATATATAAAGTAATATTTTTACCCTTTTATTTACCTTCATTATCATTTTACATTTGAATAAATGCAAACTTTCACAAACAATGAGTAGAGGATAAAATTGGAATAATTTTTCTAATGCTCATAAATTAGTGTAAAATGAAAAATATTTTGGGTTAAAAACTCTTCTCTTGTGAACAATATCTGACACATTTCTCGCCTAAAAACACTATTGGAAATTTGGTTTTAAAAGTGTTAACACTCTTTTATACACCTTGAAAAGTGATAGGTATTAAAAATATTACTACTATCATTGAATATGCTCATGAAATATGATAAAAATTGAAGCTAAGTCTTGAATATAAATTAATATATTTGGGTGAATCACATCAATAATCACGTTTGAAGCTAAGTAGCATTATAAATTAATTTATTTATTTTAGTATTCAAGTTTGACATAATGCATAAATCAAGAAATAATTAATAACAAATCTATATAAAATTAAAAATCAATAACATCCTATAATAATGTCAATCATTTTTTAATTTAAGTATATAAATATAATTATATGAAATCTTTTTAGAAATTTAATTAAATTCGGATGTTGACTTTTTCTCTTTTATTATGGACATTATTGATATTGTTGAGTAATTTTAGGTGTGAATTTATCAACACTATTTTTTTGGGTATATATGTTTGACTCATTTTTATTAATTAAATAAACATCAGTGTTAAATGTATCAATTGGTTCAAAAAATTAGAAAATAATACGTGGAATCTAAGATTTAAAAATTCGGCTTAGTTGACTTTTTTAGATGGTAAAAATTTGACAGAATGCATAAAACAAGGCATGATTAATAATAATCCATATAAAATAAAAGTCAATCACATTCTATAATCATTTCAATCATTTATAATTTAGGTATACAAATATAATTTTAGGCATAAAAAGTAATAACTTAATTCTCTCAATTATAATTATATATATATATATATATATATATATATATATACATAATAGTGTTTTCTCACTTATACAAATATGACCACATGTCATAAGGTGTTTTGAGGTTGATACCTGTGTGAGGTGCACAATTTATCAGGTAACATGTCGTGCTGACCGCTTCTGCCCAAAATCTTCGGGCTAATCCAGCATTAGAGAGTATGCATCGAGCTCTCTCCAAAAGTGTCTGATTCATGCGTTCTGCTACACCATTTTGTTGCGGTGTATCTCATAATGTATGATGTCTTGCGATCCCTTCATTCTTGCAGAACTCATCGAAATTAGAAGAACATAATTCCAGACCATTATCAGTTCGCAGCCATTTGATTTTCTTCCTTGTTTGATTTTCCACCAACGCCTTCCATTGCTTGAAGTAGTAGGATTTTGCTTGTTCTTGTTGTAATTTTGATCGTAAGGATGAAATGACGTCGTATGGAGGATCCGAAACCATGATTAGGGTTTTAGCTAGATCTTTTACGTGAAATATTATTTGCATGTTGTTGTTGGATTAATTATTATTTGAATTCACTTAGGTAAATTCATGCTAGTAATAATTGTTAATTTAAATTTGTGTTTATGAGGTCATCCCGATAGATCCTAGCATATGTTATCCCAACAAGTAGTATCGAGCCACCGGTTCGACTCGATCTTTTAAACTAATTTAAATTGTTGTTCATTAAAATTGAAATTGGATAGTAGAACTGTTAGATCTGTTTTGCAGGTATCCAATTGTCATGGTATTTTAATGTGCTTATTTACATGCAAATAAATTGTTGGTTTTTGATTCGATTCGTTCGGATTCGTTTTGCCTCGTGAGAAAATCCACGAGTAGATTAGGATTTGTTTGATTTGATCAATGTAATAGACTAGTCTAGATCTAGATTTATTTATTTTTTGTAAATAAATTGTAATCGGATCGCGAACGAAGACGGAGACGATGAATTAAAGACGAACGTCCGAGTGCCCGGACGTACACGAGCCAAGGCGGAGCACGTGGACTAGGCGGAATGCCTAGCGACTGCGCGCACCACCCGAGCGATCGCGGACGGGGCATGGCGACACACGCCAAGGCGTCTGGCCGACTTCGGCATCGTGGGTCGACCGCCGCAGCGCCGCAGATGCTGGCCGCTTTTGGGCGCGGAGGCATGGACCGGACGAGGGCTCGTCCGGGCGATTCTCCATGCGAATGTGCTTCGGGTAATGGGGCGGGATGGCCGATCCGACCGGGGCGTGCGCCTAGGCGCATGCGACTGGGTTCCGGGTCGTGAGCTACTCGTTTTCCGGACGTCATCCTAACCCAAAACGGAGGACGTTTTAAAGACTTGTTGCAAATTCAGTGGAAGCTTTTCGAGACGAACGATGAAAGCAAAAGAAGGGACGATTTCTCAAGATCAAGATTTGGATTTAAACCATGACAGTTGGATATATGTGCCCAACGTGATTTATTTAATCTTGATGCTTGTTTTTTTTTAAATTCGTGCAATTATATTTGTTATATGTGTTTGTAGTAACCTAAATTTTACATCTAGGGCTACAAACAAGTAAAATATGAATTCTAAATGAACAACGAACGGAAAACGTAAAGAACAAATAATTTGTTGACCCAGTTCGTCTGGAAGGACTACGTCTGGGGGCATACCAAGCCAGGATATTTTACTGTGATTTTCCTATGTCTTTTCGTGTGTCTTTTCTCTTGGGGTTTGTCCCCTATTTATAATATTTACAAAGTGTACAAAGATAAAACCCTAATAGGCCATTTAATGGGCCTTCTAAACAAGGAAATACAAGATATACTAAATCTTCGCCAGGATCTCCAATAGATATGCAAGATCTTCTACTTTCATAACAAACACCGGGAATTTTTATTTTGATCTTCTTTCCTTGCTTATGTTCGCTGCGATACGCCTGCCGACCTTGCCTACGGAGCAACCTCTAGGGAGGCCGGCCGTTCGGGCGAGCTCGACTCGTCTTCTTTCTTATTCTGTTGCCAAGTCGCCCTATGGGGGAGATCGCTCGTCAAGGCGAACTCAATCTTCTCTGCTCGTCCCCGAGACCTTCATTCTTCTCTTGTTTACCTCGCTCATGGACCGTCCTGGGAGGAGGTCGCTTGCCAAAGCGAGCTCGATCTTCTCTGCTAGTCGCCAGGTCGCCCCACAAGGGCCGACCTTGGCATTCTCGTACTCTACTACCGAACTCAGTTCTGGCTGCCACATCACCACCATTTGCCACGTCATCACTATTTACCATGTGGTTGTTGCCCGATTATTATGGCTACAACAATTGCCCCCAAGAGCGGACTTCGACTTTATTCGGAGGTCGGTCTTGATCTTTGTTCTAATGAGCTATCTGATTTTTGCCCTTGAGGTTGCATTCTCTGCCCCCTTGCATGCTCTTAATGCCTTTATAAGGTCTTGATTGTTCACACTTCGATGGTAATACTTTTGGTATTAAATTCAGATCTTCAACTTCAGACTTGGTCACTGGTTCATGCTGCGACTAGGTGGGTACCTGATTTTCTTTATTTGTGCTCGTACTTTGAGGTGAGCCTCTCGGTAGGAGTCTTTTCTGTGCTCGTACCTTGAGGTGAGCCTCTTAGTCACTGAAGTCTTTTAAATTGCTTCGTACCTTGAGGTGAGCCTCTTGACGAAGTCTTTTACAGGCTCGACCTTGAGGTGGGCCTCTTGGTACGAGTCTTCTCTGTGCTCGTACCTTGAGGTGGGCCTCTTGGTATGAGTCTTCTCTGTGCTCGTACCTTGAGGTGAGCCTCTTGGTACGAGTCTTTTTTTGTGCTCGTACCTTGAGGTGGGCCTCTTAGTACGAGTCTTCTCCGTGCTCGTACCTTGAGGTGGGCCTCTTGGTACGAGTCTTTTCTGTGCTCGTACCTTGAGGTGACCCTCTTGGTACGAGTCTTTTTTGTGCTCGTACCTTGAGGTGGGCCTCTTGGTACGAGTCTTCTCTGTTCTCGTACCTTGAGGTGAGCCTCTTGGTACGAGTCTTTTTTGTGCTCATACCTTGAGGTGGGCCTCTTGGTACGAGTCTTCTCTGTGCTCGTTGAGGTTGGCCTCTTGGTACGAGTCTTTTCTGTGCTCGTACCTTGAGGTGGGCTTCTTGGTACGAGTCTTCTCTGTGCCCATCGATGACCATTTCTGGCCGAGCGGTTCGCGACTTGCTATATCTAGCCTTTGGGCCTTCCATCAATAAGGGATATCACTTCTTTTTCCCACCCCTATTGTGCCGACTTGATTTCCTTATGCAACTTTTGCTTAGTCCTTATCATCTTATTTTCTATGCGACTTGTTTCTTGGACATTTGTGTAGTCGTCTTATAAAGTCGGGGGATAACCGCACCGCTAGGGTGGCGATCTCGCCTCCAGTATTTCAAAAGTCACACCTCGGGTTCGCATGTTATCAATCATGTCTTTTATGCGACCTGCATGTTATCGATCATGTCTTTCATGCGACCTGCATGTTATCGATCATGTCTTTCATGTGGCATGCATTTCATCGATCATATGTTTTTCATGCGACCCGCTTGGTTTCTACACATAGGAATTATGAAAAGAAAGGTAACATTTTATTCGACTTGGCCAAACTAGTACAAAGTAGCGACTTTTGTTAGCTCATGATAGATTAAACCAGTGAACCTTGCCAAACAGGCAGAAAGCCGACGCCGAAGAGGCGGGCAGGTCGACGCCGTATAGGCGGACAAAGTCATCGCCTTAGGAGGCGAAATTCCGACGCGAAGAGGCGGGCAGGTCGATGCCGTATAGGTGGACAAAGTCATCGCCTTAGGAGGCAGAATGCCGACGCCGAAGAGGCGGGCAGGTCGGCGCCGTATAGGCCGATAAAATCATCGCCTTAGGAGGCGGAATGCCGACGCCGAAGAGGCGGGCAGGTCGGCGGATAAAATCATCGCCTTAGGAGGCGGAATGCCGATGCCGAAGAGGCGGGCAGGTCGACGCCTTAGAGGCGGACAAAAATCATTGCCTTAGGAGGCGGAATGCCGACGCCGAGGAGGCGGGCAGGTCGACGCCTTAGAGGCGGACAAAATCATCGCCTTAGGAGGCGGAAATGCCATGGTTTGTTTGACCATTTGAGGAAATTTTTTGGGAGAGAGGATTTAGGTTTAAAACTCCTTGGAATTTTGTAAAGATATTATTAGGAGGTCAGGAAATATTTCTGATGTTTTTTGGTAAAACTAATTTTTATCAGTGTTGAAAGGAGACTAGAATTTCGAGATTATTTAACAAGATCTTTCTCAAGTGTTGTGGTATAAAATAACCTTGGAGATTCCTGGGGTTTTGCCCCCAGGATCAGGTTTTGATATCTGTTTAAAAACATTTTTCATGGATGTGCAAAGGTTTGGGATCCCTAGGGTCTTGCCCCAGGATCGAGATTTGATTCTCGTTTGTTTGGATCGTCTGTAGCAGAGCGATTTGTTGTTTCAAGAATATGAGAAAATTGGCACATAGGTTTATAGTCATTTCGGACTGCATAGGTTTATAGTCATTTCGGACTGTTTGCCAGTGACTTGAATAACTTTTGCGACTCTGAATCGAGTTATGTTCTGATCGTCTTATTGACATTGCGATTTAAATGAACTTGTCATTTGTCGTCTTATGAAGTCGTGACAAGAATCGAGCCATTTAGGCCGCGACCTCATCGTCCTTGGGATTCAAAAGTCATGGCTACGATGTGAGCTGGAGGATATTCCGGAGTGTGACTTTAAACAAGTGTTTTAACTCGGTGTCAACTTGGATTGATACATTCGTTTGATATAAAAAGATTGTCTTTCGAGGTCGTTTTATTGAGATTACAACTCTCTTTGACTTGTGATTTGAAGGGCTTATTTGTCGTCTTACTTAAATTGCGACTTGATTGCCTTCTGGTTTGATCATTGCGCCTGTCGGGGTCGACAGGGTCATTTTTTGGAAGTGTGACCTTGTTAATCTGAGGTCGTCCGGTCTTGTTTGTTTGAGACCGCGACTTCTAGACTTTGAGGTCGTCGGGTCTGCTTGTTTGAGACCGCGACTTTATAAATTTGAGATTTTAGCCCAGTTGCTTAATGCGATGTAAGTTTGAAGTCGGATTATAAGTTCGCTTCATCTGTATGAGACTTTTGAGTGCTCGTTGATGAATTTTGTGATAGTCCATTTCTAGGGTTTATGCTATTAGTGAAACATAAGGATTTGAAGTTTGGTTTAAATTAACCCTCCAAATTTAAACAGGCTAGATTGAGTCTCTAACGTCAACTATTGTTCTGAAATTAACTTGAATAGCTCGAGATATGAGCACACATGCCCCCGCCTTTTAATATATATGAAAGTATGAATACAGTGACATATATTAAAAGGAATTAAATGAAATATAACCTGATGTGAGTGGGCTAAAGGACTGTCCGTAGATTCTTTGAGTTGCCCCCGAGGCTTCGTGTGTTCGTGCAATTTTCCTTTGCGAGAGTCACGAGTATTTTTCCTTGCAAAAAAGATAAGTAGCCCGTTAGATATCAAGTTATTCACATAGCACGAAACCTGGAGATACAAACTGGCCCAACATTTTAATGATGAAAACCAGACTTGGGCTTATTTATTTATCGGACCTGGGCCCATTCGTTTATTAAACCTGAACCGGGCTCAAAGAATTATTCAAACAGAGGCCCAGCGATTTTATTAAACTAAGACCAGGCCCAAAGAAATTAACTCAACAAGAAGAGAATAACCCATGTATTAAGTCAGGCCCATCCACCTAGGGTGACGTTTAGCGGGAGATCAGGTCCAAGGCTTTCCTCAGATGCCTAATTAGGGTAACACCGATAATTGAGGCGGTGATTCCGGCGATTCGGCGGCTCTGTGGCACAGGTCGCGATGGCTGATTCGGAACGATACTGGCATTAACTCTTGATTTCTGTGCCCCTGGCGTCGGACCGCGGCGCGGTGGGAGCAGCAACACCGGTGGCTCAGCGTGAGGCGGCGGTTTTTTCCGACGCAGCGACATCCCCCGGCGGATCCGTTCGGCCAGAGATGTAGAAGATGCAATGATGATGCGCTGAAAACCATGGCGCAACGGACACTCTGATTATTGCGTTCGGTGGGGCGGTCCAGCGAGGCAGAGAGGGACGGCGGTGCGACGCGGTCCCTGACTTGGCGGTCTCATGCGACGGCAGTGGAAGCCTGTGGATCCTTCGATTTGTAGAAGACCGCGGCGCGGCGAGAGCAACACAGCAGCAGTGTGATTTGGCCTCTTGCGGTGTTGGCAGCGACACAATTTTTTGGCGAGTTGTTTGTAGCGTCCGCACTCGAGGTTGACATTGTCCAGTGGTCTTGGCAAAGAATTCATCAGTTGGGTGACAAAGCTGATTTCTACGCAGGAATTGTGGGATGGTGAAACAGTGACTTTAATTTTCAGTCTTGATTTCATCAAAAGCCCTGCTCCATGTATCTATCTATGAAATATAACGTAAATCGATGGCCCCCTGTTATGAAGATTGAGAATATGTGTATGTACAGATCTGTGAACAACAGGGTTTATTGTGTATGAACAATTTTGATTTTTCTGGTGATTTTTTGGGTATGAATTTTGGATGAACAGTGAGGGTTTCATTCGAATTTTTTGTTTTTGGGTCCCAACAAATATGCAGTCAAATCTGTTAGAGGTTCCCACAGACGGCGCAAATTGTTGTAACCTAAATTTTACATCTAGGGCTACAAACAAGTAAAACATGAATTCTGAATGAACAACGAACGGAAAACGTAAAGAACAAATAATTTGTTGACCCAGGTTAAATCCGAAGACCACGTCCGGCGGCATACTGCGCCAGATATTTTTCTTTGTGATTTTCCTATGTCTTTTTCGTGTGTGTTTTTTCTTTTGGGGTTTGTCCCTATTTATAATATTTACAAAGTGTCTGAAAGATAAAACCCTAATGGGCCATTTAATGGGTCTTCTAAACAAGGAAATACAAGATATACTAAATCTTCGTCAGGATCTCCAATAGATATGCAAGATCTTCTACTTTCATAACAAACACCGGGAATCTTTATCTTGATCTTCTTTCCTTGCTTATGTTCGCTCCGATATGCCTGGGAGGAGGTCGCTTGCCAAAGCGAGCTCGATCTTCTCTGCTAGTCGCCAAGTCGCCCCACAAGGGCCGACCTTGGCATTCTCGTACTCTACTGCCGAACTCGGTTTTGGTTGCCACGTCACCACCATTTGCCACGTCATCACTATTTACCATGTGGTTGTTGGCCGATTATTATGGCTACAACAGTGTTTGTATGATTTAGAATTGTCTAAAAGAAAATCTCACTTTCGAAAATTACTAAGTATGTATTATTGACAAATTTTATTCCGGATAATAAAATTTCGTCAAATTGACCTCCATGATTTATTTATTTGTGAATTCTTTTGGAGAAATTTCCACCACTTTAATCTAATTAAAAAGATAGTTTTTCATTTAATAAATTCCCAAAAAGGATGATTGTGAATTATTATTAGTGGCGACGATGACCCTCCCCACGAGGCTCGTTCAAAGCGAAGTAATAATTCTGTATTTAATCATGATTATTACTTAGGTATAAAATTGATATTCATATATTTTTCCGAAGTCCCTGTCAATTTTATACTGGTCAAGTTGGAGCCGACTATTAATTTTGAATTAAAGGTTTGTAACTGTTCTTGTTTGTAACCTGCTTGAATGTGTTTAAATAGACAGTTCACCCCACGTGACCTATTTAAACTGTTTTGAGATGTCGGCTGATGCATGTTCATATTGTTTTGAGATTTTGATATGAACGATGTGATCGAATTGTGTGATAATTTTGTGCTTACACAAATTATTATTTATTTCAGTTCAGCATGTCGCAACCTTTTAATCAACTGTATTCTATACTTAAAGACCATCAATTAACTGGTGAAAACTATGTTGTTTAGAAACGTAAACTTATGATTGTCCTAACTGCACAAGGATCCAAATGGGTGCTTGACATACCAAAACCCGAAAAACCTGCTAAGGATACTGGTATATGGAACGAGATGGAACATAGTGAATGGGAGTTGACTAATGAATTGGTGAGGGAAACAATCTTGACAAACATGTCTGATTTGTTGAAACGCCTTCATCAAGGATTTGAATCAGCTGCAGACATTATGCGAGATCTCGAAGAGGTGTTTACACATTCGGCCCATATAGCTATCCAAAGCATAAGGCTTGATATGGCCAAGATAAAAATGGAAGAAGGAACGACCTCAAGGGAGCACGTTCTTAGGGTTATGGTTCTCTTTGAGGAACTTGAGATTCTTGGCGAAAAATGTGATTTCAAAACTAAGGTTGATTTCATTCTCCATACTCTGCCAAAGAGCTATGATCATCCCTATCTAGAGTACCTAATGGAAGATCTAGATTTCACTGTGGATGATCTAGTAAATGCTCTTACATTGGTTGAAGAGGAAGCGAAGCGCAAGAAAAGGTACTTGGTCACAAAGGGGTCTTCTTTCCTTCTAGGCTAATTGGTGGTAAGAACGATGAAAAAGAAAGGCTAAACCAAGAGGACTCAATGTCCCTCAAGAGTGAAGGTTCAAGCAAGAGGAAACATTCGGAGTGCGGAAGTTCGGGACAATGGAGTTCAGCCTGTTTCAATCCTAAGGGAAATGGAAAGAAAGGTAACTCTCACACACTAGTTGTTGAAACTTGTTTGGCGGCGTATGCTACGCACTCGTGGGTAATGGATACGGGATCCACTGATCATGTTTGTTTCACATTACAGGGGTTCAAACTGACCCAACAACTATGTGGGAGTGAGGTCCTCATCACACTGGGCGATCTTCTGAAGAGTAGCAAAATTTAAAGCGATGGGAGACGTCACCGTCTTTTGAAGATAAGATTTTAGTTTTGAGAGATGTTCTTTACGTTTCAGTTTTTCGCAAAAACCTTATTTCAGTTTCTAAACTTATTAATGATGGATATTATGTTCGTTTTTCTAAGCAAGTTACTGTTTACCGTAACGATGTGTTTATCTGTCATGGAACTTTACGGAACAATCTCTATACTATTAATTGTGCACACCACTCACAAAATGCATCTTATAACACATCGACTGTTTCATGCAATAAGAGAAAACGTTCAGAAAACATGAACGAGACACTTCTATGGCATCTAAGACTAGGTCATATTAATCTAAATAGGATCCAAAGGTTGGTGAAAGATGGTTCGCTGTCGGACCTACAGTTAGAAACACTTCCAACTTGCGAATCATGTTTAGAGGGTAAAATGACCCAGAGGGCATTTGGAGCCAAGGGGAATAGAGTCACAGAAGTGTTGCAAATCGTTCACACTGACGTATGTGGTCCAATGTCAACCAAAGCTAGAGGTGGTTATGAGTATTTCGTGACTTTCATCGATGATTACTCAAGGTTCGGGTACATTTTCCTGATGAAACACAAATCGGAAACCTTTGATAAATTCAATGAGTTCAAAGCCGAAGTGGAGAATCATAGGGAAAAGAGTATCAAGTTTCTACGATCTAATCATGGAGGCGAATACCTCAGCGATGAGTTTTTGAACTACCTGTCAGACGAGGGCATTGTTTCCCAGTTGACTGCACCCGGAACCCCTCAACAAAACGGGGTTGTAGAACGAAGAAAGAGAACACTCTTAGAAATGGTCAGATCCATGATGATTTATTCAGATCTACCCAAGTCGTTTTGGGGTCATGCCTTGGAAACAACGGCTTACGTTCTGAATCTGGTGCCATCCAAATCGGTTCCCAAAACCCCTAAAGAATTGTTGACTGGGCGCAAGCCTAGTCTGAGACATCTCAGGATTTGGGGGTATCAGGCATACGTGCTAGACAAGGAAGCCGGTAAGTTGGATGCACGTTCGAAACTAAGGCTATTTATAGGATACCCCATGGGAACGAAAGGGTGAATGTTCTATGGTCCCGAAGATCAAAAGGTGGTAATAAGTACGCACTTTAGATTTTTGGAAGAAGACTTTATGAACAATCGAAAGCCCAAAAGTGAGATTACCTTAAATGAAATAAGAGGACAAACTCCTATACCAACTGTACAGGTTGATATACCAAGCATCACACCGACATAATCGGAACCTCGTCGTAGTGAGAGGGTTGTTCGACAACCTGAGAGATTCATGGGGATAGGAGAATCTTCGGATTTGGTCCCCGGGGAAAGTGATTCAGACCCCTGGTCCTACAAGGAGGCGGTCCTAGATAAGGATTCAGAATCCTGGCAAACTGCGATGGAAGCCGAGATGGGCTCAATGGATCATAATCAAGTGTGGGAGCTAGTAGAACCACCCAGTGGGGTAAAACCCATTGGATGCAAGTGGGTCTACAAGAGAAAAAGTGGACCGGACGGGAAGGTGGAAACCTTCAAAGCTAGGCTTGTGGCAAAGAGATACACTCAGAAAAAGGGTATCGATTATGAAGAAACCTTTTCGCCTGTAGCCATGCTTAAGTCCATCTGTATTCTCTTGGCAATAGTTGCGCATCTAGATTTTGAGATCTGACAAATGGATGTCAAGACAGCTTTCCTTAACGGGAGTCTTGATGAGGAAATCTATATGCAACAGCCTGAAGGTTTCATCGAAAAAGGCCAAGAACGCCTTGTGTGCAAGCTCAAGAAGTCCATTTATGGACTGAAGCAAGCATCTCGGGCTTGGAACCAATGGTTTGATCATGTAATCAAATCTTATGGGTTTGATCAAAACGATTTCGAGAGTTGTGTTTATAAGAAGTGTGACGGAACTGCCTTAGTATTCCTAGTACTATACGTAGACGATATTCTGCTCATTGGAAATGATGTAAAGGTTTTGTCAGACGTAAGGGTATGGCTGTCAAAATAGTTTGATATGAAGGACTTAGGGAAGCCGATCATATTCTTGGGATCAAGATCACTCGAGATCGAAAGAAGAGAATGATCAGCTTATCGCAAGCTTCATACATAGATACCGTTTTGAAGCGTTTCAACATGCAAGATTCCAAGAAGGGTTTTGTACCTTTTAGGCACGGAATTCATCTATCGAAAGACATGTGTCCCAAGACACAAAGGGAGATAGATGACATGAGAGGGATTCCTTATGCGTCGGCAGTGGGAAGTCTCATGTATGCAATGTTGTGTACGAGGCCGGATATCTGCTACGCCATAGGCATGGTAGCGAGATATCAGAGCAATCCCGGAAATCAACATTGGACTGATGTTAAGAACATTCTGAAGTATCTGAAAAGAACTCAAGATAAAATGTTGGTTTATCAGTCTAACGGTTTATTTCCAGTGGGATACACGGACTCGGATTTCCAATCAGACCTAGATTCCAGAAAATCTACCTCGGGTGGTTTGTTTTGTCTGGGGGGAGGAGCTGTAACATGGAGAAGCGTTAAGCAGAAATGCATCGCCGATTCTACCATGGAAGCCGAATATGTAGTTGCTTATGAAGCAGCGAAAGAAGCGGTGTGGCTCAAGAACTTCCTAGTGGACTTGGACGTTGTTCCGAATTTGCCTAGCACCATCACGGTCTTTTGTGATAATGCAGGAGCAGTTGCAAATTCAAGGGAACCGAGAACCCACAAGGCCAGCAAACACATTGAAAGGAAATACCATCTTATACGAGAAATCATTAAGAGAGGACATATAGAGGTGGCAAAGATCGCGTCGGAAGACAACCTAGCTGATCCATTCACTCCTCAGTTAACATTCGAGAGACATGAGGAAGGAATGAGTGTCAAGAGCGTTGTCAATCTGCTTTGAGTATAAGTGGGAGAAAAGTTATTAGGTTGATGTAGGTGACATTAGATGTCACCAGGTAACACATCAGACATGCTGTGGTATACTTAAAAGCAGACTTTGAGTATAAGTGGGAGATTGTTGGGGTTATACTTGAAAGTATGCTTTTACTTTGTATAACCTATGTATCAAACACTTATTTACTGAAATAAATTGTTTATCACTGTTGCTTTAAATATGATTGAATGTTATATATATTTATTGACACCGCTCAGAAAGACGCTGCGTTACATTGTAGTTAACGTGGTGATACCAGATCACAGAAGATCACGTTAACAGTTCCTTGTATACGAGTGCGTGTTTCACATCTTAGATAGATCCGAACAATCTATTGGTAGAAGTTGATGTGTAAGGCTCAGATTGACTTGTCTTGACCAAGAGATTACACTAGTGCATTCGATGCACTGAAGCGGACCTACAGAGAGGATAAACTCATTCGCACTGACTTAAGGGATGAAGAGTTAGACCTCAGTGGTTGTTGATTTCTTAATCTCCATCCTTTGAATAAGGACCGTGTGATTAGTAGTTATTGCTTTGACTTATAAATGAGAAGAGAATCATTGCGACTTCGATACCCTATATCTTGAGGCAATAATATTAATTGCAACGACGATATTGCTAAATTAATACTGAGAGAATCGTGTGCTTGCAAAAAGTCTGCTTGATTGGTCCCCTTGGTGGGCCCATAACCTTTATCATACCAAATCTTTGCAAGTTAATTAATTTTCCTAGATATGGATAATAAAGTTTGGGTCATTATTCTCCAAGGATAAAGATATTAATTAATATAAAGCTTTTCAGTGGCTTAATTAATTAATTGACTAAATAATCTTAAACACTGGAAATAATAACCGGGAGCCATGTTACCGTAATATGGGTTAAGATTGGATAGTCAATATTAATTATATAGTGGTATTAATTAATATTAATGGGTTTGAATTATATTGTGGCTCAATATTGGAATTCAGAAGTCCATTGGAAGGTCTATCTTAATTCTCCTAAAGGCCCCTCAAGTAGCCCAAATTAAAGTCCAATAAATAAAAGGTGTTTAAAATAAAATAAATTTATTGTTGCAATATTTCCTCAATTTTCGAAAATAATTAAAGAAAAGAGGGAGAATATTTTTCTTGAAAAGATTTTATGGAAAGGAGATAATGTATTCTTGGAATACAAGATTATCCCATAAATTCAAGAAAACTCCCACTTGGTTTCTTTAATAGGGAAATTTTCAAAAATAATAAGTAGGAAAGGGAAGAAAGATTTTCTTGATTTTCTTGGAAAGATTTTATGGAAGATATGTATTCTTGGAATATAAGAATATCTCATAAATTCAAGAAAGATCCAATCTTGCAAATCTTCTTGAAAGTTTTCGAAAAAATAGGCCAAATAAGGGTGTGAGATTTTTGTGGAAAAATACACATGGAAAGAAGAATATATTGGATATATTCAAGATTTCTTGGAGATCAAGAAAAGATCTTTCCTAGCCCTAATTATGCCCAATATTTTCGAAACCCCTCCTCTTATATATAGGGGATGAATTTTTCATCTCCAACTAGTGTTCCATGCGTTGGAAATATTAGAAATCCACAAAGGTGGTGCAACAATATTTTTATTTTCCTTGTTTTATAAATCGTTCATTGGAGAACCTTCCACCGGGGCTATTGGACGAGGACTTGGGAATACTTGAAAAGGACTTTTGGTGGGTATCCAAATACTTGATCCTATCAGTCTCAGATCGTCTCTCCAATGGGTACGTTTACGTAAACTCCTAAAAATTCCGCATGCTAGGATCTTTTACGTGAAATATTATTTGCATGTTATTGTTGGATTAATTATTATTTGAATTCACTTAGGTAAATTCATGCTAGTAATAATTGTTAATTTAAATTTGTGTTTATGAGGTCATCCCGATAGATCCTGGCATATTTTATCCCAACAACGACCCATCCTATTTTTTCTAAAAGAGTATTGGGGAACTATATGGGGCCTTAAAAGGTTGTACCAAACCAACACCCAATAACTCGTCCAACTCTTTCCTCAACTCCGCTAACTCAACAGGTGGCATTCGATACGGGAACTGTGCAGGTGGCCTCGTCCCTGGCACCAGCTCAATCTTATGATTCGTGGCCCATCTTGAAGGCAACTCTTTCAAAATTTCAGGAGACATCACGTCCTCAAACTCCATCAACAATTTAGCAACTACATCATGCACCTCTTGGAAAACTCCGGGCATGATCTAGACTAAGACAACAAGATATGTCATTTCGCCAAATCAACTACAGAGTCGAGATCATACCATCCTTCTTTCCTCCATCTTTGCCTCCGTCCTCTACATACTCCCCTTTCACGAACATGGTACAACCTCTGTCAGCAATCATAAGGCCACCCAAGTAAAGCATCACAACAACTTTAGCAAGCATCAGGAACTAATTTCTAAGAATTACAACAAAATCGTCCAAGGGAATGGCCATCAAAGAGCACCATCCCTTCCACGTACCAACCTGCATCTCCACGTTGGATACGCCTTGATTGGCTTTCGCCTCGATTAACAAACTTTAATCCAACTAGTGTGTGGCGACAAATCCAACCCAAGAGTTTTCACCTCGTGCAAGAACGGTTATTTGTGGCCCCACCACAACCATCGCTAGAACTTCTTTATCGCTCACAAAAAGCCTTCTCGTACATCAAACTTTGTGCTGATTTTTGAACACCCATGTACAACATTTAGCAAACCGTAAAGGATGCACCTTAGAGCATCCATCTCACCATCTTTAGACTCACCATCAATGCATTCAATTTCCCAGGTTGGGACGGTCTTTCATGCAAAGGGTCGAGGCTTTGCCCCACCTTATCCTTGTCCTTTCCCTTGCTCAAGGCCCTTATTTTTGTTGATTGATTATCGTACTTGCTTGTTGTATCATATTTGCATAATCTCAAAAATAAACAAACACGAGTGTTGGTGAGGGAGCGGGCTGCCTTATCCATGAAAGATCGGGCCCACACGAGGCAAAAAAATTCAGGGACTAAAATTAATCCCGTGACATTTGGTATCGATCTCTGGCCAGAGGTTCTCAGTGCGATTTTATTACTAGATGGTCGGTGTAAATTGTGAATTGTTGACAACTCTGGAGACGAGGGTGAAATGATGGGAGTATCTGTTGGGGACGCCTCTTGAAATGTCTGAACCCACCACCATTTATCAGTGTGTGGATTTAAGTGGAGACCCACGTTGAAAATGTGGACAAGATGGTTGAAAGGGTGCGAAATTCGTTGGAGGATATGCCCTTATTCGTTGAGGGGTGGATCGTGTCCTGTCAAGAGGAAATCATAGTCTTGACGGAGGCGGTCAACCATAAACTTGAGGGGATTATTAACGACTTGCGTGTGTTGAAATAGGCTTTGCGATCAGAGCTGGATAAGGAGAGATCCGCTTCAAAGGTCAAGGTTCCCGGGCCAAAACCATTTGAAAGCGCCTTTCGTTCAAGAAGTTGGAAAAAATTATGTGGGACATGGAGACATATTTCCAGGAGGTTTGTGTCCCTGATGCGGAGAAGGTGTCCGTAATTAGCATGTACCTTCCCAGTGATGCGAAATTATGGTGGCGATCTCGTCAATGTGACGATGTTAGTGCGAACCGGGACTGAATGGAGATGTGGGACGCATTGAAAATGGAGTTGAAATATCAGTTCCTGCCTTGCAATACTTCATGGCTTGCAAAGGATGTTTTGCTGAAATTGAAGCATAATGGATCTGCTCGTGATTGATTCAAGGACTTCAGTTCCTTGATGTTTGATATCTGGGAGATGTCTGAGGAGGATAAGTTGTTCAATTTCATTGCAAGTTTGCAGTCTTGGGCCCAGGTGGAGTTGAGACGACGTGGGGTCAAAGACTTGCCGACTGCCATTGCTGGAGCTAATCGTCTTCTTCTTCTTCTAACCGAACTCGGTTGTTAGGGGTCAAAGACTTGTCGATTGTCATTGCTGCAGCTAATCGTCTTCTTCTTCTTCTGACCGGACTTGGCTGCTCCAACAACTTTGAAATCAAGAAGACGTCTCAACTCCACCTGGGCCCAAGACTGCAAACCTGCCATGAAATTGAACAACTTATCCTCCTCAGACATCTCCCGGATATCAAGGAGCTGAAGTCCTTGACGTAGTCACAAGCAGATCCACTATGCTTCAATTTCCGCAAAACATCCTTTGCAAGCCACAAAGTATTGCAAGGCATGAACTGATATTTCAACTCCATTTTCAATCCGTCCCACATCTCATTTCAATCCCGGTTCGCAATAACCTCGTCACACTGATAAGATTGCCACCATAATTTTGCATCACTGGGAAGGTACATGCTAGTTATGAACACCTTCTCCGCATCAGGGACACGAACTGCCTAGAAATACGTCTCCATGTCCCAAATAAATTTTTCAAACTTCTTCGAACTCCAAGCGCCTTCAAACGGTTTTGGCTCGGGGACCTTCACCTTTGAAGCGGATCTCTCCTTAGCCAGCTCTGATCGGAGAGCCCGTTTCAACACACGCAAGTTGTCAATAATCTCCTCAAGTTTATGGTTGACCGCCTCCGTCAAGACGGTGATTTTCTCTAACAGACACGATCCGCCCTCAACAAATGAGGGCATATCCTCTAATGAATTCAACACCCTTTCAATCGCCTTATCCACATTTTCAACGTGGGTCTCCACTTCGGCCATACAATCGATAAATGGTGGTGGGTTCGCACATTTTAGGGGCATCCCCAACAGATACTCCAACTGTTTCACCCTCATCTCTAGAGTTGCCAACAATTCACGATTTGCACCAGCCATCTAGTAACAAAATCGCACCAGAACATACATCAAGGCTCTGATACCAAATGTTGTTGGAGAATTATTTGCCCGGATCTACTCGGGATGAATATTTAAATACAAATTTAATTCTTGACAATTATTACTAGCATGAATTAACCCATATTAATTCAAATAATAATTCAGCAACAAATCATGCATATAAACAATTCACGTAAATCCTACGCATGCGGAATTACTACGAGTTTACGTGAACTTACCTCTTGGAATGGCAATGGTCTCGTCTATAAAAACACACCAAAAGTCCTTCACAAGTATTCCCTAGTCCTTGCTCGACAATCCGGTGGAAGGATTCTCGCGAACAATTAACAAAAGGAAAATAAACTTTGTTGCACCACTTTTGTGGATTTACAAATTTTTCCAGCACATGAAATTGCACTTGGGAATGAAAGAATCATCCCCTATTTATAGATAGGGTGGTGGTCGAAATTTTGAGGAAAAAACAATGTGGGAAAATCTTTTCTTGATCTCCAAGAAATCTTGAATATATCTCCTATATTCTTTTCTCCATAATTAAAATATTCCACAAAAATCTCACCTTATCTTGTTATGGCCAATTTTCGAAAATCAAGAGACAAGATTCCAAGATTTGGATCTTCTTGAATTTATGAGATATTCTTGTATTTCAAGAAATACATATCTTCTATAATATCTTTTCAAGAAAATCAAGAAAATCTTTATTTTCCTTAATTATCAAAAATTTCGAAAATTTCATATGAATAACCAAGTGGGAGATTTCTTGAATTTAATGAGATAATCTTGTATTCCAAGAATACATATCTTCATTTAATTCAAAGAAAATCTTTCTCCCCTTTTATCCATAATTTTCGAAAAAAACAAGGAAAAATAGGCAACAAATTTATTTTATTTTTAAACACCTTTTTCAGTTATTGGACTTTATCTTGGGCTACTTGGGGGGCCTTTAGGAGAATTAAGATTGGACCTTCCAATGGACCTTGAATTATCAATATTGAGCCACAATATTATTCAAGCCCATAAATATTAATTAATCCCACTACATAATTAATATTGCACTATCCATCTTAACCCATATTACAGTTAATATGGCTCCCGGTTATTATTTCCCGTGTTTAAGATTATCTAGCCCATTAATTAATTCAAGCCACTGAAATAGCTTTCCATTAATTAATATCTTTTATCCTTGGTAAAGGAACAGTTCAACATTATTATCCATACCGGAAACTAGTTCCACATGCAAGATTTGGTATGATAAAATTTATGAACCTCCCAAGGGGGCAAATCGAACAAGGGTACTTGCACACGATTCTCCGTATTAAATCTTAGCAATCACATGTGACCAATAATATTGCCCAAGATATAGGGTATTGAATCTCATTGATTCTCTTCCCATAATAAGTCAAAGCAATAGTTACTAACCACACGCAATCCTATTTAAGGGACGAAGATTAAGAAATAACTAACCACTGAGGTCTAATTCTTCCTAGTTCAGTTCTGGAGAATTTGTCCTCCTGTAGGTCCTCTTCAATGCATCAGTCATGCACTAGTGTAATCTCTTGGTCAAGACAAACCAATCTGAGCCTTACACTACAACCTTTCACGATGGATTGTTCATTTCCATCTAGGTCGTGAATGGTGTACTTTTAGTTACAAGGAACTGTTAATTTAATCTTCTGTGATCTTGGTATCACTAAATTAACTACAATGTAACACGTACTATTTAATGAACAGTTATGCAGTAAATATATGTAACATTCGATGATATTTAAAGCATCAGTGATAAACAATTTATTTCAGTAAATAAGTCCGAAATTCAGTTAGTCTGATTATACAAAGTAAAAGCATACTTTCCAGTATAATCCCAACAATCTCCCACTTATACTCAAAGTGTGCTTTTAAGTATACATCAGCATGTCTCGTGTAGTACATGACAACTAATGCCACCTACACGAACCTAATAATGTCTCCCACTTATACTCAAAGCAGATTGGCAACGGTCTTGACACCCATTCCTTTCACATGTCTCTCGAATGTATTCTGAGGCAGACCCTTTGTGAATGGATCATCTAGGTTGTCATCTGACGCGATCTTTGTCACCTCTACATCTCCTCTCTTAACGATTTCTTGTCTAAGATTCCTTTCCTTCAGTGTGCATGTTTGACTCGTGGACTCTTGGTTCCCTTGAATTTGCAACTGCCCCTAGCAAATATTGCTAGACAAATTCGGAATTTCATCCAAGTCCACTAAGAATGTCTAGAGCCAAACTGATTCCTTCACTGCTTCACAAGCAGCTACTTACTCGGCTTCCATGGTTGAGTCAGTGATGCATTTCTGCTTCACACTCGTCCATTTCATGGCTACACTTCCCAAATGAAAGCACACTAACTGAGGTAGATAGTTTATGGAATCTAAGTCTGATTGGAAATCCGAGTCCGTGTAGCCTATGGGGATTAGACTATCTGACTGATAAACCAACATTCTATCTCGAGTTCTTTTCAGATACTTCAGAATGTTTTTAACTGCCGTCCAATGTTCCTTCCCCGGGTTACTCTGATATCTTGCCACCATGCCAACAGCAAAGCAGATATTCGGTCTCGTACACAGCATTACATACATAAGGCTTCCGATAGCCGAAGCATAAGGAATGCCTTTCATGTCATTTATCTCCTTTTGTGTCATAGGGCACATTTTCTTGGATAGATGGATTTCATGCCTGAAAGGTACGAAGCCTTTCTTGAATCTGCATCTTTGAATCGTTTCAAGACGATTAATCTATGTATGAAGCTTGCGATAAGCCTATCATCCTTTTCTTGCGATCTCGAGTGATCTTGATCCCAAGGATGTGCCCGGCTTCCCCTAAGTCCTTCATATCAAACTGTTTTGAAAGCCATGCCCTTCGTCTGATAACACCTTTACATCGTTCCCCGATGAGCGTAATGTCATCTACGATAGTACTAAGAATACCAATGCGATTCCGACATGCTTTTTATACACACAACTCTTGAACTCGCGTTTGATCAAACCCGTAAGACTTTATAATATGATCAAAACATTGGTTCCAAGCTCTAGATGCTGTTTTTGAGTCCGTAAATGGACTTCATGAGCTTACAAAGTAGGTGTTCTTGGCCTTTTCAATGAAGCCTTGGGGTTGTTGCATATAGATTTCCTCATCAAGACTTAGTTAAGGAAAAGCCGCCTTGACATCCATTTGCCGATTTCAAAATCGAGATCTTGCATTATCGACAAAGAGAATCCGGATGGACTTGAGCATTGCTTCTGGTGAAAAAGTTTCCTCATAATCGATCCTTCTTTACGAGTATAACCTTTAGCCACAAGTCTTGCCTTGAAGGTTTCCACCTTCCCCGTCCCAGTCCCCTTTTCTCTTGTATACCCACTTGCAACTAATGGGTTTGACCCCATTAAGTGGTTCGACTAGCTCCCACACTGTTATGATCCATAGACCCCATTTACGCTTTCATTGCCTTTTGCCAAGAAACCGCATCCTTATCTTGGATTGCCTCATCGTATGTCCATGGGTCCGATTCATCTTGTCCTGAATTAAGTCCGAGGACTCTCCTATCCCCATGAATCTCTCGGTCGTCTCTCACAACCCTCCCACTACAACGAGGCTCTTGTTGAAAAGTGTGTCATTTGGTATATCATCTTGTACAAATAGCAATGAGGTTAGCCCCTAGCTCACTTAAGGTAATCTCACTTCGGTCTTCTTTTCGTTCATATAGTCTTCCTCCAAAAATCTAAAGTGGGTGCTTATTACCACCTTTTGATCTTTGGGACCATAAAACATACACCCTTTTGTTCCCTCGGGGTATCCTATAAACAACCTTAATTCTGATCGAGGATCCAATTTCCCGGCTTCCTTGTCTAACACGTAGGCCGGACACCCCCAAATTCTCATGTGTCTCATACCAGGCTTGCGCCCGATCTACAATTCTTTGGGAGTTTTGGGAACCGATTTGGATGGCACCAAGTTCAGAATGTAAGCCGTTGTTTCCAAGGCATGACCCCAGAACGACTTGGGAAGATCCGCATAACACATCATTGATCTAACCATTTCCAAAAGAGTTCTGTTTCTTCGCTCTGCAACCCCGTTTTGTTGAGGGGTTCCGGGTGCAGTCAGTTGGGATGCAATCCATTCATCTGACAAGTAGTTCAAAAACTCATCGCTGAGGTACTCGCCTCCACGATCGGATCGTAGAGACTTGATACGTTTTTCCCTATGATTATCTGCTTGAGCCTTAAATTCTTTGAATTTCTCAAAGGTCTCAGATTTATGCTTCATAAGAAAAAATATAACCGTACCTCGAGTAGTCATCAATAAAAGTGATGAAATACTGCGAAACCTCCTCTTGCCATGGTTGACATTGGACCACATACGTCTGTGTGAACGATTTCTAACACTTCTTTGGCTCTATTCCCCTTGGCTCAACAATACCCTCTTGGTCATTTTACCCTCCTAACATGATTCGCAGTTGGAATTGGTTCAACTTGGAGAGACTCTAGTGAACCGTCTTTCACCAACCTTTGGATCCTCTTTGGATTAATATGTCCCAATCTTAGATGCCATAGAAGTGTTTCGTTCATGCCCCGATGAATGTTTTCTTTTACCGAAATAATTGATGTGTTATAGGATGCATTTCATGAGTGGTGTGCCTGCAGTTAATTGTATGGAGATTATTCGACCAATGTCCCATAACAGATACACTCATCATTTCAAGAAATGATGTCATTCTTATTAGAAGAAACTTAGTGTCCTTTAATAGAATTTTAGAAACCGAAAAGTGAATTCTTTCTAAAAGCGGGGAACATGAAGATAATCTATTAAAAAAAAAAATTATCTTCAAAAGACAATTCACTTCTCCCACTTGCTTTAACCACTACTCATGTAAAGCATCAATAATATCTTTACTTACGTAGCATTGCAATAACCGCTTACTTATGTAGCATTGCAATATCTGCTAATTACGTAGCATTGCAATAACAAATACCTTCAGAACATCGCCCGATGTGATGAGGATCTCACTCCCACTAAGTTCTGCGGGATCGGTTTGAACTCGTGGAAGCGAACATGATTAGTGGATCTCGTATCAACTACCCACGAATGAGAAGTATCGCCCGCTAAACAAGCTTCAACAATTAGTGCGTGAGAACTACCTTTCTTTTCGGTCCCTTTTGGGGTTGGAAACAGCAAACCTCCATTGTCCTCTTTCACCGCAGACTTAAGCACTTCCTCTTTGGATTTTTCCTCTCCCACAAGCATTCATCTTACCATTGCCTTTTAGCAACAGGTTGAGTTTGATTGCTTATGGCTCTTGGTCCTCTTCTTTTTCTTGCCTTCCTCGCCTAGAAGATGAAGACGGACCACTTGTCCGTCCAAACTTGAGTTTGGTGCCCCATCAACATCTCTGCGCCGAGACCAAAGCTTACAACAAGTTGGCTAAGCGAGGCCAAAATGCTCAAAAACCTTTGGGCGAGAGTGAAATACCAAATTCATCCCGAGTCCCCAGATTATAATGCACTTTCGAGAACCTCAAGTTTGTTCGGATGGGCCATCAATTACGAGGGGCGTAATTCCTTACGGGTTTGTCCTTTACCATTTTCGGACGACATCTCTCATAAGGTGATCCGATGGGTCCCGTATTTTGGACCCGTCAGTTGGCTCATTTGATTTTGGTGTGTCAAGAATCCACTTGTGCTTTTGTGCAGTTAGGACAATTATAATTTTTCGTTTCCAATCAATATAGTTTACATACATATTGTATTGACTTTAAGTATATTAACAGTGGATTAAAAGGTTACGACATCTTTGGTCGAAATAAATAACTATATGCATAAGCACAGATATATCACAAAATTCGATCACATGTTTCATATTAAAATCTAAAAAAAAATATGAACATGCATCGATCAACATCTCAAAAGCAGTTTAAATAAGCCACGTGGGGTGGGTCATTATTTAAACACATTCAAGCGGGTTACAAACAAAACGATTACAAACCTTTAATAACCGACATATAGTTGGCTCCCACTTGACCAATATAAAATTGACAGGGACTTCGGGGAAGTATATGCATATCAATTTTATACCTACGTAATAACCATGATTAAATACAGAAATATTATTTCGCTTTGAACGAGCCTCGTGGGGAGGGTCATCGTCGCCACTAGTAATAATTCACAATCATCCGTTTAGAATTTATTCATGTGAAAGCTATCTTTTGACTGTCCCGTGGGGGGAATTTCTCCAAAAGAATTCACAAATAAATAAATCATGGAGGTCAATAATTAATTCAATTTTATTATCTGGAATAAAATTGTCAATTAATTGTTTAAGCATACTTAGTAATTTTCGAAAGTGAGATTTTTTAAAATATTTTCTCATGCATCGCAAATTTAAACACAATTTAAATAAGCATAAAATAATGCATAAACATCAAGACAAAAAATTAAACATATTGGGTACATTTATTCAATTGTCATGGTTAATTTTTTGTCATGTCTTGATCTTGAGAAATCGTCTTCATAGCCTTCATCGTTTTGTCTCGAAAAGCTCCCTTGACCGTTTAAAAAAAAATGCCTTGTCGAAGCCACGCCATCCACTTTGACTCGTCGGTGAAGCCAGCCCGCTTAGCACTCCGGCCGTGTTGAATGGCGTCGTCTGCCCGCGTAATGCCCAGCTTACCCGGCGCGCACATCGTCTTAAATGCCGCCCTGGTCTTGCGTCGCTGCCTCGCCGTCATCTCGCCTCGCAAATCGCCGCTCGCGCCCGCCGTCTCGCCCATGCGTCGCCCATCTACTCGCCCGCCCCGCCATGCCTTCGCGGCTGCCCGTTTTTGCCAATCCGGCGCCACCATGTCGCCCAGCGTGAAACGTGTATTATCCGCGTCCCCCCAGCATCCTCCGCCGGCGAACCCCCCTCCGGCGCGCCACTGAGCCCATCTGCGCCCGCCAGCGTCTGCGTCGCGTCTCCTTGGCACGTTTTTGGCGCAATACACGCCCTTACACCGGTTTGGATCCCATCTTTTAATTCTTTGTCTCACGCCCCATTTTTCAGATCCTATTACAATTTATTTTACAAAAATAAATAAACTTAGATCTAGACTAGTATATTACATTGATCAAATCAAACAAATTCTAATCTACTCGTGGATTTTCTCACGAGGCAAAACGAATCCGAACGAATCGAATTTAAAAACCACAATTTATATGCATGCATAAATAAACACATTAAATTCCATGACAATTGGATACCTGCAAAAAAGATCTAGCAATTCTACTATCCAATTTCAAAATTTAATGACAGTGAATTAAATTACAATTTAAAAATCAGAGCCCGAAACCGAGGCTCTGATTGGAGAATTATTTGACCCGGATCTATTCGGGATGAATATTTAAATACAAATTTAATTCTTGACAATTATTACTAGCATGAATTAACCCATATTAATTCAAATAATAATTCAACAATAAATCATGCATATAAACAATTCACGTAAATCCTACGCATGCGGAATTACTACGAAGTTTACGTGAACTTACCTCTTGGAATGACAATGGTCTCGTCTATGAAAACACACCAAAAGTCCTTCCCAAGTATTCCCTAGTCCTTGCTCGACAATCCGGTGGAAGGATACTTGCGAACAATTAACAAAACGAAAATAAACTTTGTTGCACCACTTTTGTGGATTTACTAATTTTTCCAGCACATGGAATTGCACTTGGGAATGAAAGAATCATCCCTTTTATCCATAATTTTTCGAAAAAACAAGGAAAAATAGGGCAACAAATTTATTTTATTTTTAAACACCTTTTTCAGTTATTGAACTTTATCTTGGGCTACTTGGGGGGGCCTTTAGGAGAATTAAGATTGGACCTTCCAATGGACCTGAAATTATCAATATTGAGCCACAATATTATTCAATCCCATAAATATTAATTAATCCCACTACATAATTAATATTGCACTATTCATCTTAACCCATATTACAGTTAATATGGCTCCCGGTTATTATTTCCCATGTTTAAGATTATCTAGCTCATTAATTAATTCAAGCCACTGAAATAGCTTTCCATTAATTAATATCTTTTGTCCTTGGTAAAGGAACGGTTCAACATTATTATCCATACCAAAAACTAGTTCCACTTGCAAGATTTGATATGATAAAACTTATGAACCTCCCAAGAACCAAATCGAACAAAGCGTTTTGCACACGATTCTCCGTATTAAATCTTAGCAATCGCGACGTGACCAATAATATTGCCCAAGATATAGGGTATTGAATCTCATTGATTCTCTTCCCATAATAAGTCAAAGCAATAGTTACTAACCACACGCAATCCTATTTAAGGGACGAAGATTAAAAAATAACTAACCACTGAGGTCTAATTCTTCCTAGTTCAGTTCTGAAGAATTTGTCCTCCTGTAGGTCCTCTTCAATGCATCAGTCATGTACTAGTGTAATCTCTTGGTCAAGACAAACCAATCTGAGCCTTACACTACAACCTTTCACGATGGATTGTTCGTTTCCATCTAGGTCGTGAATGGTGTACTTTTAGTTACAAGGAACTGTTAATTTAAGCAAGACTTTTGCAAGCACACAATTCTCTGTATTAATTTAGCAACTGTCGTGCAATTAATATTATTGCCCAAGATATAGGGTATCGAAGTCGCAATGATTCTCTTCCCATTTATAAGTCAAAGAAATAACTACTAATCACACACAGTCCTTATTAAATGACAGAGATTAATAAATCAACAACCGCTGAGGTCTAACTCTTCATCCCTTTGTTGGGATTATACTGGAAAGTATGCTTTTACTTTGTATATTCAAAACTGAATTTTGGACTTATTTACTGAAATAAATTATTTATCACGGATGCCTTAAATATCATCGAATGTTACATATATTTATTTGCATAATTGTTCAATAAATAATACAGCGTTACATTGTAGTTAATTTAGTGATACCATCACGTAAGATTAAATTAACAGCCTTTGTAACCAAAAGTACACCATTCACGATCTAGATGGAAATGAACAATCCATCGTGAAAGGTTGAAGTGTAAGGCTCAAATTGGCTTGTCTTGACCAAGAGATTACAATAATGCATGACTGATGCTCTGAATAGGACCTACAGGAGGACAAATTCTACAAAGACCAACTAGGAAAAATTAGACCTCGGTGGTTCGTTATTTCTTAATCTCCGTCCCTTAAATAGGATCAAGTGTGGTTAGTAATTATTTCTTTGACTTATTACGGGTAGAGAATCAACGAGATTCAATACTTTATATCTTGGGCAATATTATTGGTCACATGCGATTGCTAAGATTTAATACGAGAATCGTGTAAGCACGATTGTTCGATTTGCCTGGGAGGTTCATAAGATTTATCATACCAAATCTTGCAAGGGAACTAGTTTCCTAGATGGATAATAATGTTGAAACCGTTCCTTAACCAAGGACAAAAGATATTAATTAATGGAAAGCTATTTCAAGGGCTTGAATTAATTAATGGGCTAGATAATCTTAAACACTTTAGATAATAACCGGAGCCATATTGACCGTATTATGGGTTAAGATGGATAGTGCATATTAATTATGTAGTGAGATTAATTAATATTTACGGGCTTGAATAATATTGTGGCTCAATATTGATAATTCAAGATCCATTGGAAGGTCCAATCTTAATTCTCCTAAAGGCCCCCAAAGCCCAACAACATAAAGTCCAATAACCTAATAAGGTGTTTAAAAATAAAATAAATTTGTTGCTTATTTTTTCTTCATATTTTTTCGAAAATTATGGATAAAAGGGAGAAAGATTTTCTTTTTGAATTTTGTTATGGAATGAAGATATGTATTCTTGAATACAAGATTATCTCATTAAATTCAAGAAATCTCCCACTTGGTTATTCATATAGTAAATTTTGAAATTTTTGAATAATTAAAGGAAAGAAAGATTTTCTTGAAAAGATATTATGGAAGATATGTATTTCTTGAAATACAAGTATATCTCATAAATTCAAGAAGATCCAAATCTTTGATTCTTTCCTCTTAATTTTCAAAAATACTCCATAAGAAGATGAGGGGGATTTTTGTGGAATATTTTAATTATGGAGAAAAGAATATATGAGATATATTCAAGATTTCTTGGAGATCAAGAAAAAGATTTCCCACATTGTTTTTCCCCAAATTTTTTTACCACCCCATCTATAAATAGGGGATGATTCTTTCATTCCCAAGTACATTCCCATGTCTTTGGAAAAATTAGTAAATCCACAAAAGGTGGTGCAACAAATTTCTTATTTTTCCTTTTGTTAATTCTTTCATGAGTTTCCTTCCAATCGAATTGACGAGCAAGGACTAGGGAATACCAGGAAGGCTTTTTGGTGTGTTTAATCGATTTAGACTATTGCCATTCCAAGAGGTTAGTTCACGTAAACCCGTAGCAATTTCGCATCGTAGGATTTATGTGAACTGCTTATATGCATGATTTGTTGTTGAATTATTATTTGAATTAATATAGAATTAATTCATGCTATTAATAATTGTTAGAATTAAATTTGTATTTAAATATTCATCTCGAATAGATCCGCGCAATTAATTCCCAACAATCGGTATCGTGAGCCTCGGTTTAGGCTCTTAATTTTAAATTATAATTTAATTCATTTTCATTAAATTTGAAATTGATAGTAGAATTGCTAGATCTTTTTTTGCAAGTATCCAATTGTCATGGAATTTAATGTGTTTATTTATGCATGCATATAAATTGTGGTTTTTTAATTGATTCGCTTAGAATTCGCTTTTTGCCTCATGAAAAAATCCATGAGTAGATTAGGATTTGTTTGATTTGATCAATGTAATAGACTAGTTCAGATCTAGGTTTATTTATTTTTTGTAAATAAATTGTAAATCGGATCGAAAACGGAGGCGAGACGGGGTTAATTAAAGGATAGATCCGTAATCGCACGGACGACGCGCATCGTCAAAAACGTGCCAGCGGACGCAACACGACGCTGACGCGCTAGCGACGCATGACGCTTAGGCATCGGGATGGCTCGACACGATAGGCGACGCTGCGAAGCGCCAGACATATGGGCCAAGACGACCATGCCGGCAGGTGGAATGCGCTAATTTGATCCACAGATAAGTCGAGGTCCGCACACGCTGATACCGCCTGCCGAGATCGCTGAGAAAAAGGTGCAAAATATTTTGACCAAGGGCCGCCTATGAGCATCCCTCCATTTCGCTAATGGTGTTGGTGGCTGAGACGGAGTTCTTTTCGAGATGATCGAGGTGGAGAAATTCAAGACGCACAAAATCAAGCCAAGAAAAATCAAACCATATGGATAATTTGTGCCAATATATTTTATTTTACCGGCTTTGCTTGATTTATTGTTGTGATTTCTTGTGCTTTTATTTAATTTGTTTAAATGTGTTTGCATGAGAATTGCCCAATGAAAAATCTCACTTTTGAAAATTACTAAGTATGCTTAAACAATTAATTGATAATTTTATTCCATAATAAAATTGAATTAATTTTGACCTCCATGATTTATTTATTTGTGAATTCTTTTTGGAGAAATTCCCCCCGGATTCGGTCAAAAGATAGCTTTCACATGAATAAATTCCAAATGGATGATTGTGGATTATTACTAGTGGTGACGATGATCCTCCCCAACGAGGCTCGCTCAAAGCGAAATAATAATTTCATTTAATCATGGTTATTACTTAGGTATAAAATTGATATGCATATACTTCCCTCAAGTCCCCATCCAATTTTATATTGGTCAAGTGGAGCCAACTATTAACTGATATTAAAGGTTTGCAACCGTTTTGTTTGTAACTCCGCTTGAATGTGTTTAAATAATGACCCACCCCACGTGGCTTATTTAAATTGTTTTTGAGATGTTGGTCGATGCATGTTCATATTTTTTTGAGATTTTAATATGAAACATGTGATCGAATTTTTGTGATATATCCGCGTTTTATGCATATTATTATTTATTTCGATTCATCATGTCGCAACCTTTTAATCCATCGCTCAATATACTTAAAGACAATTTGCTTATTGGTGAAAACTATTTTGATTGATATACAAACTAAAACTCCGCCCTAGCCGCATCACCTTCCAAATGGGCACTTGATACACCAAAAAACCCGAAAACCGGTAAGGACGCCGAATATGGGATGAGATGTTATATGGTGAATGGGAGTCGCAAATGAATTGATGAAGGATACAATTAAAGATCCGCCAGATGCGTTGAAACACCTTCACCAAGAATATGAGTCACCGCAATCATCTTACGAATCTCGGGTTTATGTTCGCACATCGTACCCACATGGCAATCCAAAGTGTGAAGCAAGAAATTGCTTGAACTAAAATGGAAAAAGGACGATCGGCAGCCGCTAAAGACGTTCTTAGGGGTTATGGTGCTATTTGAGGAGCTTGAGATCCTCGGCGAAAAATGTGATTTCAAGACTAAGATTGATTTCATTCTCCAATCCTTACTAAAGAGTTATAATCACCACTATCTTGAGTATCTATTGGAAGATCTAGATTTTACAAAGGATGATCTTGTAAATGCTCTCACTTTGGTTGAAAGGGAAAGGAGCCGAGGAAAAGAACTTGGGAAAATAGAATCTTCTTTTCATCCCAGGTCAAGTGGTGATAAGGATGATGAAAAAGAGAAGAAAGTTGAACCAAGCAGACTCAACATCAAATAAGAGTATGGAATCAAGCATGAGGGAAGTTTTGGAAAGTGGCAGAGTAGGACACTCGAGGTCAGCCTGTTCCAAACCCAAAAGGAATGGAAAGAAAGGTAATTCTCACACACTAGTTGTTGAAACTTGCTTAGCGGCGTATGCCTCCCATTTATGGGTAGTGGATACGGGATCCACTGATCATGTTTGTTTCACTTTACAGGGGTTCAAACGGACCCGACAACTTAGTGGGAGTGAGATCCTCATCACACTGGGCGATGCTACGAGAGTGGCAGCTGAAGTAGTGGGAAAATCGCACCTGTCTTTTGAAGACAGAGTTTTAATTTTAAGAGATGTTCTTTACGTTTCGAATTTTAGAAAAGAATTCAATTTCAGTTTAAAACTTTACCTTGATGGATATTCGCTACTTTTTAATAAAGTTGTTACCATTTCTCTTTATGATAAATTTATCTGTCATGGAACGTTGTCGAATAATCTCTATATAATTAACTGTGCACACCACTCACGAAATGCATCCTATAACACATCAACTATTTCTGAGAAAATAAAACGTTCATCAAACGTGAACGAGACACTTCTATGGCATCTAAGATTGGGACATATTAATCCAAATAGGATCCAAAGGTTGGTGAAAGACGGTTCACTGGAGTTTCTCCAAGTTGAACCAATTCCAACCTGCGAATCATGTTTGAAGGGTAAAATGACCAAGATGGCATTCTTGAGCCAAGGAATAGAGCCAAAGAAGTGTTAGAAATCGCTCACACGGACGTATGTGGTCCAATGTCAACCAAAGCAAGATGAGGTTATGAGTATTTCGTCACTTTTATTGATGACTTCTCAAGGTACAGTTATATTTTCCTTATGAAGCATAAATCTGAGACCTTTGAGAAATTCAAAGAATTTAAGGCTCAAGTAGAGAATCATAAGGAAAAACGTATCAAGTCTCTATGATCCGATCGTGGAGGCGAAAGTACCTCGATGAGTTTTTGAACTACTTATTCGATAAAGGGATTGCATCCCAAATAATCGCACCTCTAACCCTCAACAAAATGGGGTTCAGAGCGAAAATGTAACTCTTTTGAAATGGTTAGATCTATGATGAGTTATGCGGATCTTCCCAAGTCGCTTCCGGGGTCATGCCTTGAAAACAATGCCAATATTCTCAACTTGGTGCCATCCAAATCGGTTCCCAAAACTCCCAAAGAATTGTGGACCGCACAAGCCCGCTTTTGAGACACATGAAAAATTTGGGGTGTCCGCCTACGTGTTGGACAAAGGAAGCCGTAAAATTGATCTCGATCGTAATTAAGGTTGTTTGTAGGATACCCCGAGGGAACAAAAAAGGGTGTATGTTCTATGGTCCCGAAGATCAAAAGGTGGTAATAAGCACCCACTTTAGATTTTTTTGAAGAAGACTATATGAACAAAAAGAAGACCCGTATGAGATTACCTTAAATGAGCTAAGGGCTAACCACAAAGGCTAATCGCATAAGATGACATACCAAACGACACACTTACACAACCGAACCTCGTCAGAAGTGGGAGGGTTGTGAGATAGCCCGAGAGATTCATGGGGATAGGAGAGTCCTCGAACTTGATTCCCTGGACAAGACGAATCGCACTCCATGGACATATGACGAGGCAATCCAAGACAAGGATGCGCTTCTTGGGCAAACAAAGAAATGAAAGTTTAAATGGGTTATATGGATCATAACAGAGTGTGGAGCTAGTCGAACCACTTAATGGGGTCAAACCCATTGGTTTGCAAGTGGGTATACAAGAGAAAAGAGGACAGATCGAAAGGTGGAAACCTTCAAGGCAAGGCTTGTGGCGAAAGGTTATACTCGGAAAGAAGGGATCGACTATGAGGAAAGTTTTTCTCCTCAAGAATGCTCAAGTCCATCTCAATTCTCTTTTCGATTGTTTCAAGATCTCGACTTTGAAATCGGGCAAATGGATGTCAAGACGGCTTTTCCTTAACGGAAGTCTTGATGAAGAAATCTATATGCAACAACCCCAAGGCTTCATTGAAAAAGGCCAAGAACACCTAATTTGTAAGCTCATGAAGTCCATTTACTACTCAAATAGGCATCCGTAGCTTGGAACCAATGTTTTGATCATGTTATAAAGTCTTATGGGTTTGATCAAAATGAGTTCGAAAGTTGTGTGTACAAAAAGTGTGTCTGAGTCGCATTGGTATTCTTAAGACTATACGTAGATGACATTCTCGATCATCGGGAACGATGTAAAGGTGTTATCGCACGTAGTATGACTTTCAAAATAGTTTGATATGAAGGACTTAGGGAAGTTTACACATCCTTGGGATCAAGATCACCGAGATCGCAAGAAAAGTGTGATAGGCTTATCGCAAAGCTTCATACATAGACACCGCCTTTGAAACGATTCAAAGATGCAGATTCCAAGAAAGGTTTCAGACCTTTCGCATACGGAATCCATCTATCCAAGGAAATGTGCCCTAAGACACAAAAAAGAGATAGATAACATGAAAGGCATTCTTTATGCTTCTACCGCTTCGGAAGCCTTTATGTATGCAATGTTGTGCACGAGACCCGATATTTGCTTTGCCGCTGGCATGGTGGCAAGATATCAAAGTAACCCGGGAAAGAACATCGACGGCAGCTAAAAACATTCTCAAGTATCCGAAAAGAACTCGAGATAGAATGTTGATTTATCGCGATAGCCTAATCCCCATCGGGCCACACTGACTCGGATTTCCAATCGACTTAGATTCCGTAAAAATCTACCTCCTAAAGTGTGTTTTGCATGGGGAAGGAGCCATGACATGGAGAAGCGGTCATATGTAAACGACGCATTCTACCATGGAAGTTTAATATGTAGTCGCTTAAAAGGGCAAAAAAAGAAGCGGTTTGGCTCAAGAACTTCCTAGTGGACTTGAACGTGAGTTTCGAATTTGCCCAAAGACAATCATCATTTATTGTGACAATGCCGAGCATTGCAAATTCAAGGAAACCAAGAGCCCACAAGGCCAAAAAACACATTGAAAGGAATACCATCTTATACGAGAAATCGTTAAGAGAGAAGATATAGGTGGCAAAGATATCGTCGAAGACAACCTAGCGATCCATTCACAAAGGGTCCTCTTATAATACATTCGAGAGACATGTGGAAGGAATGGGTGTCAAGACCTTTGCTAACTGGGCTTTGAAAAGTATAAGTTGGAGAAATTATTAGGTTCGTGTAGGTGACATTAGATGTCACGACATTAGGAACTACACGACATGCCAGAGTATACTTAAAAGCAGACTTTGAGTATAAGTGGGAGATTGTTGGGATTATACCGAAAGTATGCTTTTACTTTGTATAATCAAAACCTCAATTTTGACTTATTTATCAAATAAATTGTTTATCATCGATGCCTTAAATATCATCGAATGTTACATATATTTACTTTGATAACTGCTCAATAAATAGTACACGTTACATTGTAGTTAATTTAGTGATACCGCATCACGTAAGATTAAATTAATAGCCTCCTTGTAACCAAAAGTACACCATTCACGACCTAGATGGAAATGAACAATCCATCGTGAAAGATTGAAGTGTAAGGCTCAAATTGGCTTATCTTGACCAAGAGATTACACTAGTGCATGACTGATGCACTGAATAGGACCTACAGGAGGATAAATTCTTCAGCACTGAACTAGGAAGAATTATACCTCAGTGGTTCGTTAAATCTTAATCTCCGTCCCTTAAATAGGATCGCGTGTGGTTAGTAATTATTGCTTTGACTTATTACGGGTAGAGAATCAACGAGATTCAATACTTTATATCTTGGGTAATATTATTGGTCACATGCGATTGCTAAGATTTAATACGGAGAATCGTGTGCAAGTACGCTTGTTCGATTTTCCCCCTTGGGAGGTTCATAAGATTTATCATACCAAATCTTGCAAGTGGAACTAGTTTCCGGTATGGATAATAATGTTGAACCATTCCTTAACCAAGGACAAAAGTTATTAATTAATGGAAAGCTATTTCAGTGGCTTGAATTAATTAATGGGCTAGATAATCTTAAACACGGAAATAATAACCGAGCCATATTGACTGTAATATGGGTTAAGATGGATAGTCAATATTAATTATGTAGTGGGATTAATTAATATTTATGGGCTTGAATAATATTGTGGCTCAATATTGATAATTCAAGATCCATTGGAAGGTTCAATCTTAATTCTCCTAAAGGCCCCCCAAGTAGCCCAACATAAAGTCCAATAACCTAAAAAAAGGTGTTTAAAAATAAAATAAATTTATTGCTTATTTTTTTCCTCATATTTTTCAAAAATTATGGATAAAAGGAGAAAGATTTTCTTTGAATTTTGTTATGGAATGAAGATATGTATTCTTGAATACAAGATTATCTCATTAAATTCAAGAAATCTCCCACTTGGTTATTCATATAGTAAATTTAAATTTTTGAATAATTAAAGGAAAGAAAGATTTTCTTGATTTTCTTGAAAAGATATTATGGAAGATATGTATTTTCTTGAAATACAAGTATATCTCATAAATTCAAGAAGATCCAAATCTTGATTCTTTCTCTTAATTTTTGAAAATACTCCATAACAAGATGAGGTGGGATTTTTGTGAATATTTTAATGTTTGGAAATATGTAATTTAGTTTTGATGGAAGTTCCAAAACAAAGTTGTAATAGACATTGTCGATTTCGTTAGTCGATCGGTGACTTTGATTCGTAATAAGATGACCAAATTTAAATGTATAGATAACCGATGTAAAAAGATAGGTCACATATTGAGGAGAACTCAAGATGTATAGGTCGTCAAGTATCAAATGACCCGAGAAGGTCGATGATCCAAGACTAAGCGCAAATCGTAAGATATGAAGTCAAGATCGTGAAGACAAGAAGACATCAAGACTCGTAAGAACCTCAAGACTCAGATAACATCAAGACTCGATAAACCTCAAGACTCAAGATGAAAACTCAAGACTCAAGACGATCAATACACCGAGGCTCAGAGACACCAAGATCAAAACCTCAAGACTTACTTTCAAAGAGAGTCTCCGATATTGAAGCCAAGATAATGCGCAACCAAAGACTCAACATGGTAGACCGACGCCATTTGATCAAGTCACCACACCGGTGACAATCAAAAAGATACACCGCACAAGACGAATCCTCTCAAAAAGGAATATCAATCGCCTAACGGGCAAATTTAAAGTGCCATGGGGCTACCTGAGAAAATGACATGCACAAAAAAGAGCCAATAATACGATACGACGCCAAAAGACAAAAACGGCGCTTAATCATGCCGACGTTACCACAATCAAAAAATCATGTCGTGTCACAATCATATCCTACAAACCTACCTAATATAAATTTAAATTCAAATTGCTTCTCCAACGGCTTTTGATTTCGAGGTCTATAAAATGGGATCATTCTTCATTTTTGAAGAAGAGGTTCAACAAGTGAAAAACGAAGAACAAATACGGAGACATCGCAAAATAAGCTAAAGCTACAAAGAAATCTCCACCACAAGAACACTACATCTCAAGATTATTCTAGAGTGTTCATCTCATAGTTCTTAGCAAGAAATCCTATCCACTAGCATTTTGGCTATCTAAAGCACCGTGATAGATTTCGATTTGAACCCCCAATCATTCTTTACCCAAACGAAAGTTAGGTCAAGTCTCGTAGAGTGAGAACTCATTAAACATCTCGCTATCCTCTTTGTAGATATAAGTCCTACCGTTATGTTGTAGAGCCGAACTCGATAAACATCTCGGCTTATCCCTAAAAGGATATAAGTCCCGTGGGTTAAGCTTGAGTGGGAACCTCTAGAAACATCTCGCCATCCCGAAAAGGATATAAGTCCTCAAAGTTAAAGTAGGTTAAGGTTCCCCGTGTTAAGGGAAGAGTGGACGAGGGATTCGGTTTTGTCCAACCACTATAAAACGCCTTGTGTGCATTTACTTGCTTTCTTATCGCTTTACACAAGTCACACAAACGAAGTTTAAACCGCATACATATTCTAAAGTTAAAGTTCATCACACTAAGCAATCGATTTGATCATCGACACTTCACCAACCGTTAAAAACTCGACTTAAGAATCGATTGATAAAACCGTTTTTCACACGGGTAAAAACAAACTTCCGCACCATTCGCTTAAACCGACAGATATCAAACCGATTCGCCTCGTGCACTCAAGAAGATTGAACATCGCCTAAATCGATACACTAGCACTGGATCGGGTAATCCATCGTTTCACACCGATCCAAGACAAAAAAAGTTTTGGAAGTCTATTCACCCTCCTCTAGACTTCCACCTCACAAAACCCGCTCGGGACCTACATTTAATTATGGAGAAAAGAATATATGAGATATATTCAAGATTTCTTGGAGATCAAGAAAAGATTTTCCCACATTGTTTTTTCCCCAAATTTTTCACCACCACCCCATCTATAAATAGGGGATGATTCTTTTATTCCCAAGTACAATTCCATGTCTTTGAAAAAATTAGTAAATCCACAAAGGTGGTGCAACAAATTTTATTTTTCCTTTTTGTTAATTGTTCGCGAAGTTTCCTTCCACCGGATTGATGAAAGCAAGGACTAGGGAAATATTTGGGAAGGCTTTTTGGTGTGTTTAATCGACGAGACCATTGCCACTCCAAGAGGTTAGTTCACGAAACCCGTGAGCAATTCGCATGCGAGGATTTATGTGAGCTTTTATATACGTGATTTGTTGTTGAATTATTATTTGAATTAATATATGATTAATTCATGCTAGTAATAATTGTTAGAATTAAATTTGTATTTAAATATTCATCCCGAATGATCCGCACAATTAATTCCCCAACACCCTTAAGTCAAAAGGTAATGAGTTTATCCTCTCAGAGGGTCCGCTTCAAATAAGATCGAACGCACTAGTGTAATCTCTTGTTCAAGACAAGCCAATCTGAGCCTTACACATCAACTTCTACCAATAGATTGTTCGGATATATCTAAGTTGTGAAACACGACTGCGTTTAAAGGCATTGTTAACGTGATCTTCGCGGATCCGGGTATCACCAATGCTAACTACAATGTAATGCGGAATGAATCGGTTTGCAAATAAATATATGTAACATTCAATTATATTTAAAAAGAATAGTGATAAACAATTTATTTCAAAGAATAAGTGTTTAATACATAGGTTATACAAAGTAAAAGATATTTTCACGTATAACCCCAACAATAGGTCCCATTTTAAAGTTCGATTCAGCCCCAATAATTCTAGGATCGGTCCCGACAAAGATGGCTTTATTTTTGTTGTGGTTTATAGATTTTCAAGTATAGTATATTTATTGTTGCACCTAATGCTTATCCTGCTAAATTAGTCACGATTTATTTTTGAAGTATGTCGAAAGTACTTTTGGTATTCCTAAAGACATTATCAATGATTGAGATACTCCTGTTTCCGGGTCGGTTTTTGGACTTCACCGCTTAATATGATGGGGATGGAGTTGAATTTTCACCGCCAACCATTCTCAAACCGATGGTCGACGGAGAGAATGAATCAATTGTTGATGATAATACTTGAGGCATTATGTTTTACGCTTAGTCGAAAAGATTGGGTTGAATTACTTGGCATTGCACAATTCAGCTACAATCTACATCGGTCAAAAACCACAAGGATGAGTCTGTTTGAGTTGGTGTATAGGCAACAACCGCTATACCACATGAGATTGCAAAGGCAACGGAGTGGCGAAAGTGTTCAAGAACCCACAGATTTGCTCGAGATTAGCAAAGAGTTGTTAGACAACACCGAGATAATGTGGTCAAAGGCGTAGAACGTCAATGAAAAGTATGATGATAAGGGTCGATGTGATGTACAACTGATGTTTGTGAGCAAATTCTATTGAAGTCGACTCCCCAATTAGGAAGACAGCTTTGTTCCAAGTCCGTATAGAGGGTTGATTCTCAAATATGATGGGATGTTTGAGACCGTGGAAGAAGGTGGACGAGTTGTTCGACGGGTTGAAGATATATCCTACCTTTCATGTGTATTTCTTGAAGTTTAGTGTTGACTTGGCCGGATTCTTCAAGAAAGCAGCAGCGTGCACCTCCTGGTGATTCGTGAACGCTTTTTGAAGGTGGTCCGTAAAAATTTAATCATCGCATCATGGGACGTAGCAAGAAAAATAGAAAAATTGATTACTTGGTCCATTGGGGGTAGTGAAGTCGAAAGTCGATTGCTATTTGAGAAGGTTGTTTCATTATGGGCAGAGAGAGGCGATTGTTGATTACTAAAAGGCGAAGGAGGGACCCTACATCAATGATGAGGACGCCGTCAAGTTCGTGGGGGGTGATTTGTTAGCCTCCTTAGATGCTAGGGGTGTGGGATGCATCAATTCACGGGTGCATCCCGCTATGCGATGTTGAGCATCCGAGTTTCTAGGTGTCTCGGTTGGTTTTTCGGGCGTGCAGCTACACTTAGTCCGGATGAGCTAGACTAGTACATGAGTGGGCGAGATCATAGGCGCGGGCGGCGTTAAGGCATTCGGCCCAGGTGGCTAGACATCATCCAAGACGGGGAGAATTGTGTCTAAAGATCGTATCGCTCGGTCTTGTGACTATCAGAGAGAGCAAGCATAGACGAATCGGGCGACGATAAAGCGTCCCCATCTTACCCATTGACTACTTGGTCTTGAATTTGGTTTGGATAAGTAAGTATGGTTATTTTGGATAAGATTAATAAATTCAAAAGGCTTTGGGCGGTTTTGGTTTGTTTAGTATTGAAGACCCCGATTACGCCACTTGGCAAATCTGAATAATCCTGTGGGCCGAGTTTGATTTGCCCTTGAGATGGGTATGACCATCACGCTTATTTAAGTTATTGCTCAACACCGAAGTTACGTATTCGAGGTATGCAAGCGCCGACATTCCTTCGCATTTAATTGAGTTAATACAGGGGTTGGGAAATGTGTTCCCTTATGCTTGGTGTGTTGTTTACATTTTTTTCCACCGCTAACTATCGATTTACTTGTTGTTGTATTATTTTACATAAATCCATAATTAAACAAACACGAGTGTTGGTGAGGGAACAGTCGATCAAGCCCGCATGATCAAGTACACACTAAAGTAATGTTGGTCCCGATTTGAAAACCCATGTGCGTTAAATACCAATTGTAATGCATATAAAACAAAGGGTGAGGGCAGAGTGATTCCAATTTTTTTTTAAACCATGTGTTTTGCTTATAATCAAATGCATATGGCAAGTAAGAATATAAAGACTTCAAGAACACATTTTTTTATAGTGGTTCGAGTCCAACTCCTACATCCACTCTTCCCTTTCGGTGAGGGCACCTACTTAACCAACCGACTTAGTTTAACGTGTTAGTCCAACACCCAACAGATGTTTACACGAGTTCACACTCAAACGGGACTTATCACCCTCACGGATCGCCGCCTCCCTTTCGGGATTGCTTAGATGTTTACCGAAGTTCACACTCACCTACAAACTTAACCTATCAAACCGATTTGGGTAAGGTTTGTTTGGTTTCAACTAGGGTGAGATTTTCCTTACATTTGTTTAAATTTCAATGCTAAGGATGGAAAAAATCTCTCTAAGCTTAGATATTACATTTGTGGTTAGATTCAGGGTAGAACACTCTTGAATATATCTGCAGTATTTTGCTCGGTGTTCTGGTGGGAATGCTTCGAGTATACGGGTTCTCGCTCTCAGAAGCATCTTTTTCCACATTCTCCACACGAATAATGAAGGAAGAATTTGTATTTATAGTGTGGATTTAAATGTTACCGCTGGATGGAGTCACATTCAAATCCATACTATTCAGAAATTTTGCAGCCTTTTCGGGTTTGTCTTTTCCTCTCATTGTCCACGCCACCGAATCTAACCTACTATAATCTTGAGGATCATTCTCGAAGTCTTGAGGATTCTTGATTCAAAGCCAGACTTCTCTTCAATGGACAGAGTCCGACATTGATAACGACACTCGGGTTAATTGAGTTTAGCTTTCGACTTGTGACATCCTCGACCCTCGCACACTAAAGATTCGAGCTAACGATCATCAACAAGAAGGTTCGATTCTCGGTGAACATGACTTCGGATGACTTGTCTTCGATGACTTCACCGATCCGTATCACAGTTACGGTTTTGATATTCCATTTTTCTACGATCCGATCACCAATATGATCGATCAAGATAAAGATCGGTCAAGATATCGCTTTATCTGCATCGATTAGTACATCGTTAAGATATCAAAGTTAGTTACATCAGTCATCTTATCTGATCTCGATCAGCCTCATCTCGCCTCCTTCCGACCAAGAACTCTCTTCCCGATCCGGTCATCTGGTCATCCGATCACCATTAAATTTTTCTTTCTTCTAATTTTGCTCAAATCATCGCTTAACTTGAACCTTGCCTTACCTATCCGATCTCGATCGGCCATCTCATCCCGATCTTAATCATCTTCGCCCGATTCGTGGAGTTCCTCAACTTGTTCTCTTCGTTTCCTCAACTCGCATATCCGTCGAGATTAGCTTCAAAAACACAAGTTGATAATGTTTTCGCATAATTCATCAAAACTAAAAATATCCCAACAACAATTTCCCATTTTTATAATGACGCCAAAAACATTAAAAATATATGCATTTTTACGAGATCGGGTTTTGGTTTAAAAAGATCACCATTGATCACATTAAAAGTGATCTTTTGAACTCCCGCTCCGATACAATTGTTGGTATCGATGTCTGGCTTTTTCAGTTTTAACTTAGATTCAATTTGGTCACTTTTGAAATCGGTGAACTTTTGAACTCCCGCCTGATACCAATTGTTGGTCCCGATTTGAAAACCCACGTATGCGTTAAATACCAATTGTAATGCATATAAAAACAGGGTGAGGGCAGAGTGATTCCAATTTTTCTTTTAAACCATGTGTGTTTTGCTTATAATCAAATACATATGGCAAGTAAAACATAAAGCAAGTAAAGAACACACGATTTTATAGTGGTTCGAGTCCAACTCCTACATCCACTCTTCACTTTCAGCAGGGCAACTACTTAACCAACTCGACTTAGTTTAACGTGTTAGTCCAACACCAACAGATGTTTTTGAAATTCACACTCAAACGGACTTATCACCCCTCACGAGATCGCTTTGATCCCCTTTCTTGATTGCTTAGATGTTTACCGAAGTTCACATTCATTTCCACAAACTTAACCTATCAAACCGATTTGGTTAAGGTTTGTTTGTTTTCAACTAGGGTGAGATTTTCCTTACATTTGTTTAAATTTCTCAATGCTTTGGATGGGAAAATCTCTAAGCTTAGATATTACATTTGTGCTTAGATCTAGGGTAGAACACTCTTGAATATATATGGTATTTCTTGCTCAAAGGTTTCTATGGTGGGAATGCTTGAGTATATGGCTCTTGGCTCAGAAAGATCTTTTTTCCACATTCTCCACATCTAATAATGAAGGAAGAATTTGTATTTATAGTGGATTTAGAATGTTACCGTTGGATGGAGTCACATTCAAATCCATACTATTCTCAGCTTTTTGCAATTTTCGGTTTGTTGTCTTCCTCTCATCGTCCACGCCAAATTAATCTAATTCGGCTATAATCTTCGGATCATTCCGAGCCCGTGATTCTTGATCGTTGCGACTTCTTCACCGATGTATCGACGCATAATCGACACTCAGTTAACTGAAGTTCAGCCTTCCCGACTTCCGCATATCCTCGACCTCAAGTCATCAAGATCGTGCTAACCGATCACCGTGAGTGTCTGATTCTCGTGAATACGACTCGTACGACTTCTCCGTCGACTACCGATCCGTATGTATTTCGCTTCGATATCCGATTTCTCTTGGTCGATCCGATCAAATTTACCATGATCGACCAGATAAGATCAAGTCAAGATATCGCTTTATCTCGTGATCGTGATTAGTACATCGTTGGCTTATATCAAATATCTTGACCGATCTCGATCGCGTCCGGATCTCGATTACCCCATCCGCCCTCTTCTCGACCGCAACCTCCTCTTCCGATCCGGGCCATCCGTCATCTGATCAGCTTGCTTAGCTTTTCTTTTCTTCTAATTTTGCTCAGCTCATCAGTTAACTTCGGAACTCGTCTTACTCATCTGATCTCGATCAGCCTCGACGACCTGCGTCATAAACTTCGTCGATCTCAATCATTCGCAATCGATTTCGTCAAAGAGTTCCCCTCAACTTGTTCTCTCGCTTCTCAACTTGTTATCTCAGAGATTAGCTTCAAAAACACAAGTTGATAATGTTTCAGCATAATTCATCAAAACTAAAATATCCCAACAATTTCCCCATTTTTATAAATGACGCCTAAAACATTAAAATATATGCATTTTTACAGAGATCGGGTTTTTGTTTAAAAAGATCAGTTCAGGTGATCACATTAAAAGTGATCTTTTGAACTCCTGCTCTGATACCAATTGTTGGTATCAGTACAGAAACGAAGTTTTAACTTAGATCGATTCGTGTTGTCACTTTGAAATCGTTGAACTTTTGAACTCCCCAAGCCCGATACCAATTGTTGGTCCCATTTGAAAACCCATGTGTGCGTTAAATACCAATTGTAATGCATAAAAAACAAAGTGAGGGCGAGTGATTCAATTTTTTTTTAAACCATGTGTGTTTGCTTATAATCAAATACATATGGCAAGTAAGAACATAAAAGATAAATAACACTGCGATTTTATAGTGGTTCGAGTCCAACTCCTACATTCACTCTTCAGCAGGGTAATTTACTTAACCAACTGGACTTAGTTTAACGTGTTGATCCAACACCCAATAGATGTTCTGTTCACACTAAAATGGGACTTATCACCCTCCCACGGATGCTTACCCTCCCTTTCGGGATTGCTTAGATGTTTACCGAGTTCACACTCACCTACAAACTTAACCTATCAAACCGATTTGGGTAAGGTTTGTTTTTTTCAACTCAGGTGAGATTTTCCTACGTTTGTTTAGTCTCAATGCTAAGGATGGAAAATCTCTCTAGCTAGGATATTTCTTGCTGGGTGTTCTATGGTGGGAATGCTTGGGTATATGGGCTCTTGTTGTAGCATCTTTTTTCCACATTCTCCACACCTAATAATGAAGTCAAGAACTTGTATTTATAGGGTGTGGATTTGAATGTTACCGATGGAGTCACACATTCAAATCCATACTATTTAGGGCTGCACCTTTCTGGGTTTTTGTTCTTCATCGTCCACGCCAATGAATCTACCATATAATCTTCGTGATCATTCTCGAAGTCAGTTCTTCAGTCTTCAAGATTCTCGACCACAGACTTCTTCAGCCGGACCTCATTCGATATGATAACGACACTCGTGCTAACCGAGTTTAGCTTGTTCCGACTTCGCATATCCGGACTTCTCAAATACTAAGATTCAAAGAATCGACGCGAATGCTTCCGATTCTCAAAGGGCGATCACGAATGTTCTGTCAATTTCTCGATCCGTATGCGCATTTCCGGTTTTCTCGATATCTCACTACCGACTGATCACCATTACGACCGGGACACGACGATAGTACATCGTTAGTATATCGTGTTAGTTACATCAGTCGAGTCTACCGTCTCGATCCGCTCTCGATCTCGATCGGCCTCATTCTTCCTCCTCTTACGATCTGCAACCTCCTCTTATCCTGGTCATCGATCAATATCCGAACCGGCTGCAGCTTTTCTTTTCTTCTAATTTTGCTTTCATTTCATCGGTTAACTCGAACTCATCTTACTCGTCGATCTCGACGGCCTCGCTGCAAACCTCGATCTCTCAATCATCTTCGCCTCGATTTCGTGAGTTCCCCCCTCAACTTCGTTCTCCGTTCCCCTTCAACTTTTATCTGTGATTATCTTCAAAACACAGTTGATAATGTTTTTATAATTCATCAAAACCAAATATCCAACAATGAACAATTCAGGACGAAAATTAACCCCGTGACACTGTTGGGGGAATTAATTGCCCTCTATTCGGGGAATTGAATATTTAAATACAAATTTAATTCTAACAATTATTACTAGTATGAATTAATCCTATATTAATTCAAATAATAATTCAACAACAAATCATCAAACAACCAACATATATAAATCTTACACATGCGAATTGCTAGGAGTTTACGTGAACTAACTCTTTTAGTGACAACCGCTGAGAAGATGGATATCCCGTTCACAATTAAACAAACCCAAAGAGCCTTCTCAAGTATTCCTCGTCCTTGTTCAACAATCCGGTGGAAGGATGCTTTCATGAACAATTAACAAAAGAAAAATAAAATTATGTTGCACCACCTTTGTGGATTTCTAATTTTTCCAACATGGAATGAACAGCTTCATAATTGAGATTTTTTAGAAAAAACATAAATTATCGACGTTTCAAAATATTTGATATTTTATAAATCTTTGCGATATTTTCCTAAAAAATCAATTTTACATCATTGTCTTGAGATGAAAAAAAAAATCATATTATTTTTTTATAGACACAAGGGAAAATTTAAACTATTAGGGCTGGAAATTTCTTTTGTATCTTCCAAAGATACAATCTTGAATATATCCAATATATTCTATTTCCCAAAATATCTTCCAACAAAATCTTCTCTCCTTTGACTATGATTTTGAAAATTCGAATTAAATAGGGAAGAAATAAGATCTTTGGCTTTTCTTGAATTTATGGGATAATCTTGCATTACAGAATAGATATTCCATAAAAATATTTCCAAGAAAATCAAAAAATCTTTTTCTTTCTTCCTTTAATTATTTTTAAAAAATCAAAAAATAAACAACAATAATTTATTTTATTTTAAACACATTTTTTAGTTATTGGACTTTATCTTTAAAATTTTACTTGATGGACCTTTAGGAGAATTAAGATTGACCTTCCAAACGGACGCTTGAATTATCAATATTGAGCCCGCGATATTATTCAAGCCCATAAGATTAATTAATCCCACTACATAATTAATATTAACTATCCATCTTAACCCATATTATCGCT